>JAVIAB010000139.1:31062063-31662063 GCA_032433765.1 Megaustenia siamemsis | reverse complement strand
TGATGTTAGTGTAAACAAACTTTCACATTATTTTGTAAATGTAAACAATAGATCAGAACACGATAATGTTGTCGCGAGTGAACTGGCTTTGGTTTATCATGCAGTCAAACATAGTCAAAGTTATTCTAGCTTGGACTGTGGAAATAAGCTAGTGACACACATTTTTAAAGATTCTGTGACTGCTTCAAAAGTATCATGTGGGCGCACTAAAGCTGAAATGCTTGTCAAGAATGTTTTAGCACCCAGAAGTGTCAATGATTTTTTAGATATTTTAAAGTGTTCGGAACAAGGTGTGAGATTTTTTTCATTGGCAACAGATGCCTCGAATAAGGGAAACAGGAAGATGTTTCCAGTTTGCCTTCGCTACTTTGACTCAGTGAAAGGAGTGCAGAATAAACTTCTGGATTTGATTGAAAATGCTGATGAAACTGCTTGTGGAGTTAGTCAGCTAGTGCTGCAGAGTTTAGAAAGACATAATCTTGATATAAATCACATTTCATCATATAGTGCAGACAATGCAAGTGTCAATTTTGGAATTAGACATTCTGTATTTCAATTACTTTTGAAAAAGAATGAAAATATATTGAAGGCCAATTGTACAAATCACATACTTCATAATGCAATAAAGTATGCTACAGACAAATTGGATATTGATGTAGAGAGCATAGTCCTCAAAATTTACAATCATTTCTCAGTTTCAGCAAAAAGAAGAGAGGAACTGAAATAATTTTTTAATTTTGTAGAATTAGAATGGTCTGAAAAATTGAGACATGTTCCAACGAGGTGGCTGTCTTTGACTCCAGCTGTAAATAGGCTTCTCCTAAATTGGGGTGCAATCAAAAGTTACTTCCAGAGTATTGATGACTGCCCAAAATTATTGAAATCTGTTTTTCTTATTGATGACCCTGAGCAAGCCATTTTGCCAGAGATTTATTTTCACTTTGTAAACAATGTTGGAAACTTGTTGGATACTGTTAACAAAACACTAGAAAGTTGTGAATTGAGTGTCTTGGGGACATTCAAACAAATGTACATTTTGAACGAAAAGCTTAAACAGAGAATAAAAGACAGTTTTTATGGCAGCAATGCAAATGAACTTATTAATGATTTGTCTGTAACACTGCAAAAAAAAATATCAAGTGATTTTAACAAATTTTACAATGATATGCTTCAGTATCTTGACAAAAGGTTTGATGTGACTGCCAATAATGCATATTCATCATTGGCAGCTTTTGCTTTGGATAAAGAAATTCATTTTGAAGATTTGGAAACTGCAGTGTGTATTCTGAAATTGAAAGATCACATATGTGTTGATGCCATGTATGAAGAGTTCTGTGACTTTCAGAGTGTTCTATGTGAAAGTATTAACAAAGATAACAGTGATATCACAAACTGGTTACATTTAGATTTTGTTTCTGTTGTGCCAGAACATAAAGTGCTAAACATTTCAAAGATTGTTGGATTTTTATTTAGCATACCAGGATCAAATGCCTTTGTTGAGAGGATATTCTCCTTAATGAAAAACAAATGGAATGACACAAGAAATAGGTGTAGCCAAGAACTGATTGAAGCAGAGCTCAGAGTCATGGTTAATTTTGACAATTCATGTGCTGATTTTTTTTTTTATTTGTCAAAACTGATGCAAGATTATTGAAAGCTGGCAAATCCTCAAGCAAATACAATTAAAATGCCTCTAGAAACACTAGGTGAGAGTTTTTTTTTAATTTAAATAAGAAAATTGTCTTTGCAGAATATGAGCATTGTTTTATTTCTAGTTTCTGTATATAATTTTTCATAAATTTGTTTGAATATAAAGGCGAATTCATTGTCACTACCGGTAACAATATACAAAATCATTTGCTCGTAAATATGTAATTAAAATTGAAGAAAAAAAATTCAGCGTAAAAGTACTCCTTTTTTTTTTAAAAAATCTGGCAACCCTAATATATGTATATATATATATATATATATAAGGAGCCGCGATAGCTCAGTAGTTAGTGAACTGGACTACAAAGAACAAAGATATAAGAAGAAGAAAGAAAACATATAGAAAGAAGAAAAAAAAGAAAGAAAGAAACTCGTCCAACCTGAAGCGTGGTTATAGATAGTATAGTGTTAGCGCCCATATTATTTTGTTTTACTGTACTGACTCATGTTATTGAAGGCAGACTGGAAAATGTATCAACACTACACCAGTGTACTGACTAAAGATATAAATACAGATAGAGACATCAACAAAATAGTTGATGAATTCAGTAGACTAATAATACAAGCTGCCAGTGAAACAATACCTAGAGGGGCACGGAAACACTACAAACCATACTGGAGTAGTGAGCTAGAGCAACTGCACAATGACATGGAAACATCTCAAAAGCAAGCAGAAAATAACCCTTGCCAAGAACACCACAACAACTACCAGCATGCTAAAGCCAAATTTCAACGGGCTAAACTACAAGCCAGACGGAGAAGCTGGAAAGAGAAAACAGAGTCCTTGAATCTTGAACGAGACACAAGAAAAGTGTGGAAGCTTGTAAAACAGCTGGATGATGAGGGTACAGAAAGGAACACCAAAATTACACTGAAGAAGGATGGAAACATTCTAACCGGTAAACATGCAGCAAATTACTTTGCAGACTCCTTTGCAAATGACAATAATATTGAAATTAGCCTAGAGAAACGACAAGAGACCCGTTTAAAACAACAAAATGCAAGACAAGAAGAGACCACACATGAAGTCATAGAAATACCCATTACACAAAGAGAGCTAGAGCTGGCAATATCCAAATTAAAAATGAAAAAGTCACCAGGCAGTGATGGAGTGTTCAATGAAATGATTAAGAACTTGGGAACTGCAGCTAAAGCAAAACTACTGCATATCTACAACATCTGCTGGATCACAGGTAGAGTGCCACAGGCATGGAGAGAAGCAATTATGATACCATTACTAAAGCCAGGAAAAGATGGTTCAACGACATCCAGCTATAGACCAATCAGCCTTACAAGCTGTTTGTGTAAAACAATGGAACGTGTAATCAATCTCAGACTGCAATGGTACCTGGAAAGTGAAAATCTCCTTGTCCCACAACAAGCAGGCTTTAGACAGTGTTACTCTACCGAAGATCAGGCAACCTATCTTTCCCAGGAAATTGAAGATGCGTTTCAAGAAAAGAAACTGGTACTAGCAGCATGGATAGACCTAAAGAAAGCATTTAATAAGGTATGGAAGGAAGGGCTTTTGAAGAAAATGAGAAATTATGGAGTAAATAGCAGGATGTACAAATGCGTCAAAGCATACCTGCATAACAGGAGAGCCAGAGTGCAACTGGATGGTCTTAAGAGTAAAAAGGTCTTATTGCGCCAGGGCGTTCCACAAGGAGGGGTACTATCTCCAACACTTTTTCTGATCTACATGAATGACCTAGTTACTGAACTACCACATGGCATCAAAGTGGCAATGTATGCAGATGACTTGGTAATGTGGTGCACAGAGGAGTATGCAACAGTGGCCTCCAAATTTCTACAAAGAGCTATGAATGCACTGAATTCATGGACAAATAGATGGTGTATCAGCATCAATACAGACAAATGCAGTACTACACTTTTCACTCTCCCCAAAATAAAAAGCAGGAGCCATCTACATAAACAATGAGCCTGTGAAAGAAGACATACAAGCTACATATCTCGGAGTTACATTTGAAAACAAACTATCTTGGAAACAGCAGATAAATAAGGCAACCCAAAAAGCAAGGAGGAAATTGGCTATTCTAAGAAAGTTGTGTGGAACCACATGGGGTGCGAGTGGGAAAATAGCCAGTAAAGTTTACCAACAGAGTATACGCCCACATTTAGAATATGGATCATCCGCATGGTGCTCAGCATCAAACACCACATTGCAAGAACTTGATAAAGTACAAAACCAGGCACTTAGGGTCATCACAGGAGCAATGAAATCAACACCAATATTGGAGATGGAGAAATTGTGGAGAATACCAGCACTGAGAGAACGGAGAGACACAAAGGTGCTGATACAGGCAGAAAAATTTGTATGCATGCCGAGACATCCAATGAAGGACCGATTCCAAAATCTTGCATTGGGACGACTTAAGAGAAGCAGTTTTATCCACCAAGCCAAGCGTATTAGTAGACAAACACCAGACATGCCAAGAGTTGTTAACCCCCTACTGCCCATACCAGAACAGACTCCCTGGACAGATGAATCAGGATTATCAGTTCAAATACGGACAGAAGTGAAAGGAATAGTTGACAAAGAGGAACAGAATAGTCTACAGCGAAAAACAATAACTCTCAATTTCCTGGATGAAGAATACCCACAAGACCTATGGATCCGTGTGTACACAGATGGATCAGCACAGAATGCAGTAAAGAATGGGGGAGCAGGTGCATATATAGAGTACCCAAATAACACTAGGGATATGAATAAAATAGCAACAGGGAAATATTGTCACAATTATGATGCAGAAATACAAGCAATAAAGTTGGCAATAGAAAAACTGCTGAACAGTAATCTTAGCCCACAGCCTGTAGTGTTTTTGACAGATGCAAGATCAGTACTCCAGGCACTACAATCCAGAAAATTACCACATCTGCAGACCTTATTGACTGAACTCTGCAAGCACCACAGGGTTGCCCTGCAGTGGATCCCGTCTCACTGTGGAATACCAGGAAATGAGAAAGCAGATCAGTTGGCAAAGGAAGGTTCAACAGGCACACAACTAGATACACCGGTTACATACCATCATAAGAAACAGATAATCAAATCAATCAGAGAACCACAAGCCCCAAATCAGGATGCCTTTCATAATATGAATAGATATGAACAAGTTATCATTATACGCCTAAGAACAGGACACAATCGACTCCATAGTCACATGTATACAAAATTCAAGATCGGCACATCAACTACTTGTACATGTGGACAGGCACCCCAGACTGCTGAACACATACTTCAAGACTGCACTGAATATAGTAGACTGAGGAAAATCCATTGGCCCATAGATACAACACTACAGACAAAACTATATGGGCCACTGCAAGAATTACAAAAGACAGTAAAATTCATACAGGAAACGACATTGCTGATATAGACAATACTTCGAGCGAACGAAAGATAGATAGATATATGTTATTGAGTAATAAGGTTGTTACTATCAGTATTATATCAGCACTGGAAAAGAGAGGGGTAGATCTAAAACCTTAATAAGGAAAACTATATTCAAACGCGTCGAAACAAGGAGCAAACTATATATAATCATATCATTTAAAGTCTAGATAGAAAAAAGATAAATAACAAACCACGTCCATGATGAATCGCGAAGAATTTACTGAAGGATTTATTATAGCAGCGACCGTCTAGTTACTATTGCAGGGATACAACGCTTATAGTGCTAGTTAAACAATTATCTCCCTTAATTTCATTGTTTTAACTGAGTGGTTGGATTATTAGGCTGAATAAATGACATGGCAACTTAAATAACACAGCGTATATAATATAGTCTTAATATAAGTGGCCACAGTCTCAACAGCAGTAGCAGAGAATGAACTACAAGATATGGTAGACGTAATAAGATAAAAGCAAAAAGGTCTGAACAGTTAGAAAACAGAAGTGATGGTCATATCTTAGAAGTAAACTGTCACTAACGTGCAGCATAAAAATAAGCGGGACAGATCTAAAAATCAAGTGCAGAGCTACAAATTCTTGGGCACAATAATAACAATTAATAGCATCTAACATAAGATGCACAACAGAAATAAAAACAGGCCAAAGTGGCATTTCAGAACATGTAAAACATCTTATCTAATAAGTATATGTAAATAGAAGTGAGAAAAAGAGTGCATCTCTGATATATTACAGCCAATTCCAACCTATGGAGGCAAGGCGTGGACAGTAGACAAATAAACAAAATGACGATAAGAGATTATCGAGACGAGGGATTTATCAGAAGAATGTTGACAGTCTCCTGGACATTAAAAAAGACTATATTGTTCAAAATTTGCATCTCCGTGTACTGTCTTATATCTACTGGCCAAAATTTGCATCTCCGTGTACTGTCTTACATCTACTGGCCAAAATTTGCTTTTCCGTGTACTGTCTTACATCTACTGGCCAAAATTTGCATCTCCGTGTACTGCCTTACATCTACTGGCCAAAATTTGCTTTTCCGTGTACTGTCTTACATACTGGCCAAAATGTGCATCTCCATGTACTGTCTTACATCTACTGGCCAAAATTTGCTTTTCCGTGTACTGTCTTACATCTACTGGCCAAAATTTGCATCTCCGTGTACTGCCTTACATCTACTGGTCAAAATTTGCTTCTCCGTGTACTGTCTCACATATTATTGAAAATTCATCATCATCATTGAGTGCCGCCTCCACATCGAAGGTTGGCTACCACGGAGCGCCATTCCACTCTGTCTCTTGCTTTGATGGTGCAGATTGTCATAGGCTGACTTGTCCATCTTTTGATGTTACTCGGCCATGTTAGTCTTGTCTTGCCTCTTTTACCTTGTATTTTCCCTTCCAATATTACTTTAGTAGACTGTTGTGTCTTTTAACATGCCAAAAAAACTCATTTGTCTTGTTTAATTGTGTTTAATAGTTATCTTTTCATTTTTAGTTGTTTTAAAAAGTCATCGTTTGTTTTCTTTTCTTTCTATCCAAATTCTACCTATTCTTCTATAAATCCACATTTCAAAGGCTTCAATTTTCTGTTCTGTTTTCTTGTCTAATGTCCATGTTTCTGCACCAAACAGGAATATTGAGAAGATGTAACATTTTGCTATTCTTAGTTTTAGCCCTGGGGTTATTTGTGCCATACTTTTCATGGCATTAAAATTACTTTTTCCCATACCTATTCTTTTGTTTATTTCAGTTGTACATTTTCCATCACTGGTTATAGTATGTCCCAGGTAGTTGTAGCTCCGAACTGTGTCCAGGTATATATCTTTTACTTTGATATTTATTTGTGGGTCTTGAAAATGTTCTTTCCTTACGAAAATTGCCTTGTTTAAATGATGTCTAACGCCTACTGTCCTAATTGCTCTATATTCATTCACTTTCTATTCTCTTTTCTTCACTTCTCTGTCTATTTTCCCTAGTGCGTTTCTCTAGTATATATCCAATCTCTTTGAATTATCTTTTTCTTATCTCTATTAATATCTCTACTACTACAAGAAATGATAGATATAATAGTAAAAGAAAACAACAAGAAAGGTCTCAGTCTGACTAGTAAGAACACATAATTAATGGTTATATCGAAGAAGCAATCACCACCATCATGCAGCATAAAAATAAACGAGACAAATCTGAAACAGGTGCAACGTTTCAAATACTTGGGCACAATAATAACATCAGATGGGAGATGCACCACAGAAATAAAAAGCAAAATAGCTCAGGCCAAAATAGCATTTCAGTAGGTTAAAAATATCTTATGCAACAAATCTATATCAATGGAAATGAGAAAGAGAGTTCATCGGTGCTATATAGATCCAATTCTGACCTATGGAAGCGAATCATGGACAGTGGACAAACAATTGAAAAGACGATTGGAGGCCACAGAGATGGGAATTCTCAGAAGAATGTTGAAAGTTCCCTGGACAGCTAAAAAGACCAATGAGGAAGTTATCAAAGAGGCCAACACAAAAAGGGAACTCTTAAAAAACATCAGAAAGAAGCAATCAACATTTTTCGGGCACATCATGAGAAGAGGAAAGTTGGAATACTTGGTTACAACTGGCAAAATAAAAGCGAAAGAGAGATCGCGAGCGACAAAGAGAGAAAATATTGGATAGCTTGGTGTCATGGCATGGAAAACAGTCAACAACAGAACTGATACGATGCACTGTAGATAGAAGATTGTGGAGGGACATGATCACCTATGCCAACCGGTATGGCACATGATGATGATGATGATTAATATCTCTTCTTATCTCTATTACTCACTCTTTGTTATCTCTGTTAATCTCTCTTACTCTCTGTAGTCTGGCTCAGTGTCTCTCGTATCATTATGCACTCTAATTAATCCCTTTCTTTGTAAATATATACTCTGGTTTCACAAATCCCCCTCTCTATCAATTCTAGTACATCTTTTGAGCAATGTTCCTACTTCTCTGTTATTCATTTCTAATCTCTCTTTGCTTCTATAATCTGTTGACTTTCTGGTATGTTTTCTGGTTTTACGTGTTTTCATTTATTGTTTTCTGTACTGTTTTTTTTTTTTTCATAATAGGAATTTCTTTTGGCTGTAATGTGGACACTGTCTATGTAATGCTTTTTGTGTAATTTAACAGCAAAACTGGTAGCGGGCGCACTTATCTTAATGGTGATCTGCGGACTTGACGATATGAAAGCGAACATGGATTTTTGTCGCAGCTTGTCGCTCTCCTGCTGAGAAATGGGTACCTGACCTATATAGTTGGGAAGGAAAATAAATGACAGCGATGTAGAGCACTGACCTCCTCACCTCCAAATTCTGAAGCGTAGTTATCTAGTGTGGTGAAATTGTGTGCTTTACTCTCTGACGACTCCGATGCCTCGGGACATCGTGCAAAACTAGTGCAATACCATCATTTGTGCTATTCTTTAGCAAAACTAATCACACAGCAGAAGTGCAGCACGCAGATGGTCACGCGTGACCTATTATTGAGAGCAAACATCGGCAACGTCCGTCACTTTGATTCACCGCGTTTCCGTTAGGGGTGACTGCTTCCCAACAGCTTGACAGGTGCTGATGTCCGCGTTAAGTGATCGCGTGAATTGTGGCCTGGTTGGATGGAGGCATGGGACATTATGAGTACTGGGTTGTCGCGCCTGTCGACAGTTCGTCCCACTAACAGTAAGATCTTCGTCTACTTATCAGTGCCACATTTCGCCTAGTACTATACCATGTGCTGTGGTTGAGTGCCTCGAGTGTTTTATTCTAAGGCTGTTTTACTCACAGGGTCGCCTACATTTACAGCCTAGCGCTAACGACACGGTAAGTAGCAACTAGATCTAGCGGTCTAAGCTCAAACTAGGGCAGGTCAAACATACAGCACTCGCTAGTAATGCATTGACGTAGCCATGTCATCGACCTCGTAGGGCTGTCCGGTTTAACTTAATGCAAATCTACTGTCGCTCTCATGCTGGACTTCATTCAATAGAGAATCATCATTATGTGTCGTACCTAGTGACGTTTACAACATATGTCATTGCCAACACATACCTCTTTATGATGTCTCAGTATTTAGCGCTACATGTGTTTGTACAACCACGCAATCAAACACGTTTCGAGTCTCCATGTGCTATTTCTACACATTTTATTGCAGCATCTTTCAGCCGACGAGAAAATTATCTGTTTTCTGGCCCTGTTTGTTGATATTTTGATATTCTCATTCACTCACATACTGTAGACTAAAGTTGTACTTTAATATGATAGGAATGTGGACAACAATCTACTCCCCAAAACAAATATTGTACGAGGAACTCTTGGCAAGCACGAGATCTTGGACATACCAAAGTTGGATACAAGGAGGATGATCTGTGAGGCCTCTTTAAGAGACTTCATCTGTTAAAAGAACTGACAAATCTGGCAGAAGTTCGTAAACTGAGAAAAAACCTAAGACAACAAAATGAAAAGAAAATGGAGTCACAACCAGAAAGAAATGAAAATGGGGAGGGGGAGTGGCAAGGTAAGACCTTGCAGCATACATATTTATCAGAGTAACAGATACACGCTGATTTACTGAGTGGTATCATTTATATATGCAATCTTGTAGTTACGTTTTCATCTTCTTCGTTTTTCCTTTCTCATTTGTCTTTCAGTGTCAAGAGGAGATGGACGTTGTGCCCTTTCATTTGCTCTTCTGTTGCTCTCTCCTGCTGTAATGTTTCCTAGTGTTTCTAATATTTGAACAATTTTTCTCGTGGTCGACCCTTGAGTCTGGTGTTCTCGTATTTAATGATTATTGATATGTGTTTTGATCCTTCTGTCTTATCACGTGACCAAGCCGTTTTAAATGTTGTTTCCTTACGTATTCAATAGCGGGAGTTACTCCTAACTTTTTTTTTTGTTTCTCAATTCAATTCTGATCTTACCCCTCAAGTCGTTTCATGTCATTCGTTTAACACATTTCATCTCGTTAGTGGTTATTGCTCTTATCGTTCTTGATTCTAGAGTCCAGGTCTGGCATTGTTAGCACAACGTTGGCATGAAAACTATGTTGTTGAGTGCCCGTTTTGCCTTTAGTGTTATTCTCTTGCCGAACAGCAGTAGTAACATTTGTCCGATGATTTACAAACTTTGTGGCATCTCGAGTCTATTTCTGCTGCTTGTGAATTGTTTTGTGTTTGTTTGTTTGTTCGTTTATCTCCATGTCTGTAGTTTTCTGAGTAATATTTCGTTTTCATTACTTTTTAATTTGAGCGTCGTATATATCTATTCGTTTGAAATTGTCACACTGTATTATGTGTCAACGATATATATTTTTTTTAAATTCTTTATTGTGATCCCTCCCAGGCAACACAATTCTTCGTACTTTAGTTGTCATTGTAATTTGTGATGTGTACCACGCCTATGGTAAACTTAAAACACACCAAACAAAATGTTTGATGTTAAAATCCTGCATTCACAGCTAAGTGAGCATCATGCTGGTGGAGTAGAGAATCAATTCAGAGGAAGAGGTACGTTTACAGCACTCGGAAAAAATGACAAATAATCAACAGAAAAAAAAACAAAGAACAATATATGGACCGAAGCAGGATCGAACCCGTACTCAGTGGCACTGCGCCTTGCCATGAAAAGCCAAACGCTAGGGAACACTGCCACTCAGTTTTCTTTTTAGCATATATTGTTCTTTGTGTTTTTGTTTCTGTTGTTCATTATTTGTCTTTTTTTTCCGAGTGCTGTAAACATACCTCTTCCTCTGAATTGATTCGCTGATTATCGCTTCGAAAGTTTCCCTCTATAATAATATTCATTTATTATCATTTGTCTCTGCTGGAGTAGAGCTATGATCCGTGACCTGGATACAGGGGCGTAGCATGGGTTGCCAGCGCCCAGGGTAAGGCAAGTATGTTGGATGCCAACGGCTGGTGCACCACAAATCAGGGCTCTCCATGCTACTACTCTGGCTGGATATTACTGCTTAAAAGGGCATAGTTTTGTTACGTATCCACTGGATATAAGCGATAAAGTAGCGTCTTCCAACCTTTACGAATATTGATAAAAGCCCCTTTTCAACTGTTTCAAAAAGCGAGAAAAGCCATAAATGCTGGGTAGAATGATTATCAAAGCATAAATGGCAGCATTCTTTATTCCGTTCCCTTTAGAAAATGAAGCTTTCAGTGACAGATCACAGTTTCTTTCTTTCAGCTGAAAAGTGACCTTTTAAGATATTTCCCCATAAACATGAACGACTTTATTTGAAGTTGTCCTGAATCAAATACAATCTTTTCGTTAACGTATCTTTTATTTGCAGGAAGTTGTTAATTTAAGTTGTGGTACAGTTACGGGACCTGATTTGAAGTTACCCAAAATAAAATATAAAAAAATAAAAATAAAAAGATGTAATCCCACCACAAAAATATATCAACAATTCCCCTTATGAGGCATTACTCCAACTCAAGCAAACTGTGAAATTTCAGGAGATTGACAATGATGCCATAATAATAATAATAAATAACTGGCAGCATCTTATTAATAGATAGATGAGCCAGATGTATAGATGGATGGATGGATTTCGTTTTAACGAATCGAAAGTCAGATTGATGAGCTCGTTAGTAACAACTATATATCTGAATGCATGTAAATTACGGACACCCACAGGCGAATTCCAAATGTAACATTGTTCGTCGTTCCCAAACTTGTTAAACCGTTCTATTATCTTGTATATCCGAGTGCTACTATATAGTGTGTAACTCACTACCGACACCTGGTGTGTAAGTGTTGTGAGTTCAGGGTCAGGGTTCAAGAGTTCAAGGTCAAAGTGTAACATCTATTGTTAGACCAATAGACTGGAATAGTGAAGATGACAGCGACACATGCACATTATAAGATGATTCTTTTATTTGAACATACAGGAAGATACAAGTTAACATACATATGTACACTGCTAACACTGTGACGGCATGTTACTCGTATGTACACTGTATGTACTGTCACCTGTAAGATTTTCTCAACCTCACATCATTTAGCTTGTCCCTAGATGGAACTTTGCTGAAATACTCTGATGTTCTCTCTGTCTTGTGCGAGATAACCAGCGTCTTCAGCAGTCGATTCCAGTTTGTGTTATTTTACACACGCGTTCAAGGTCTCTCTTTCTCTTTCTCCACCACCTACTTGGAATTATGCCTTCCATGTGTATCATTTATATATATATATATATATATATATATATATATATATATATATATATATATATATATTTGTATTATATTCCATCATATCGTTTTATGCTGTCGTTATGAGAAGAGTATTTCGTGATATTTTTATACATGAGAAAAGACTTATGAAAAGGGATGGAAAACCCTGTGGATCAGTGGGACTGACTTGTTAATTATGTGGCCGTGCGTGTTTGTCAAATATTGGTAGAATTAGCCACGAGAGAAGCTGTTCGACAAAAACAAAGCCTCAAAAAATACACAATAGCCTCCACTAGACCGTCTGACAAGAAGAAAAGGGCCATATATACAAAGAGAGTGAAACAAAATCAGTCCAGAAATTAGCAATGAACAGTGTGGTTTTGTTAGAGGTGAGTGAACGAGCAATGCCATAGACATCATAAGATCTTTAGTAGAAAGAGCCATAGAGGTGAAAACAGATCTATACCTATGTTTCATAGATTACCCCAAGGCATTTGACAAAGTAAAACACCAAAGAAATAATAAAAATTTTAGAAGGCATAAACGTAGACAGCAAAGATCTAAGAATAATAAAGAACATGTACTGGCAACAAACAGCGGCCATAAGAACTAGAAACCAGTTGGGAATTAATAAACAAATAAAACAGGGTGTTATGCAAGGTTGTGTGCTGTCATCAGATTTATTTAATATTTATAGTGAGATTATTTTAAGATCCATAAGGGGCATGCCTGGAATAACAATTACAATTTTTAAAATAGGTAAATGAATTTAAATATCTGGGAAGAATGTTAACCTCAGATGGTAGATGTACAACAGAGGTGAGATGCAGAATAGATCAGGCAAAAGCAGCTTTCCAAAAAATGAGGAAGATACTGTGCAATCCTTTTTTGACAATAGAAACAAGAAAAAGAGTTCTTAAATGTTATGTAGAGCCAGTCTTAACATACGGATGGGAATCGTGGACAATAGGACGACAGACAAGAAAATCACTGGATGCTGTAGAAATGTTGCTTTACAGAAGAATGTTAAGAATACCATAAACAGCTGAGAAGAGTAATGAAAATGTTCTGAAAAAAGCCAAAGCAAAGAGAGAGCTAATTTCCAATATTAGGAAAAAAAAAAAACAATCATCATTTTATGGTCATGTAATGAGAAGGAAACAGCTGGAATATATTTTAACAACTGGGAAAATTGAGGAGCGAAGAGACAGAGGGAAGCAAAAAGAAAAGATACCAGACAGCTTAAGAGAATAGTTTGGCAGAAGGTCAACAGAAATTATAAATAACTGTCGAGATCGAAAGCTGTGGAGAGACATGATCACCTACGCCAGCAGGGATGGTACTTGAAGATGATGATAATGTCTTTTTATATGACATAAATCATTTATTTTCCTTATTTTTTTATGTACTTCGTATTCGTGGAATGGTGAGTTCTTGCAAAATATACATGTTTTCTAGTTTTCCCTTAATAGGTTAATAGCATTCTGGGTATTCTTCTGTAACACTTACATTTATATATTTTCAGTGGATGTGTCCTTTTTTTTTACGGGGGGGGGGGGGGGGGTGTGTCAGTTTTGCAGATTTGAGGAGCCTTTTCTAACGATCCATTTTATCTATATATCTTTTATCAATAGCACAGTGTTTCAAATATTTTTCCTCTTGTTTTCATATGTTTTCGCTTATTGCGAGCGTCAGCTATACATTTCAAGCGAAGTCCTGATGGAATTAATTTTGCGTGAATTTCACTTTTTTCCCCCCTTATTTTTTCGCACCAGTAGCTGTGGGCTTAGGTGTCCCTTGCTGTACAGGCAGATACTCTCCCACTTCAGAGTTATTCTCGTTCTTTATCGTCGAGAGTTTTGACATTTTTTGGGTACATTTTTACAAATAATTTTTTTCCCGGCAGCAACCATTCTTGGCCTACTCTTTTCGATTTTGAGCAGTCAAAAAGTTCTTCAACGCGAGAAAAATGCACACGGGACCTCCTTCTGTTTTAGCCGTGAGCCAAGAAGGTTTAACATCGAACCAAACTACCCAGAGACCAGAGGAGAATGAAACCACAAAGAAACCACGGATGCGATTTTGAAAAATCCATATCGCCTGTGGTGGAAATCGAATCCTGGACCTTCTTGCCAATTCACTGGCTTTGTCTCATATCACTCCAGCAATCGTAGCCGGTTCGCCCTTGAGAATCGTCTCATAGTTCATTTGAGTTCGCTGTACCCCACAAGGCACGAACTTATCACTCTCATACACATAGGATACCTGCTACACATTTCTTACCCCCAAGCGCACCCGCACCTATGCACGTGTGTATATTTGTCTGCACATCTGGGTACCTTTGGGGTTTTTTAAAATGTGCTTTGTGGTAATATATACAGACGTATGCGTTTATGAATGTATGGTTATGTACGCATGCGTTTGTACACATCTGTTCGGTGTGCACACCCATAGTTGCAGATATACACAGATTTATGTGTACGTTTGGGTACGTAATACAATTTTCCACATGGATAAACGTATTGGTAATCAACTCATATAAATGTTTCCAGTAATAGTACAGTCTGGGTTCTTGTACCCACCTCCATATATTTTTAGAACCCTTTCCTTTTATTGTATTTCACACCTGCGTCCGCCCTATCAGCCCGACTTATCAATTTCAGTCCAGTCGGTGCTTGAACAATACCGGACCGCAGAGAAGGGACTTATTTTCATTGTTTTTAGTCTAGCATTTTAGCATCATGTAGTTATACTTCTGTTTATATCTCTATATGTGTTTGTATTGAGAGGGGGGGGGAGACGGTGGGGGGGGACTGGTTGGTCTCGCAGGCAAGACGCCGGTCTCGAGACAGAGAGGTTGTGGGTTTAAATCCCAGTTGGTTGGGATTTTTATTTATGATTTCTCTCTGCGGCAACCACCCTGGTCTCAGCAGCGAGGCCCGGCGTGATAAGTCAATTACTCATCGACGGAAAAAATATGAGTACCTCCGAAGATGGAGTTATCTGCCTGTGCGGCGAAGCATCACTGTGCACACGGCTGCCAGGGAAAAATGGGTTAACACGCAAAATTAAGTTCCTAGTCTCTAGGAACTTCGTCGTCAGAAGTGAAAGCTGGCGAACGATTAAAAAAAATGTTTGTGTTGTTTATTGTTCCAGCTGAAGACCTACTTGGCCGAAACGTCGTTCTACTTTTTTTTTCTCACCTTACGTAAAGCTTTACCACTTTTTCCTCTTTTTTTTTTAAAGAAAAAATTTAATCATTATCATCAGCTTTACAGCAGCTTCGCATTTCTACACACCATAAGGCCTATACCTCTAGACCAACCAGTCCTTTTACTGTCACAGGCAGCTGTTTGACACACTCTCTTAAATTGGAGATAAAAGAAAACAGCGATTGACCTATTAGCCCTGAGTGCCGGTAAAAGTTTAATGAATTCACTTCTGCTGCGCGATCACCTTTCTTCATCGCTCCCCTTTAAAAGGACGTTAAGATGAGTTGTGTTGTGGTTTACAGTTGGCTGCAGTAGCTATCTCTTCGATCCAGCACTTTCGACTTCAGTGTGGCATTCTTGGGAGCCAGGTTGGCTCCTCTCTTTGATTTCTCTTCGTTTGGCCCAACTATTTGGTCTATTTCCTGGCTCATCACGAGGAAGGAGAGGATCTTAATCAGCTGTGGTCCAGTGATTCTGACACAAGCAGTCGGGTTTGATTCTCACGTTAAGTCAAGTTGCTGCAGGGTGTCTTGAGTTTGAGTCAGTGGAAGACGTTGAGTATAACACGGCGCAATGAACATATTATGTTACAATCTTTTACTTCTGACCAGACCTCACTCTGGAGGGCATAATTACAATGCAATAAGTTCCTGTATAGCAATATTCGCAGTGGTGAAGTCTGTTTTTTTTTTAATTAATGTTCTAACTCTATAAGGACAAGCTTGAACATCTCAAGCAAAAAACTGGGAAATAATGAAAGGCATCGCCAACATTGATCATAGAACTATATAACAACTCTTCGTAGACCCATCGACGTCATATCAACAACAATAATAGCAGAAAGCCGGGCCAACCCTTTTCATGTAAGAACTAATTAAAAGTTGTAGAAAATTGACAGACACATCACAAGAGGCGGGAAAATAGGTTTCAAAAATGGTTTCTAAACTTCTTACAGGTAATTTTATAACGTTTTTTTTCCAATACCAAGTGTCCAGGATTGGAAATTACAAATGAAGCCTTGCTACGTGGTCGGGGAAATGTTTACACAATACCAGAATGGCAGGGATCCTCTTCTGCTGCTGTGATCATAGCTCATTCAGACTAGGACTCCGGACTCTCTTATGAAGGCAGCTGTCTGTTTAAGAGATGCTGAGTGCATGTTACAACGTTGCACTGTGTTCTGCACCAATGACCCAGTGCATCCGATTTCTGCCAGCATTTTATTCCAGTTTGCTTTCCTTAGCCTTTGATTGTCCACAATCTTCATGCAAAGCAGCAGCTTGTCTTCTCCGTATGGGGAATTCTGCCCTTAAATGGTTGGCTCTCCCTGGTTTACGAGCACTATCTGCCCGAGCTTTTTGTAGGGTTTTCTCCCTCATAGGTGGTCTGGTCTTCGGAGCCGTGGAGCACCACCTGCCTGTTTGATAGAGGACAGACAGAGGAGAAAAGACAGAGAAGCATTTAACCCATGAAGTGGGGATGGATTAGTTCAGACCAGAGCGTGTACTCGCCGGTGGGTTCTGCATCTTCGCTTAAGGGTTCCATCCACTCCTGATCTAAGCCAGTGTTTCTCAACCGGGTGTCATATGACCCGAGGAAACCCGAGCTAACTGAGCTGAATTGGCCGTGTTCCCCAGCGTTTGGCGTCTCGTGGCAAGGCGCTGTGCCATTGAGTACGGGTTCGATCCTGCTTTGAACCATATATTGTTCTTTGTTTTTTTCTGTTGTTGATTATTTGTCATTTTTTCCGAGTGCTGTAAACATACTTCCTCCTCCATTAATTCGCTATTTAAATTCACTTACGTGTTTTAATATTGTTCCACTTGTCTTTATTGTGCATTACAGTAAAGTCCTTTTCTTTGTTGCTACCATTGCTTCTGTCGTTTTACTATTAAGGCTGAGTCCTTTATTTTTGCTTTCTTTCACAATGATGTCTAACATTTCTTGTAACTTATTTTCACTCTTAGCAATTAAGACTGTATCATCAGCATCATCACCATCATCGAGTGCCATCTCCGCATCGAAAGTTGGCTACCATGAAGCGCCATTCTGCCATGTCTCTTGCTTTGATGGTGCAGGTTGTCATAGGCTGATTTGTCCATCTTTTGATGTTACTCGTCCAAGTTAGTCATGGCATGGTTATGGATCTTAAAATAATCTCACTATACATATTGTTATTACATATTGCTTCTTTCCCGTGGTCCCGTTTCCCTATATATATATATACTGTTACATACTTATCTTTTTTCACAAAAAGGCTGAGTGACAACGAGGGAAAAAAAAAACAGGACAGAGAAAAGGTTGAGAAACACTGGTCTAGCGATATTCCAGAAAAAGAGCATTGTTTACAACAACTATATGTCAAAGGTTGAGAATGGGATCGTAACAGCCAATCTCTATGGAGCCGATCCTGACCTATATAACTTAGGCATGGATAATAAATAAACAAAACAAAAAAAATAATAATTATATTCAAAGAGCTGACCGGCACAGATGAAGAAGGTAAATGTGACGGATACGGGATTGGGTTTTGCTGCCGTTATTACAATCAGCCCAGGGTGATGTAGTCATCACTGCACTAAGTCACCTTTCTTTCCCAGAAAAGCTCTGGTACCCATTTTCAGACATTGGATGAATTCTGAATCCATGACATACAAGAGTAAACAAACTGGCCACATCTGAAGAATGAATCAGGACATGCCCTGTCAGCCAATGAGCGCAGTAACTGCATCATTAAGAATGTAGAGGGGAATAATATAATCTTCGAGGTGGCCAATGAAGTGATATGGTATAAATAAGATGTTGATATATCAATAAGATGACACGGCCTGTTCACAAAAAAATAAATAAATAATAGCTACACATTTGTACATTTTTTTGTTAGGAATAACAGACCACCTGATGGATGGTTCAGTAGTTAGTTTGTAATACTATTTTTGTTGGCACTTTTTGTGATGTGTGGTTCAGATATTCGCCTGCATTATCAATATCTTTATGTATAACAGCGAATCATGGACAACATATACAAAGCAGGAGAGAAGGCTAAATGCATTAGATATGTGATGTCAGCACGGTATTCTTGGTATCACCTGGGATGACAAAATGGAGGTCCTTACCTGCACAGGCCTCTCAAGCTTGTACATGTTACTCACACAACGTAGGTTATGCTGGCTTGGCTACTTACACCGTATGAAAGATGGTAGCATACATATATTTTATGAGCAACCAGCAGGTGGCAAAAGAACTAGTGGGCGCCCAAAACTCCGATCTTTAGACGTTTATAAACGTGAAATGAAGACTCTGAGCCTGAGAAGAAACAGACGCAGACCGCAATCTGTGGAAACAGTCTGAAGCCCCAACTCAAGCAAGAAACAAACAGATTCATAAAAATAGAGAATCATCATCATCATGTGCCCTACCGGTTGGCGTAGGCGATCATGTCCTTTCACAATCTTATATCTACAGTACATGTATCAGTTTTCTTGTTAATAACTGTTTTCCATGCCATGACACCAAGCTATCCAGTAATTTCTCACTTTGCCGTCCGCGATCTCTCTTTCCTTTTATTTTGCCAGTTGTAACCAAGTATTCCAACTTTTCTCTTCTCATGATGTGTCCGAAAATGTTGATTGTCTCTTTCTAATGTTTTTCAGGAGTTCCCTTTTTGTTTTGGCCTCTTTGAGAACTTCTTCATTGGTCTTTTTAGCTGTCCTGGGAACTTTCAACATTCTTCTGAGAAATCCCATCTCTATTGCCTCTAATCGTCTTTTAATTGGTTTGTCTACTGTCCATGATTCGCTTCCATAGGTAAGAATTGCTTCTATAAAGCACAGATGAACTCTTTTTCTCACTTCTATTGACATAGATTTGTTGCATAAGATATTTTTCATTTTCTGAAATGCTATTTTGCCCTGAGTCATTCTACTTTTTTTTTAATTTCAGTGGTAAAAAGAGAATACACCGCGAAAAAAAAAAAAAAAAACATTTCTTAGCGGCACTGCAAAATCCATAGTTAACTATGACTGACGGAGGCTACTATTGGTTCTTATATTATTGTGATATATGGTTTTAAGTTTTTGTCTTTGTTGTGTGTAGCAGAGTGGTTATCATGATGTTTAACACCATTTTATATATGACCTGTGAGAAATGTGTATGAATCGTACAGTTATATGTGTAATGTGATTTTCCCGTGATGTGTAGTAGACGTTTTACATAATATGATGTGTCATAATTTCAAGCTCATCATCTGTGTTTAACCGTTTTGATCCCTTATCAGCATCATCCGCCTCGGCTATTTGGTAACACAACAAGCGCTACGGTGTTTACGATTCCCTGTTCTTTCAACGCTAAACACCGACTGCAGCGACATCTATTCTGACGTACATGAGGTCTGAAAAGAGTCTTAATTCTTGCTTCTCGTGCGCCCACGTAGCCAGATGACGTCAGCACAGTCGGTACGCCACGAACACTAAGACATCATGGAACCGCCCAACTTCTCTTGGCTCCAGGAGGGAGTACTGTCTGCTTGTGCCTTCCCTGACCAGATGCAGCACTTGCAGTTTCTCATAGACAGCAACGTGACATGCTTGGTCTCGCTGACTGCTGAGAGGTCTGTGGAAAGAGGTTCTATTACAGGTAGGCTCACACACTAAGCTAGCACTCTTCTCTTTTCTTTACCTATCTTATCTTTTCTTCTCTTCCTTCTTCTCTCTTTCTCTCTTTTTTTCTTCTCTTGGATATCGCAGTAAACAAATGGACTTCTCTGAACAAAGCTATGTGGACTATTCCAGCGATCTCGTTAGTTCATCAATTCCGTGTGAGATCTTTGTCTTTTCCTATTGTTTCCTGAGACCAGCGGTATAATCTTGTTAAATTGTTAATCTTTTTAATGTGGTTCTTCCTAATGTAATCTAATACTGGTATTACATCCACTGTTCTTGTTTTCTTTTCTGAATGTGTCTTTTCTTCTCTTTCCTTCCTTGTTTGCCTTTCAGCTAGAGAAGATAGGTGAGGAGATATCATTCGCGGTCATTTTCTCTTGTGTTGGCTCTCTGTTGCTATTGTTTCGTAGTGTTTCTATTCCATCAATTCACCCTGTTCGCTGTCGGTGTAGCAGAGAAGGTAGAAAGGGAGTAGAAACAGACAGGGAATAGAGATTAGGAATAAGTAATAGGGAGAAAGGAGAGTAGGGAATTATAAACCAAGCACTTGCACGGGGAAAGGTGTGAAGGAAGGTACACACCAAGAGATGGAGTATGGGGAATTATAGATTGAGCACTTTCTTATGCAGAAGAGAAAGTGACGTAAAGAAAAGGGGATGACGCGTTAGCAGAGTTACGGTTGGCAAGTGACTAGAGTATCTAGTCACTTGGAGTCAGAACATCAGAACGACAAGACCTATCGGAGTACGGAGAAACCATCAGAGCGATAACGGTCGATTAGTAGAGATAGGAGAATTAGAGAAGACACGAATTCACAATGTAAGAGGCCAATAGATAGGATAGGTATAGATAGATAGATTAGGGTGGGACGTTCGATGGGAACGGACCAAAATTAGGGAAAACGGCCAAGTAGATTTTAGATAGGTGTAATAGTAGAGATATCATCAAGAAATAGATAGTGATAGGGTTAGGAGAATGAATGCTACATGAAAATGGAAGTGACAGTAGGTTATGATGTATGGAAATTGTAATGAATTGCAGATGTAAAGAAATAAAGAAATAAACTAAGGCTCCAAGTATAAAAAGAAGAGTTTATGTTGTGAACTTATTATTGTTCGGTTACAATGGATGAGGAATGCAGAATGTTGTCCTATCGAAGGACTGTAACTGTTAGCTGAAGCTTCCAGCTAATGATATAATGGAATCTACGAGTTAGAAATAGTAAAGGATTTGAAGACGTGCGGACAGATGGGAAATTGAGAGATTTACGTATGTGGCATACAACGACGTTGTTTCTAACGGTGAGAGAGAGAACAGTTTGATCTCGGACCATTAATCTGGAGGGAGACGGTGATGGATAGGGCATATCAGAACAGCGCGAAGTACATATTTTGATGAAGTACACATGCAAATTATTGATGAGACATGTCAGAGGTTCAATTGGGTCATCAACGATCATCTCAAGAGGAGGTTTACAATTCCTCTTGTGTGCTCTTGGGATGATGATGAGACTGATGGAGAGTGTCCGTAGTGAACCATTCACATTGAAAACCATCGACAACCATCGACGTTTGAAACTGTTCTCTCTCTCACCGTTAGAAACAACGTCGTTGTATGCCACATACGTAAATCTCTCAATTTCCCATCTGTCCGCACGTCTTCAAATCCTTTACTATTTCTAACTCGTAGATTCCATTATATCATTAGCTGGAAGCTTCAGCTAACAGTTACAGTCCTTCGATAGGACAACATTCTGCATTCCTCATCCATTGTAACCGAACAATAATAAGTTCACAACATAAACTCTTCTTTTTATACTTGGAGCCTTAGTTTATTTCTTTATTTCTTTACATCTGCAATTCATTACAATTTCCATACATCATAACCTACTGTCACTTCCATTTTCATGTAGCATTCATTCTCCTAACCCTATCACTATCTATTTCTTGATGATATCTCTACTATTACACCTATCTAAAATCTACTTGGCCGTTTTCCCTAATTTTGGTCCGTTCCCATCGAACGTCCCACCCTAATCTATCTATCTATACCTATCCTATCTATTGGCCTCTTACATTGTGAACTCGTGTCTTCTCTAATTCTCCTATCTCTACTAATCGACCGTTATCGCTCTGATGGTTTCTCCGTACTCCGATAGGTCTTGTCGTTCTGATGTTCTGACTCCAAGTGACTAGATACTCTAGTCACTTGCCAACCGTAACTCTGCTAACGCGTCATCCCCTTTTCTTTACGTCACTTTCTCTTCTGCATAAGAAAGTGCTCAATCTATAATTCCCCATACTCCATCTCTTGGTGTGTACCTTCCTTCACACCTTTCCCCGTGCAAGTGCTTGGTTTATAATTCCCTACTCTCCTTTCTCCCTATTACTTATTCCTAATCTCTATTCCCTGTCTGTTTCTACTCCCTTTCTACCTTCTCTGCTACATCGGTTCTTGAGTCTGGTGTCCTTGCAACGTTTATTAAAGGTTAGTTGTGTTGTGTTTTGGTATTTCTGTTTTATCACATGGACAAGCCATTTTTATCTCTTGTTTCTTTATGTATTCTATGGCGGGAATTATTATTAGTTCTTTTTTAAAATCAACTCTTCTTTATTTCTGATCTTGTCTCAGTTTCCTGTCATCCATCTAACACATTTCATCTTAGTAGTAATTTTTCTTGTTGTTCTTGCATCTAAATTCCCGGACTGGCATTGACAGCACAACGTAGGGATGTAGATTGCATTGTAGAGCGCCCATTTTGCTTTTAGTGTTATTTCCTTGTTGGACAAAAGCGGTAATAGCTGTCCAATGATTTGACAAGCTTTATTGTATCTTGAGTGTATATTTTGGTGCTTGTGATTTGTCGTTTATAACTAGACTTCCTAAATATTAAAGTTCCCAAACTTGTTTTAATTGTCTGCCGTCTATCGTTATGTTTATGTTATATTTCTCTTTTTTTTATATTAATTACTTCTGTTTTGTTCATGTTGATTTTCATGCTGTATTTTGTGCCTGTGCTATTGGCTCTATTTAAGTGCTCTTGTATGTCTTCTTTTCCCCCATGTATTAGTGCCTGATCGTCTGAGAATAGAAGCTCGATAATGTTCTCTGATTTTGACTCTTACATTCAATATTTTCCAAGTCATCTTATCTCCGTTGTTACAATTTATCTTCTATCAACTGTTTTCTGTGTTTATGTTTGGTTTGCCAACACATTGAGGAAACTAGAACTGTATTGTGAAGTGCTATTTTGCGTCGATTGTAAAAGATTTGATTTGCAGGATTGGGTGGAAGTTTCTCAAATAATTTGAATACATCTGTTCAATATTTCAGCCCCAATCCCCCGCAACCCATGTAAACTACAGTTTCAAAGTGTTTGGAAACTTCGGACTGTTTCAGATTAGAAATAACCATTATAGAGCTTCCTCATTCTCTCTTCTTTTCGATCGCAGTCAGCTTCATGTCTACAAAAGCAATCCTGTTTTTTTTTAAATGTATATTGCTGTGTTTTTGAGAGTGCCAAGGGACTTCCAAACAGCTTGGAGTGGACATGTGCTTTTGTTGGCCAGTGTTCTTTCTGCCAGAATATGTTACAGTCATGTAGTGTGTGTCCGGCAGTCTGTGTTGCTCCTGTCCCCACGTGCCCATGGTTGATGGGACTAGTCTAAAAACTGTACGGGTTCAGTCTGTTGTATCATGGCCATCCATACATTTACAAATCTATAAATAGCTACAGTTGTGTCCTGTTCTGAGGCTGAATGAGATCTCTTGTTCTGCTCGTTGAATGTGGTGATAGTTGTCCTTCCGTCAGTCAATCTGCCTTTTAACTTTGATGATCGTCTTCTTTTCTTGGAATGTGATGGTTGATCTATCTATACCGACGTTGTTTCTTCTGTTGCCAGTTTATCTGATCTCTCAAATCCTGAAACGTGCGAGTAACTATTGGAGTACTACTCCTTTCATGATGTCCACTTCGTATAGGGCTTTTCTGAGCTCTGATAATGTGTCTACATCGCGGGCACATCAGAAAGAAACAATCAACGTTGTTCGGGCACATCGTGAGAGAAGGAAACTTGGAATATTTGGTTACAGCTGGAAAAATACAGGGAAAGAGAGAACAACGCGGGCTTAAGAAACATCAGAAAGAAACAATCAACGTTGTTCGAGCACATCGTTAGAGAGAAGGAAACTTGGAATATTTGGTTACAGCTGGAAAAATACAGGGAAAGAGAAAACAACGCGGGCTTAAGAAACATCAGAAAGAAACAATCAACGTTGTTCGGGCACATCGTGAGAGAAGGAAACTTGGAATATTTGGTTACAGCTGGAAAAATACAGGGAAAGAGAGAACAACGCGGGCGACAAAGAGAAAAAATACTGGATAGCTTGGTGTCACTGCAACAGAACTTATATGATGTACTGTAGATAGAAGTTTGTGGAAGGACATGATCACCTACCTCAAGCGGAATGGCACATGATAATGATGAGGGATGCATGATTGGCATAGCGTCAGTAAGGAATACTACCTACCTGTTGACATTGGCTTTTGGTTTGGTTTATTGTCCCTGCGGCGAGGATTAGGGCCTGTGTTTCCGCGATGTAGTT
Source organism: Megaustenia siamemsis (assembly GCA_032433765.1). Taxonomy (NCBI): domain Eukaryota; kingdom Metazoa; phylum Mollusca; class Gastropoda; order Stylommatophora; family Ariophantidae; genus Megaustenia; species Megaustenia siamemsis. The sequence continues at coordinate 31,637,225 of JAVIAB010000139.1, read as the reverse complement.
AAAACAGAATGCTCCAGGTGGAAGGTGTGATATCAGGTTTTCTATATCTGAAGGGGGGAAGAGGCAAATACTTGCAGTGCTGCGGTAAAGCTGGTAGCTAGGAGCCAGTAGTGGGGGTGTGGTATACACTCAAAGGTATGGTGACAGCTTTATAAAGAAGGAAGACAACAAAATACTGACGTTTCGGCCTGTGGCCATCTTCAGAATACGGGGACAACGACATCACACGGTGAGGCACAAATATCTATAGCTACATGTCGGATGATAAAGTTAGGGAGAGGTGGACAGAGAGATGACAGATAGGATGGTGAGATGAAGAATAGATGTGTCATATGTGGGAAGATAGGTGAAGTGTAGAGATATATAAAATCGTAAGTATAGAGAAATGATGAGAAGCTGAAAACTAAAGAGTGAAAAGTAAATTATGTCTATGTTTAATAATGACTTCTTTGGCTCCACTATGTTTAATAATGACTTTTTTGGCTCCACTATGTTTAATAATGACTTTTTTGGCTCCACATGTTTAATAATGACTTTTTTGGCTCCACATGTTTAATAATGACTTTTTTGGCTCCACTATGTTTAATAATGACTTCTTTGGCTCCACTATGTTTAATAATGACTTCTTTGGCTCCACTATGTTTAATAATGACTTCTTTGGCTCCACTATGTTTAATAATGACTTCTTTGACTCCACTATGTTTAATAATGACTTCTTTGGCTCCACTACGTTTAATAATGACTTCTTTGGCTCCACGATGCTTATTTAGACTTATTTGGCCCTACTATGTTTATAATGACTTTTATTGGACGAAACAGCACGAATAGTAGTTCCCAGTGTTTATATACTGGGTACAAATAATAATACATAAATATTATTATATGGGGAACTTCCGAGGCGATAATAGGGAATAATAGAACAAAGAAGTATGTGTTAGCACTCGGAAAAATTGACAGACAAACAACAATAGAAAAAAACGAAGAACAATATATAGTCCGAAGTGGGATCGAACCCGTACTCAGTGGCACCGCGCCTTGCCACGAGAAGCCGAACGCTTGGCACACTACCACGCAGCCAACTAAAAAATTGGCTATTGCAGTAGTGTCTTACACGATGACGTTCTCAATGACTATAGCATAGGGTAACGATCACAGACCGGAAATAAATTGTATATTTGTACTTTCCTATTAATGCAAGTATCTCCCAGTAGGGCTGAATACTTGTGTTGTAGACAAACATTTATTGGACGAAACAGCACGAATAGTAGTTCCCAGTGTTTATATACTGGGTACAAATAATAATACATAAATATTATTATATGGGGAACTTCCGAGGCGATAATAGGGAATAATAGAACAAAGAAGTATGTGTTAGCACTCGGAAAAATTGACAGACAAACAACAATAGAAAAAAACGAAGAACAATATATAGTCCGAAGTTCCCCATATAATAATATTTATGTATTATTATTTGTACCCAGTATATAAACACTGGGAACTACTATTCGTGCTGTTTCGTCCAATAAATGTTTGTCTACAACACAAGTATTCAGCCCTACTGGGAGATACTTGCATTAATAGGAAAGTACAAATATACAATTTATTTCCGGTCTGTGATCGTTACCCTATGCTATAGTCATTGAGAACGTCATCGTGTAAGACACTACTGCAATAGCCAATTTTTTAGTTGGCTGCGTGGTAGTGTGCCAAGCGTTCGGCTTCTCGTGGCAAGGCGCGGTGCCACTGAGTACGGGTTCGATCCCACTTCGGACTATATACTGTTCTTCGTTTTTTTCTATTGTTGTTTGTCTGTCAATTTTTCCGAGTGCTAACACATACTTCTTTGTTCTATTATTCCCTATTATCGCCTCGGAAGTTCCCCATATAATAATATTTATGTATTATTATTTGTACCCAGTATATAAACACTGGGAACTACTATTCGTGCTGTTTCGTCCAATAAATGTTTGTCTACAACACAAGTATTCAGCCCTACTGGGAGATACTTGCATTAATAGGAAAGTACAAATATACAATTTATTTCCGGTCTGTGATCGTTACCCTATGCTATAGTCATTGAGAACGTCATCGTGTAAGACACTACTGCAATAGCCAATTTTTTAGTTGGCTGCGTGGTAGTGTGCCAAGCGTTCGGCTTCTCGTGGCAAGGCGCGGTGCCACTGAGTACGGGTTCGATCCCACTTCGGACTATATATTGTTCTTCGTTTTTTTCTATTGTTGTTTGTCTGTCAATTTTTCCGAGTGCTAACACATACTTCTTTGTTCTATTATTCCCTATTATCGCCTCGGAAGTTCCCCATATAATAATATTTATGTATTATTATTTGTACCCAGTATATAAACACTGGGAACTACTATTCGTGCTGTTTCGTCCAATAAATGTTTGTCTACAACACAAGTATTCAGCCCTACTGGGAGATACTTGCATTAATAGGAAAGTACAAATATACAATTTATTTCCGGTCTGTGATCGTTACCCTATGCTATAGTCATTGAGAACGTCATCGTGTAAGACACTACTGCAATAGCCAATTTTTTAGTTGGCTGCGTGGTAGTGTGCCAAGCGTTCGGCTTCTCGTGGCAAGGCGCGGTGCCACTGAGTACGGGTTCGATCCCACTTCGGACTATATATTGTTCTTCGTTTTTTTTCTATTGTTGTTTGTCTGTCAATTTTTCCGAGTGCTAACACATACTTCTTTGTTCTATTATTCCCTATTATCGCCTCGGAAGTTCCCCATATAATAATATTTATGTATTATTATTTGTACCCAGTATATAAACACTGGGAACTACTATTCGTGCTGTTTCGTCCAATAAATGTTTGTCTACAACACAAGTATTCAGCCCTACTGGGAGATACTTGCATTAATAGGAAAGTACAAATATACAATTTATTTCCGGTCTGTGATCGTTACCCTATGCTATAGTCATTGAGAACGTCATCGTGTAAGACACTACTGCAATAGCCAATTTTTTAGTTGGCTGCGTGGTAGTGTGCCAAGCGTTCAGCTTCTCGTGGCAAGGCGCGGTGCCACTGAGTACGGGTTCGATCCCACTTCGGACTATATATTGTTCTTCGTTTTTTTCTATTGTTGTTTGTCTGTCAATTTTTCCGAGTGCTAACACATACTTCTTTGTTCTATTATTCCCTATTATCGCCTCGGAAGTTCCCCATATAATAATATTTATGTATTATTATTTGTACCCTGTGAGATGTAAGCATCTACATAATCCCGCCGGTGTTTATAATATCGATTAACTTTTTTTAAATATAGGTTAAATAAGGCATCTTTGAAACTGGATCACATTTCTTTGATAAAAAAATATTTTTATAGCGACATTAGTATTCTAAACCTAACTTCAAAAGATCAATGCAAATGAACAATAAGTTTTTGAAAAAAAATAAATTAATGTCTAGGCAAACGAATGTGAACGGACTATAGTGCCACACTCAATGCGACAACACACAAAGAAAGATTTCACCATCAGATATCACACAGCACACCATACACGTCTGTGCTTACTTGCTATGGTTCGGTACACTTTCCTAATTGCTACAAAATCGCGCCCGGAGATAAAGTAAAGAAAGAATTTATTATTCGTTGTCTGTTAACACTGATGCCTTTTAGCCGGAACAGAATAACGTGTTAAATATTTTTGTAACAAAAATAAAACAACAAAGTAGTTGAGTTATGTTGTATTTTTTTATGTTTGATCCACCAACAGATGAGCAATTGAAAATTATAGATCTGCCGATCCGTGACTTCAGCCCGCCAACCTTGGAGCAGGTGGAGACTTTCATTGCCCTCGTTTTGGAGACTAAAGCAGAAAGACAAGTAACATATATCATACTCATCACGTTCTGGATGTGTATAACTGCAACATCTATCTTTTGTTCACACAACGTACTATATCAACACGTGTCATAGTCACACATATGTATAACTGCCACATCTATCTTTTGTTCACACAACGTACTGTATCATCACTTGTCATAGTCACACATATGTATAACTGCCACATCTATCTTTTGTTCACACAATGTACTATATCAACACGTGTCATAGTCACACATATGTATAACTGCAACATCTATCTTTTGTTCACACAACGTACTATATCAACACTTGTCATAGTCACACATGTGTATAACTGCCACATCTATCTTTTGTTCACACAACGTTCTATATCAACACTTGTCATAGTCACACATATGTATAACTGCTACACTTGCTATCGTCGCAATGGTTAGTTTACTATGTCTACATTCACATATTCATTGATGTCACTGTGTGGTTCTGCCCTTTTTACCTCTTCCTCGCACCCTGATGTTTTCTGTCTTCTTCCTTTTGTTTCAAGTCGATTCCTATTTCCTTCATTTTTTATCTCCCTCACCTGTCTTGTCTCCCTCACCTGTCTTGTCTCCCTCACCTGTCTTGTCTCCCTCACCTGTCTTGTCTCCCTCACCTGTCTTATCTTCCCTCAGATGTCTTGGGAAGGATGTCTTTCTCCTCAACTTATTGTCCGCTCTACCTTCTTGTCTACTCTCCAATTTCCTCCCTCTCTCGTCTGGACGTCATCTTTTCTCATTTATCCCTCTCTCGTCGTTTCTCCCTCTCCTTTATTTTTCTCTCTCTTTCTTCTTGACGCCCTCTCTCTCTCTCTCTCTCTCTCTCTCTCTCTCTCTCTCTCTCTCTCTCCTTAACTTTTACTTCTTGATTCTCTCTTCACTTCTTTTCTGTGAAAAAGACATCTGAGAACTTTGTAATCCTGTTTACGTAAATGTGAAATCTGCCAGGTTGCATTAGACCAAGCCCAACATAACCTCACTATACAGCCTACATTAGTAGAGCCTACATATTGTAACCTTCATGCTTAATCGTTATAGTAACAGAGTTGTTTACTATATAATAACCCTGCTCTATAGCCATATTAAATTTGGTATCCCAGCTGTGATAATTATGTTGCTCAGGCCATATTCATCTTGATGCCTAGAATATAACCACATTTGTCAAAAATAAATACGGCCTTGTAGTATGCTAAGCTTCCAACTATGCAGATAATGCTACATGTTCAATCAATTAAGGACAGGAAGATCAGATTCACTCAATTCAGGACAGAAACAATCAGTAGACAAACACTTCGATGGTTACTGGAACAAGTAGCAGAGCGGAAATGGGAATGACCCGACCGACGTCAATCCGAGCTAAAGACTAAATGACAATATTAAGAAGCCAAAAACTTAGGTAATTTGGTCTTGTTAGGACATATCTGTTTTTTTTTTTTTTAAATATTTTTTTTTATTTATGGAGAGCTTTTGCATGGAAAGATATTTACGGGCAGGCCAAAGCTTAGTTACATAGTACATGTATTTGTAAAGTATTCGCGAGGAATTCTCCATCACTGAAAAGAGCTGGGCGAATCTGGCAACAGACCGTACCGCACGGAAAGCAAAAAATAATAAGTGGCATAAACGAATTTGAAAGAGAGGTGATTAAAAGAGGACAACACACCAAAGGAGAGAAAAAAAGGAGATTATCACCCAAAAAGGAACATTTTGCTCATTCTTTGGACGAACCTGGGAATCTAGTATTTGCAAATTCAACCACGAGAGAAACTATTCGTCGAAAAAGACAACTGACAAGATCTGTTCACATTTACTGATTGCCTTTTACAGATCGCCTCTCTAATGTCAAGATGACAGAGACCAAACATACACAGATAATAACTGTGTTGCTCTGATATAGTTACTGTGTTTGCTCAAATAGTTGTAGCCTCCGTCAGTTATAGTTGACTATGAATTTTACAGCGCCCCTAAACAATGTTGAAGCCGCGATAGCTCAGTGCTTAGTGATCTGGACTACAAAGGACAAGAGGTAGGGTTCGATCCCAACCGACGGCTTCCGGGTTCACCCAGCCTTTAATGGGTACCGGATTCTTTCTGGGAAAGTAAAGCGGCACGGGCGTAATACTGACCTCATTACCCCAAAAATCATGTGCCGAAGGTCTGTAAAATTTATGGTCACTAACATCATATTACCTATACGCCACTTGGCGTGACGGGGATACTTTACTTTTTTTTTTACTAAGCAATGTTATTTTTTCTGTTATTTTCACCATGTATTCTCATTTTATGTCAGCTGCCTGCTTGAGTTGGAGAATTAGAGTGTTTCCAAAGATTGTGGTCTGCAGCTACTATCTCTTCCCAGCCTGCAGGGTTTATATTCAGTCTTCATGTCACGTTTACATACGTTTGTAGATCCGAATTTTGGGCGACCCTTATTTCTTTTGCTATCTGCTAGTTGTTCATAAAGTACATATTTTGGTATACTGCCATCTTTCACACGGTGTAGCCAAACCAGCGTAACCTACGTTGTTTGAGCAGCGGGTTCAGGTCTGTGCGAGTGAGGACCTCCGCGTTTGTCACTTTGTCCTTGCTTCCAGGTGATATCGATAATACGGTGCTGCGTCGCATATAGCATGCATTTAATCTTCTCTCTTGCTTTGCATGAGTTGTCCATGATTCGTTGCCATATAAAAGGATACTGATTATACAGGCGTTGTAAACTGCGGCCTTTGTTTTAGTTGTCAGTTTGGTATTTTGCCAGACGCGCCTAGAAAGGCGGGCGAAGATGGTAGCAGTTTTTATCAATGCAGGTGTCAATTTCTGTATCTAAAGATAGTTTGTCGTTAATGATAGAAACTAGGTTGCTATACTGTTGCACGACATCAAGTTTGTAGTTGTGTTGCTCGCCTTATCCAAATGATGATAAGAAAAGTGGAGGCATGCTCTGCACGTAGGAAATGGGTAGAGTCATTGCAGAAGTCAAAAATACGTAAGATCACCTTTGTCTACGTCCCAGCACATGCGGAAGTACGGGGAAATGAAAGAGCGGACAGGTTGGCTAGCTGCGCTATTGTTGAGGACGGTCAACTAATGGATCGGACGAACATCATCAACGCCCTCCAGGAAGTGGGAAGGACACAGGACTTCGACAATCATGAGTCCATGTCATTCCTTCGGATGAAAGAGATGGGAGTTAAGATGGGCGCAGCCAGAAACGAGAAACTGAGTGGGCGTATAAGAAGACTAGTCAACCAACACAGAACTGGAGTCGTCAGTCGCTGGACACTGCGAGACTTGCTGGGAAGGGATCTGAGCACATACGGACATGTTCGGAGTGCAATGATGATGACCCGCAAATAACTTAATAATTCAATAACCTTATCCAAATAATTTCATTGCAGGCCACATGTGTCCACTGTGCTCATGGCCTGGGGCGGACAGGAACCATGTTAGCGTGCTACTTTGTGCATGTGAACTCCCTGACAGCAGAGGCAGCCATAGCTCATATCAGGAATTTGAGGCCAGGGTCGGTGGAGACCACGGAGCAAGAGCTGCTGGTACATGAGTTTTACCAACATCTAGCAGCCAAGGAAGCAAAATCCACAAGTTGATAATATTATTTGCTTACTTATTCTATTAGTCTATCTATCTATTGACCTTTCGAGCCGTAACCGGCCCATAGGGCGTAGACCAAGATACACCTTCTCCTATATGGATTTTTTTTTGTTCTAGCAGTTTTCTTTTAAAGATATTTTATCAAATCTCGCCATCTGTCTCTGTTCTGTGCAAGCAGTTCTATCTCATTGAGGGAGCCGACTCCTGCTGCTCTTGCCTCTCTCATCAATGTTCTTCTCAGTGTCTCCCTGGGTCTTCCTCTTTTTCTTTTACCTGTTGTTTCCCATATGAGGGCTTGCTTTGCTATTCGGTTATTATCTCTTCTCATCACATGTCCAACGTATGACCATCGTCTTTTCTTTATTACTGAAGATATTAGTGGTTGATTGGCGATTTCTCTAATTTCCTCATTTGTTTTGAATTCGTTCCATGCTATACCAAGTATTTTCCTTAGACATTTATTTTCGAATGCGTTCAACTTTGTTTCTATATCTCTTGTTGTTTTCCAGCTTTCACACGCATACGTAAGGGTTGATAGTACATTTGATTTGAATAGCCTAAGTTTTGTGTTTGTGCTGATAAGTTTTGATTTCCACAACTTTTCAAGGCTTCTGAAAGACATTGCTGCTTTAGCTATTCTGATTTTAATTTCTTTGCTCGTATCCCCTTCTCGATCAATGTGACTTCCAAGATAGATAAAGTGATCGATCTCTTCTACTGGTTTGTTTTCCATGTATATTTTGTCACCTGTTGGAATTAAACTAGTCATGACTTTAGTCTTTTCATGATTGATCTCAAGCCCAATTTTGCTGGCTATTGATGATAGTTCATTTGTGTTTTCCTGCATCGTTTTTATCTGACTGCTGATGAGGACTATGTCATCAGCAAAGTCGAGGTCCTCCAAATGGTCTCCTTGTATCCATTCGATGCCTTTATTACCAGTGCAGCATTTCTTCATTATGAAGTCCATAACAATTCCAAATAACAAGGGCGATAAAATACATCCTTGTTTAACCCCAGTTTCTATTGGGAAACATTCGCTCAGTCCTTCCTCTGTTCGAACTGCACATGTGTAACCATCATACATGTCTTTGATAATATTTATGATTTTTGATGGTAAACCATATTGCTTCAGAATTTTCCACAAAGAATCTCTATGAATACTATCAAATGCTTTTTTGAAGTCGATGAAGTTAAGTACAAAAGGTTTTTGCTTTTCAATGTGTTCCTCCAATATAAGTCGTAGAGTGAAAATGTGGTCAATACAGCTTCTCCCTTTTCTAAACCCAGCCTGTTCTTCACGCATTACTGTATCTATTGAATCCTGTATTCTATTTAGGATGATTTTGCAGAATAACTTTGAGGCAACTGACAAAAGTGTCACGCCTCTCCAGTTGTTACAATCTCTAAGATTGCCCTTTTTTGGGATCTTAACAATGATTCCTTTTTTCCATTTATGAGGCGTCTTCTCTGTTTTCCAAATGATGTTGAACATTTTTTGGAGATGTATTAGATTATGGCTATCAATTGCCTTGAGGATCTCAGCTGTTAACTTATCCTCTCCAGCAGCCTTGTTATTGGTCATAAGCTTTAAGGTGGTTTCTATTTCACTCAAGGTGAAGTCATCTAAATTTACATTTAATTCTGCTGCTGGTGTTTCAGTTTCAAAATCTATTAAACTGTGGGGTAGTGGACGGTTAAGAATTTCTTTGAAGTGTTCCGCCCAACGGGCTTTTATGTCTGCGCTTGTTGTTAGCATTGATCCAGATTTGTCTAGAATTGGTGTTCCACTGGATGTATAGGTGTTTGTCAGCATCTTTTGCACAGTATAAAGAGTTCTGCTGTCTCCTGTAATTGCAGCTGTTTCTGCTTTCTCTGCCAAATTGTCTATATAAGCTCTTGTATCTCTTCTTGCTGAACTTTTCACTTTGTTGTCTAATTCTTTGTATGTTGCTTTTGCCAGAACCTTTCCAAGATCTGTCTTTACATTAGTCATGGCTCTCTTCGCTTCTCTTCTTTCTTTGATGTATTTCCACGTGGTGTCTGAGATCCAAGCTCGTTTTTCCATTTTCTTCAGTCCAGCACTTGCTTCTGCTGCTGTCATTAGTATTTTGCTCTGTGAGTCCCACATCTCATTGATATCTAAGTCTATTTCACCGAGTGCTGAATAACAATTACTTAGCTCTATGTTAAACTTTGTTAAACTGGAAACCACAAATGAACTATCATCAATAGCCAGCAAAATTGGGCTTGAGGTCAATCATGAAAAGACTAAAGTCATGAAAAGTTTAATTCCAACAAGTGACAAAATATACATGGAAAACAAACCAGTAGAAGAGATCGATCACTTCATCTATCTTGGAAGTCACATTGATCGAGAAGGGGATACGAGCAAAGAAATTAGGATCAGACTGGCTAAAGCAGCAATGTCTTTCAGAAGCCTTGAAAAGTTGTGGAAATCAAAACTCATTAGCACAAACACAAAACTTAGGCTATTCAAATCAAATGTACTATCAACCCTTACATATGCGTGTGAAAGCTGGAAAACAACAAGAGATATAGAAACAAAGTTGAACGCATTCGAAAATAAATGTCTAAGGAAATACTTGGTATAGAATGGAACGAATTCAAAACAAACGAGGAAATTAGAGAAATCGCCAATCAACCACTAATATCTTCAGTAATAAAGAAAAGACGATGGTCATACGTTGGACATGTGATGAGAAGAGATAATAATCGAATAGCAAAGCAAGCCCTCATATGGGAAACAACAGGTAAAAGAAAAAGAGGAAGACCCAGGGAGACACTGAGAATAACATTGATGAGAGAGGCAAGAGCAGCAGGAATCGGCTCCCTCAATGAGATAGAACTGCTTGCACAGAACAGAGACAGATGGCGAGATTTGATAAAATATCTTTAAAAGAAAACTGCTAGAACAAAAATTCATATAGGAGAAGGTGTATCTTGGTCTACGCCCTATGGGCCGGTTACGGCTCGAAAGGTCAATAGATAGATGTTAAACTTTTCCTTTATGGCTTCATCTTTCAGTTTATGACTATCAATTTTATGTGTAATTGACCTCTTCTGTTGGTTTCTAAATTTTAATCTTATTTTCCCAATGCACAGGTTGTGGTCACTATTAACATCAGCACCTCTGTAAGCTCTTACATCTATTAATGATGATCTGAATTGTTGTTTAATACATAGGTGGTCAATTTGATTGGAGGTTCTATCATCAGGAGATATCCATGTTGTTTTGTGAATATTTGTGTGTGGAAATAATGTCCCACCTATAACTAAATTTTCTATTAAACATAATTCTATTAATCTTTCTCCATTCTGACTAGTATTATCACAGCCTTCTCTCCCCATCACATGTTCCACTCCTGCGTTATCTTGTCCTACTTTGGCGTTGAAGTCTCCCATTACAATTAAAAGATCGTGTTTTGGTATTTTGTTTATAAGTTGTTGCAGTTGGTTATAAAAATCGTCCTTAACTTCATCATCAGCTTCGTTAGTAGGCGCATAACATTGAATAATTGAAAGTCTTCCATGTTTTGTTTTGTAGCGTGTTCGTATCAGACGGCTATTTACCGGTTCCCATTCTAATAAACTTCTTGCAGCTATGTCTGTCATCATTATGCCTACTCCTTCACGGTGTTTTCCATCTTCCCTTCCAGAAAAAACTACTATTTTATTATCCACAGATCTCCTACCTGTTCCAAGCCAGCGCATTTCGCTTAATCCTAAAATATCTAGATCGTATCTATCCATCTCGCTCGCGACCTGTGCATGTTTCGTCGGAGCGGCCATTGTTCGAACATTCCAGAATCCTATTTTTGTTGTTGTTTTAGGGCCGAAAAAACTATCACAACTATCTACTGCTAATTTACACATTCTGTATCAGGTCTACGTTTCATTAACAACATCGTTTTTACGATAGCGGCTTGTTAAACCTCTGATCAACGGTTATATACCAAGCCGGAGAAAAATAATTCCTCCATTTTGGAAACAACCGATTCTATTAGTAGCTGAACTTTATTTTCTGATTCTATTAGTAGCTGAACTTTATTTTCTGATTCTATTAGTAGCTGAACTTTATTTTCTGATTCTATTAGTAGCTGAACTTTATTTTATGATTCTATTAGTAGCTACACTTTATTTTCTGATTCTATTAGCAGTTAAATGATAACTTTATTCTCTTGCATGGAGGGAAGATATGTTAAATGATAACTTCATTCTCTATGTGGAGGGGTGATCTGTTAAATGATAACTTCATTCTCTGTGTGGAGGGAAGATCTGTTAAATAATAACTTCATTCCCTATGTGGAGGGGTGATCTGTTAAATGATAACTTCATTCTCTGTGTGGAGGGAAGATCTGTTAAATGATAACTTCATTCTCTGTGTGGAGGGAAGATCTGTTAAATGATAACTTCATTCTCTATGTGGAGGGAAGATCTGTTAAATGATAACTTCATTCTCTATGTGGAGGGAAGATCTGTTAAATGATAACTTCATTCTCTATGTGGAGAGGAAATCAATTAACTATTAATTTAATTCTCTTACGTGGAGGGAATGACCATTGACAGTTTATTTTATTCTTTACATTGACTAGAGGTCTATTAACTAGTTATTTCATGTATATAAGTTTCTTTTCTTGTTTATTTCTTTTATTTTTGTAACATCTTGTATTAGATGAAACTAATTCTCTCAGTATGGTGTCATGTTGTGTCACAAAAGAAATGGCTACTGATAGAGGAAACAGTTTCTCATATTTTACATTATTTATGTGGATGACACTGTCATAACAGCAGAGACGAAGAATGAACTACATGAGAAATGATAAACATAGAAAGTGAAATAAAGCAACAAGAAAGGTCTCAGCTTAAATAGTAAGAAAACAGGTCATATCGAAGAAACAACCTTCGCCATCATTGAACATATGAAAAAAGGGATACAAATCTGAAAAAAGTGCAGAGCCTCAAATACTTGGTACATCAACAACTTCCAACAGAAGATGCACCACAGAAATAAAAATACGAAATAGCATGAGCCAAAGTAGAATTTCAGAAAATGAAAAATCTTGTGCTACAAATCAAAGTCAATAGAAGTGAGATATTTTGTCCACTGGGGCTATATAGAGCCAATTCTGACTTATATAAGTGGTCACTGACAGTAGACAAACAAACTAAAAGACAGAGACCACAGAGATAAGATTTTTCAGAATTTTGATAGTTTCCTCAGCCAAAAAGACCAACAAAGAGATTCTCAATGATGTCAACACAAAAAGAGAGCTCATAAAAAACATCACAAAGATACAACTGACATTTCTCAGGCACATCGTGAGAAGAGAAAAATTATAATACTTGGTTTACAACTGGCAAAATACAAGGAAAGAGAAAATACTGATAACAAATTCAGTTGATGTTTGATAGCTTGATGTTGTGGTATGGTAAACAGTCAACAACAGAACTGATACGATTACTGGAAACAGAGAATTGTGGAAGGACAGGATTACCTTGCCAATCAGTATAGCACATGATGATGACATTATTTATCACCCTAAAAAATAAATTAAGGCTATTGAAAGACATATAATATATATGATCATGCAACAGTCAAAATCTATAATAACTGAGTTCACTTTTGCAAGAGCAACCATAAATTATATGTCAATTCTTTTCACTATTTATGTAACATACTCAGTTCATTATTTATGAGTTTTTTTTAATTGAATATCTAAGCTTTGACTTGTGATATGAGTACATTTGTTGATGTTAACATAATCAGTTTACTTGGTGGCTTCATCAAAACAAGAAAAATATTGATGAGAGTGGAGTAAATTGATAGAGAAACAAGGAGTATTAAAGATAAAGTGAAAACAAGAATGTTCAAATAGAGATGGAACAGTGATGGTTATATAGTGGAGATAAAGAATGTTAATGTTACAATGAAAACAAAGTATGTAGTGACAGAGTGAAAGCAAAGTGTGATAGACAGAAACAGTGAATGTTAAAGTCAAATGGAAACAAAGTATTTTAATGGTAAAGTGAAAACAATGAATATTAATGATAAAATGGAAACAAAGTATTTTAATGGTAGAGTGAAAACAATGAATGTTAATGATAAAATGGAAACAAAGTGTTTTAATGGTAGAGTGAAAACAATGAATGTTAATGATAAAATGGAAACAAAGTGTTTTAATGGTAAGTGAAAACAATGAATATTAATGATAAAATGGAAACAAAGTGTTTTAATGGTAGTGTGAAAACTTGTATATAAATGAGTAGTTCTAAAATTGCCTACATAAAAGAGGCCCCAAAAGTGCAGATGTAAGACATGGAATAATGAAGGATCACTGGAGAAAGGAATGAAAAGAGATGTTAATCCAACTCATATTTAAAAAAGCAAAATGGGTTGTACAACGCTCCTCAAGAGCAGACCAACTATTATCTTCTAAATAAACCATGAGATAATATTAAAAACTTTATGTCTTCAGGCCAGTTTGGTAAAAACTGAAATAACTTGCACAGGAGCATTAAGATCATGGGATCTTAATTATGTACACATTTTATAAATGTAGATCTTATGGCAGCACTGACAGATGCTCACATATATTAAGTTATAGGAAGTGATGGTGAAGTCAAACTTGATCTCAAAATTGCCAATAATGGAATTGTTTTCTAAGCTAACATGACATTATTAAGTTTTACAGGTCTTAGGTTTGTTAGTAATTCTGATCATTTCTTCTTCACCCATTGACCAAAGCGGGCTGCCGAGATAGCTCAGTGATTAGTGAACTGGACTGCAAAGGACAAGAGGTAGGGTTCAATCCCAACCGACAGCTTCCGGGTTCACCCAGCCTTAAATGGGTACCGGATTTTTTCTGGGAAAGTAAAGCGGCACAGGCGTAATACCAACCACATTACCCCAAAAATCATGTGCCGAAGGTCTGTAAAATTTATGGTCACTAACACCATATTCCCTATATGCCACTTGGCGTGATGGGGTACTTTTTACTTTACAATGACCAAAGGATAGTTATACCTCTTTGTCAATCATCCTTAACTCTTGATTACAATTCCGTGGTAAAAATTACTGCTTCAAATTAAATATTTAAAAAAAATTTTATGGTAAAGTAAAGTAAAGTAAAGTATGAGACTTGAACCGGCATCTTAGCACGCGAGTTTACACCCATATGTGCTCGGCCGCCTATCCAGAAATGTTCGGATATTTCTGTATAGTGTCGCCTCAAGCATCGAAACTCAGATGCGCAGCGACATTCCTCACCTTCCCAGGGTACCCTGGTACCCATTTCTGCCAACAGCTGGGTCGACCGTGGGGGTATTTTTTTTTTTCCAACCACGAGTACAATTCACACTGCTCCCAGCGGGAATCGAACACGGGTTGTCCGAACGTCGGTAGTCCAGTCGGGTGGTTTTCCCAACTAGACTACTGAGGCCCCCAATTTTACTGACCTTTGGCATATGATTTTTGGGGTAATGTGGTCGGTATTACACCCGTGCCGCTTTATTTTCCCAGTAAAAAATCCAGTACCCATTAAAGGCTGGGTGAACCCGGAAGCCGTCGGTTGGGATCAAACCCTACCTCTTGAGCTTTGTAGTCCAGTTCACTAACCACTGAGCTATCGCGGCTCCATGTACATAACAGTAGTTGTCAATAATGAGTAATGATGCCTGCACCTTTTTATTCTTTTCCTCCTCTCCCTATACCTTCCTAAATATCACTTCTGGTGGTGCCTGAGTATTTTATTTCTTTCCTTAGATGTTGGATTATTTTTTTTCATTCACGTAGTAAAAAGTACTATAAAAGTACTAAAAGTACTTTGGCGTCTAAAAAAGTACTTTGGCGTCTTGACAGACGTTTGGTAGGAAGCAATCATGATAAGTAAGTAGTTTTGGTAAAATATTAGTGTCTTATACAGGATGTATGATGGTTATATCATGATGTTGCTTGGCTGAATAGTTTCTCTCGTGGCTGAATCTGCCAATATTGGATAGACAGAACCATTCGCAGAATGAATAGGATGTATTTGTGGTGCCTGGCCTCATCTCCTTTCTTCTGCACCTTTTTTCTTCATAATTTGATATCAGCACTGTCTTGAAAGATGCTTATTTTTTATTTTTGTTCTCCATGAGCTACGATCTGTAGCCAGATTTTCCCAGTTTCTTTCACTGATAGATAATTCCCTCAAGGAAACCCTGCCATTCTTCTTACATGACCCAGCCACCTTAGTCTACAAGTGTTGAAGTGATGGATGTGAATTTGAGCGTTGTAAGACATTAAAGTTGGTTACTTTGTCCTGCCATTTGATGTTCATAATCTTTCGAAGGCAACGCACATGAAAATTGTTTAACCTTTTCTCCTGCCCTGCATAGGTAGTCCAAGTTTCTGATCAGTATAGAAGTGTACTAAGCACACAACTTTGGTAAATTTGAATCTTAGTTCTGAGTGTTAATTTGGTGTTAGCCCATGCTCTATCTTTAAGTTTACCAAATGTGGAAGCTGGCTTTCCGATTCAGGAATTTATTTCTTCTTCAAGGGAGACAGTGATTGTGACCATGGACAATACACATGAGTATGCATGTGTTTGTGCACTTCTTTTTGGTGTGCACACCTATAGTTGCAGATATACACAGGTTTATATGTTTGCTTGGGTATGCCAATATTATTTTCCACTTGGATTTACTTATTGGAAATCAACTCATATTAATGTTTCCAGCCATAGTGGAGTCTGGGAACTTGTACCCACCTCCACATATTTTTGGAACCCTTCCCCTTTTACTGCATTTCACACCTGTGTCCTGTCCTGTCCACCGCTAATATTAATTTCAGTCCAATCAGTGCCTGGCCAAGCTCAAGACCACAGGGAAATTACTTATATTCCTTTTTCGAGAGTCTAGCATATTATCGCCATGTAGTCAGATTTCTGTGTACATCCTAATATATATTTTTGTGTTGTTTGTTGTTCCAGCTGAAGGCTTTTTTGGCTCAAACATCGTTCTATTTTTGTTTGGTTTCTTACCTGCATAAAGCTGTTAACATACCAGTTTCTCCTTTTTTGAAAATTTTTTTACTTTTATCATCAACTTTACAGCAGCTTCACATTTCTAAGAATCTTGATGCATCTTTATGTCTTTTACCCCCTACCCCCAGCAATGCAAAACAATAGTAAAAACATAGTGAAGATAAGAAATGCCAGAAGATCAACACCAATTTTAATACTAAAACATGTAATCTCCAGATTATAACATACAAACATATGGAAAAGGCCTTTTCAAATGTTCATTAAAACATGAATGAAAGACATGATTTCATACTGAAATGCAATAAGACATATGCAAATGGCATTCAGTAATGATGTGAAATTATAGAAAAACCGCTAAGCTAGTAATTTAAATTGAACAACAACACAACATATTTATTTGTGTAAAGGATATCACATACATAATGTTATAGGGGAGTGGAATAAATTTTCCTATTCTAAGCTACAGCATTTGGAGATGAGAGAGGACCAGTGTTCTTCCACACTGTTATTACATTCTCCCACTAGGTGAGCCAGATACCATCTCAGCTGGCTTGACTAGAGAACATCAGGCTGGCAGTACACCCACATTTGTTTTATGCATTTTATTTTTAAAATACACACATAATACAGTTTTCTGTGAAAGATGTCAGATTACGCGTGTGGTAAAGATTAGTCAACAATTCACGGTATTGCTTTGTCAATGCATCATGAAATAATAAGAATGAAAAAGTTTCTTTTTAAATAGTGACAACATTTGTCATTGTAACCATGTATTTATTTTTATTTTGTTCTTGTCTCCTATAAAATTTTCTTTCCTGTTTTGGCTTTTAACTGTCCAGTTCTATGAATATTTTTCGTATTCATTTAATATTTGTTTCTAAACATGTTCTTCATATGCTCTAGTTTAATTTTTAAATTATTTATTTCTTATATTAAATACATATTTGTGCGTATGTTGTATGTTTGTTCCTGTTGAAGGCCTTTGCACCGAAACATTGTTCTTATTTGTGGTGTCCACTCTTACGTAAAACTTTAACTATACCATTTTTTTCTATATGTATTTTTCATTTCTCTTCATATGTTCCCCATTTGTGTCCCACTGTTTCAAGTGGTTGTTACCTTACTTATACTCTCTATGACTGTTTTTTTGCACCAGTACTTTTTTAGGTAATGATCATCATTATTGAGTACTGTCTTTGCATCTAAGGTTGGCTACCATGGAGCACCATTCTGCACTGTCTCTTGCTTTGATAGTGCAGGTTGTTTTAGGCTGACTTGTCCATCTTTTGATGTTACTTGTCCATGTTAGTCTTGGTTTACCTCTGCCACTTTTACCTTGTATTTTCCCTTCCATGAATACTTTTAGTAGGCTGCTGTATCTTTTAACAGTCCTAAAAATCTCATTTGTCTTGTTTAAATTGTGTTTAGTAGTTTTCTTTGTGAGGCAATAAGAGAAATAATATATACAAGCCCCTCACCATCACTTTGGCTGATAACTATGAAGCCTAATGCCTCACTCCACTACAACATTACTTTGATGGATTTCCTTGACCTCGCCGAACCCCGGTAATTTAAAATTGAAAAAAAAAATATTCCCAAAATGTTGACCGCAGTAAAGTTAACACAAGTAAAGAAAAATAAACATGTTAATGTTTAACTATAAAGTTCAGTAGATATATAATTCTAGGTTATAAACTCTTGTAGGCTGAACCGTCAATATTTTGTATTGTCCTTATCTGTAAAGTTGTTCACCATACACAGTAGAGGAGTGTGCTACACCCCCACCACTTGTTCCCTGAAACCAGCTTTTCTGCAGCGCTGCAATTATTTGCCTGCAAACTCTTAAATTTAACAAAAAATTTTTTTTTTAATAACTAAATTAAATTAAAGCAAATAAAAATATAAAAAAAAGAAAACACTGAAAAAATGTAAAGTACTCAACTTTTGGTGAATATTAAAAGTAATTTAAATAAATAAAATAAATAAAAATAGTAAATTAAAAATAATATATATATATTTTCCAGTGCATCATGGAGTTATTTTTTTTTTTTTTTCAGAACTTGAAAAGTTATCCTTCTTTTAAATCATGTGTTTAATTAATATATTATATTGTTTTATAACGTTAATATGTTAATCAGTAATTAGAAACAATTTAATGCGTTCAGCAGTTTTTATATTAAAAGAAAACTAAACGATATCAATTATTGCTTTAATTTACAGCACTTTTACCAAACAAAACAAACAAAACCAAAATATAAAATGAATAATTTAAACAAAACTTTATTGACTTCAAGGCTGGTTTCTTTCCATAAATTAATGGATTAAATTTTTTTTTTTAAAAAAAGTTCACGTTAAAAAAAAAACATGAATGAATGATAAATATGTGCCATACACTAAAATAGAATGAAATTTAGTAATGAAGACAATATTCTTCTAAAAAAGAGCCTGTACAATTTTTGTTTTATTCTTTATAAAGACTAGATCACAATTTTCTCCACCTGTTTTAGTAAGTCTTTGAAATAGTTATATTTAGAATTTATTGGAGTCAGCTGTATCTGGTAGAAGATATGTTAAAAGTCATCAGTGTAACATGCTACAATGAATCATATAAGGATGTTACCGTTATTAAGGTGATCGGTGATTTGGCACAAACAATATTTATATAAAAATGTGTTCTTATTGTTCACACACAAGTATCTTCATGGGGTATTTATGAATAAAACATACAAACTAGTGTCAACCAACATGACTAGGTGGGTTCAGTAAATATGCCTCTCAAACTTTGATTTATCAAGTTCAGTTTTATGAAATTGAATCAGCTAAAAATTTGTACATGACTTGTTAAGAAAAAGAAAAGGATTAAAATCAACACAGAGCAAAAAAAAACTTTACAGAAAAGGAACACAACAAAATACTGACGTTTTAGCTTACATGCGGCCTTCTTCAGAAAACAAGAACAACACAAATGGAAAATGGAATAAAAATAACTCTACTGTATCTAGAATAAGTGACACAAGTAAATCAAGGAGAAATAAAAAGAGGGATAAAGAATGAAATGATTAAAAAAAAAAGGTAGATGTAGTAATGTAAATAAGGGAATAAAACCTAAAAATTAGAACTTGACTTCCAAATTTATTTGTATGTGATAAAGACAAAAACACATAGTTTTCCACACAAAGTTTCAAGTGAGATAAACCTTCATTACACAATATCATGTTTATGTGTAAAATAATACAATTATTTATACACACAGTGTTATTAAATTGCAGCTACAGTATTTTAATATAATGTAACATAGCAGCAAGTATGAAAGAAAGAGACAAATGAGGAATTCAACACTCTTGAGCTGATAGTGTTTATGTATTAATTACTACATTAAAACTATTGAAGAAATTGTTGCATGAGCTACTGAGTTAAGTGCTCTGTGCACACCCGTGAGCTGTGTGTCTCATCCGTTTTGATCATGTTTCGATATTCCCTTTCTTTACGATGAATGATGATATCGTACGACAAAGAGCAGTTGGCTGTGTTCACTTTCTGTGCGGTTTCGCCTTATATCTTTTGGCATGTGCTGAGACTGCTATGATAGGGACTACAGTTACCTTTCTTTGTTTGGGAGATGAGTTAGTAATTCGGATGATTCCACTGGCACGGGTGGTTGAGCAATTATGGATTTTAATTCATTTGCAGTGATACTGGAGCCTTCCATAACCATAACCATATTGAAGCAAGTGCAGAACCTCAAATACTTGGGCATAATAAGCATTAGATGGAAGATGCCCACTGAAATAAAAAGCAGAATAGCACAGGGCAATGTAAAACTTCAGAAAGTGTAAAACATCTTGTGCGACAAGTCTATGTCAATAGCAGTGAGAGAAAGAAGAAAGAGTTCATGAGTTCTATATAGAGTCCATTCTGACCTATGGAAATGAATAATGAACAGTAACAAACAAATGAAAAGATGATTAGAGACCACAGAGATAGAATTTCTCAGAAGAATGTTGAGCATTTCCTGGATGACTAAAATATCAACTGGGAAATTTTCAGAGGCCAACACAAAAAAAAGCAGCAATGTCTTTCAGAAGCCTTGAAAAGTTGTGGAAATCAAAACTTATCAGCACAAACACAAAACTTAGGCTATTCAAATCAAATGTACTATCAACCCTTACGTATGCGTGTGAAAGCTGGAAAACAACAAGAGATATAGAAACAAAGTTGAACGCATTCGAAAATAAATGTCTAAGGAAAATACTTGGTATAGCATGGAACGAATTCAAAACAAATGAGGAAATTAGAGAAATCGCCAATCAACCACTAATATCTTCAGTAATAAAGAAAAGACGATGGTCATACGTTGGACATGTGATGAGAAGAGATAATAACCGAATAGCAAAGCAAGCCCTCATATGGGAAACAACAGGTAAAAGAAAAAGAGGAAGACCCAGGGAGACACTGAGAAGAACATTGATGAGAGAGGCAAGAGCAGCAGGAGTCGGCTCCCTCAATGAGATAGAACTGCTTGCACAGAACAGAGACAGATGGCGAGATTTGATAAAATATCTTTAAAAGAAAACTGCTAGAACAAAAAATCCATATAGGAGGTGTATCTTGGTCTACGCCCTATGGGCCGGTTACGGCTCGAAAGGTCAATAGATAGAACACAAAAAGAGTGTTTATTAAAAAAATTAACAATCATAAAAAAAATCAGGCACATTATGAGAAGAGGAAAGTGGGAATAGTGGAACACCAACCTGATTATAACTGGCAAAATACAAGGAAAGAGAGACCACGCACGACAGAGAGAAAAGATACTAGTTAGCTTGGTGTTGTCACATGGTAAACAGTGAACAGAAATATATGATGCACTGTGTACTGAGACATGTGGAAGAACATGAACCAACCATTATGGCACATGATGATGATGACTTTAAACACATGAAATCTGAATCATGAATTTTACTCCAAAACCCTTCCCTGCTTTAACACGCTAAATTAAGAAAATATGGAGGGGTTTATTTTTTTTTTTTATTGAAGCAAAATTTTTTTTTTATAACATTACCTAAAGCTGCATCATTTAATAAAGAATTAATTATAATTTTAAAAATAAGAAATTTTTAGCATTTTATCCATGAATTTAAATATTTCCTCTACCCCTAGTTATGATATAAGTGCTTTAATTTTGGCACACAACAATCATAAATCAAGCAAAATTTCAATAATTTAATGTGTTCGCATTAAAGATTTATTATTAAAAAATTGTATTAAAAAGTATTACCTAAGAACCCTCTCTGACTCCAAGGAATGAAATCTATTGGCAAAATGATAATTTTACAAACTTTTTTCCTTTAAAAAATAATGCAAAATATTCAAATAGTTGACAAAATGGGTTTTCCTGCGAGGCTAAATATAGATTTGCATTGCTTGTAAAGAATAAAGAAAAAATATCAATTACTTAAACTGACACTTTAAAATATCATAGAAAAAATCCAGAGCATTCTGTTGCATAATCTTCTTTTCTCTGAAATCTCTGCAAAGATCTGCTTTTTTTTTAAACAAAATTTCTTCACAAGAAATTATCCCATGTAAGTATGCATAAATTGTTTATTTTATTTATTTTTTTTTCCTCTCTTGTGCTTTGTGAGCATATCATGAAATAAAATAACGGGTTTTATTTTTTTTCAGTGTTGGTGACAATAAGTATTTTCTTTGAGCAAATGATTAATTAAATAATACAAAAAAACATTAAACAAAAAAGTATATCAACTCACACTTCCAAACCACAACTAGAATAATATGACAATCATCATCGTCATGTGCCATACTGGTTGGCGTAGGCAATCATGTCCCTCCACAATCTTCTATCTACAGTGCATCGTATCAGTTCTGTTGTTGATTGTTTTTCATGCCATGACACCAAGCTATCCAGTATTTTCTCTCTTTGTCAACCGTGATCTCTTTTTCCTTTTATTTTGCCAGTTGTAATCAAGTATTCCAACTTTCCTCTTCTTTTGACGTGCCCGAAAAATGTTGATTGTTTCTTTCTTATGTTTTTCAGGTGTTCCCTTTTTATGTTGGCCTCTTTGAGAATTTCCTC
This sequence comes from Megaustenia siamemsis, assembly GCA_032433765.1. NCBI lineage: Eukaryota > Metazoa > Mollusca > Gastropoda > Stylommatophora > Ariophantidae > Megaustenia > Megaustenia siamemsis. Next base: position 31,614,598 of record JAVIAB010000139.1, on the reverse strand, counting down.
ATTGGTCTTTTTAGCTGTCCAGGGAACTTTCAGCATTCTTCCGAGAAATGCCATCTCTGTGGCCTCTAATTGTCTTTTCATTTGTTTTTCTACTGTCCATGATTCACCTCCATAGGTCAGAATTGTTTCTATATAGCACCGATGAACTTTCTTTCTCATTTCTATTGACATAGAATACTACAATACTGAATGTAAAAATCATATTATAAACTTCACTTACATGCATAGTGACTTAATAGAGACAGAATTAAGGGAAAGAGAGTCTAAACAGGGCCGGAAGTGAGACCACCAAACAGTCTAGACACAACTGTGGGTAATTGCATAATGATAAAGGTTAGCAAGAATCAGGAGTTGATCTTAACTTGAGGGGGACAAAGGGACCAAAACCAACCAGCTAGAACAAGGTAGCAGACATACACAATGCCTCTCTGCTAACACCGAAACACACATAAATACATATACAACAACGCAAATGCATAATCTATCAATCTCTCTGTTCTTTTCAGTTGAAGATGGCACATAGGGAAGAAATTTCAGACTCGCCATGTCTGATAGTTTTTGGTATTAAATGTAAAACTTAGCACAGGACCCTTGCAAGGGAGCAGATGTCTGTTGTTGTTGCTTCTCACCTCAGTGTTCTCTTTAGTGTATCTCTAGGTTGGCCAATTTTTCTTTTGTTCTCTGTTTCCAATTTGAGGACTTGCTTCTCTTGTCTCATCTTTCATTACATGGCTAACATTGTTCTTTTCTTGATCTTAGATATTGTTGGATGTATGGCCATTTCTCTTACTTCCTCATTAAACTTGATTGAATTAATTTCCTGGTATGCAAAGTATTTTTCTGAAGCAAGTGCTTTCAAATGCATCTAATCTATTTTCTATTTCTCTAGTTGTTTTCCAGCTCTTTTTAGCACAAGTAAGGGTGAATAATACATTTTATTTGAAAATGCTAAGCTTTATTTTTGTGCTTAGTCACTTTTATTTGTATATTTTAACAAAGTTTGTGAAAGTCACTGCTGCCTTTGCTATTCAGATTCTAGTTTCTATCTTTGTGTCTACTTTTTAATTTATGCAGCTTCCAAAATATACAAAGTGATCTACTTCTTCCACTGTTTTTCCTTCCAGGTATATTTTTCCTTCTGGGCGAATTTGATCTTTCATCACTTTTATCTATCCTTGTTTTATTCAAAGCCTATATTTCTAGCCACTGATGACTGGGCAATTCCTTTTTCATGCATCATATTTACATAGCTATTGATAAGAACTATGGCACCTGCAAAATCAAGGCCCTCTAATTCAGACTCTTATGTCTATCGAATGCCTTTGTTAAATGTACAGCATTTATGCATATCTATCTTATCCACCCACCCACCCACCCACCCACCCACCCACCCACCCATCCATCATCCATCCATCCATCCATCCATCCATCTATCTATCTATCTATCTATCTATCTATCTATCTATCTATCTATCTATCTATCTATCTATCTATCTATCTATCTATCTATCTATCTATCTATCTTTCGTTCGCCCGAAGTATTGTTTACATCTGCAATGGCGTTTCCTGTATAAATTTTACTGTCTTTTGTAATTCTTGCAGTGGTCCATATAGTTTTGATTTATGCATATGAAGTTGATGGTAATTTCAAATAACAAGGGAGATACAATTCATTCTTGTCTCACTTTAGTTTTAATCTGGAACCATTTACTCAGTCCTGTCTCTGCGCAAACTGCACAAAAAAAAAGCTATCATACAGATCTTTAATCATTAATCAATTCAATCTGGAGGTGTATTAAATTATGACTATCAATTGCATTGAAATCTCAGCTGTTAACTTATCTTCACCAGCAGCCTTGTTGTTGGCCATAATTTTTAAAGAAGTCTCTATTTCGCTCAAGGTGAAGTCATCAAAGTTTATATCAAATTCTGCTGATGGTGTTTCAGCTTCAAAGTCTATTAAATCATATGCAGATATAAATCTATTTAAATAATGGAAAAATAATTGATAGCTCCTAATGTGATCCTCCAGGTGGTGACCCTGGAAAGATGAGCACCATATCATGATCCTGGAAAGATGAGCACCATATCATGATCCTGGAAAGATGAGCACCATATGGTGATCCTGGAAAGATGAGCACCATATGGTGATCCTGGAAAAAGGATATTATATCTCTAAGAGAGTATGGATCAATGAAAAAAACAAACATGGTGCTAAAAGTATGCAGTGACAATGGCTGATGTGGTATCCCAAAAGGAGTAAATATTGCAGCAATCACTGTAAACTGTGACACAATACAACACACACTATTTCTGAGAGAATGAAGAAGAATATATTTTTTTTTAAATAAGTGAGCAAATATACATAGTATTTTACAATTACATTAAAAGCAACATTTTTCATTCAGCAGAAATGTCAACATTAAATGCAAACAGCTGTACAATCATATTTATCATATTTATATGTGATCATATGTAACAAAACTATTGGAAAATTATTCACAAACCCCAAAGGAGAGGGATTGAAAGACGTAAATATATGAGTATGACTAAAATGTTGCAAATTAATGGTTTTCAGCAGGAAATTGTGCACTGTTTGGAAAGTGTCATTTCAGACAATGTAGCCTTCCTTCAGAACATAGCTTGTGCAGACGTTTAGTAAATGATTTAAATGCAATATTGGGCAAGACTACATATATCTAATATATTTAAGTTAACCCTAGATTATGATACAGCAGTAAAAATTACAGCTTTCAAAAAACAAATTCTTCAAAATTTGATAGTTTGCGGTCAAACATTTAGTGTACCTTCCTAATTACTACTTCCGGAGACCCCTGAGTGTTGTGACCCCTGAGTGTTTAATTTGTTTTTATTAATGTAGGATTTTTTTTTTTTTTTAATTTTGGGAGATACAATCATATAATATAAAAAAAATTAGCCAAATTTCAACAAATTGGTCTCACATCTCTCCACAATTGCAACGACATGGCCTGTTATTATATCAGTAAGTACATAAACATAATTAATGCCCAACTGTGTCACAATTGAGAATTTGCAGAATGTTTCCACAAGCTTCATTTAAACAAGAAATCATGAAAAACATTACAATATATTCACCTTACTTTGCTATTAAAATGTTCTTCAAATGTACGGTTCATATCAACTCACACAAAAATGTGTATTGACATTATCACAAGATCAATGGTCACTGTAAATGAATTGTGATGAATTTTTGCAAAACAAAATTATGGATCGAATGATAAATGTTACCGTTTGCAAGTTTGTGTAAATAATGCTGTGTATCAATAATAAAAACATGAATAGTCTATTCCTCAAGTTTTACATTTCACAGGCAAAACTTAAGACAACAAAATGTTAGGCAAATTTTACTAACACAAGATTTTTTAAAATGGAAAAATGAAAATTATACAGGAATACAACACAGGTATAAGAGCAGAACTCATTTTGAAGTGAGAGAAATATAAATGAAACACACACAAGGGTATTTTATCAGAACTCATTCAAATAATACTGAAACAGTGGTATTTTAACAGCATGCAACATATGCTCTTCAAATACCCGTGTTCCTTTATCACAAACTAGTATGTCTCATCTCAGAGTTTCCTGACAACAAACATATATATATTTTATTTGACTATTTTCAACAGTGATAATATAGAAGATAAAAGATAAGCTACTAGTAATGAAATCTAAACAAAATAAAACTGAAATTACATCCCAAAAATGTATTGTAGTTTCAAGCATTATTGAAAGATAGTGCTTTCTCATTTGAGGATAGGTCAAGTGCTATCGTATGAGTTCAAGCCACAAAACAATGATGTGTATAAAGTTTGCTTTCTCTTATTACAATCTGTGTTAATTAGATTTATGATATAAAGAAGAATAATGGAAGGTAATAGTCTTAGAAAATGAAGAAGAGGGCAAGCCTAGAAGAGAACAAGATATCAAGAAATTCATATAGACTATACAAACTGAAGCAGGCAGTACTGCAAGATAATAAGAAATATCCAGATTGGTGGTCGAAAAAGTGACATCCTACTCAAGCCATGCTACTTTGAAATGAAGAGATATTCAGCTTTACTGTTCTTCAACCAAACACACAAAAATAATGCAAGCAGATATAATCTTTAATCATCAGAAGACCATGCATCAAGACAAGAAGTTATCCAAGAGAAAAATGTTGAAACATGGACTAAAACTTGGCCTTCTGTATTAGGACACAGGGAAAGCTATCGTCTCATGACCCCTCTACATGGAGCTGGACACAAGATTATGTTTTTCTCTTTGTTTGTTCTAGAAATAGAAATATCCTCATTACCTATATGAATAAATCATTTATAAACTTCACAACCATAAATAATATTTATCTTACAGATTACGGCTATCAAATAAAAACAATTTTGCTTAAACTATCCCAACAGTATCCTGTGGTCGGTCTGGAAGTTTGCTGACAAAAATTTTAAATATATCCATTATTATTTCTCATAAGACAATATTTGTAAAAATATTTTTTTTACTCATCATCATCATCGAGTGCCATTTCCGCAATGAAGGTTGGCTACCATGGAGCGCCATTCTGCTCTGTCTCTTGCTTTGATGGTGCAGGTTGTCATAGCCTGGTTTGTCCATCTTTTGATGTTACTCATCCATGTTAGTCTTGGTCTGCCTCTGTCGCTTTTACCTTGTATTTTCCCCTCCAGGATTACTTTTAGTAGGCTGTTTGTTGTGTCTTTTAACATGGCCCAAAAATCGCTTTTGTCTTGTTTGAATTGTGTTTAGTAGTTCTCTTTTCATTTTTAGTTGTTTTAAAACTTCATCGTTTGTTTTCTTTTCCTTCCATCCAATTATACCTACTCTTCTATAGATCCACATTTCAAAAGCTTCAATTCTCTGTTCTGTTTTCTTGTCTAATGTCCATGTTTCTGCACCATATAGGAATGTTGAGAAGACATAACATTTTGCTATTTTTAGTTTTAGCCCTGGTGTTTTTTGTTTTGATATTTTAGTATGTATTTCATGACATTAAAATTACTTTAAAAAAAAAAAAGAAAAAAATGAAAAAACAAAAGTAAAAAAAATTTGAAAAGTAATTTTAATTTTTTTACTACTGTTTGTTTAAATTAAATTTGACGTAAAAAGACCAGAAACAAATATATACCTTCTCCTTAAAATATACAGTTAGTCTAGACCAGAAGTGCTAAATCTTTTAAATGGTTGCCAAAATTGGTTTAAAAAGATCGGTAATACTTTCTCATTCTAAATAAAATTTAAAACCTTGCATTAGTATATTTTTCAAATATGTTATATAAAACAGATGTATAAAAGAAGTTATAAAGAATATTATTTGATTTATTCTTTATTCAATATTATTACAGGTTAAAACAATCCCCAAATAAAAATGATGTTTTAAAATTATTATAAACATTATAAACAAAAATTTTAATAATTAAGAAAGAGAATAAAAGTTTGGGTATATTAATGTAGAATTGGTAAAAATATATCATGAAATAAAGAAAATGATTCTTTTCTACATAATGATAACATAATAAAGCTATACCAAATGCATTGAAAATAACATGACACAACTGATTGCAGCTTGTTTATTTGCTTGGACTATGCCACTACAAGCGTAGCCGAGCGAGCAGCATACAAATTATTTCTTGACTTAATGTGGATTTCGGAAGTTAATTTACAGCTTTTAGTTGTTAGATAATACTTCTAGGTTTGCATATTCAAAAATTGTTCTATCTTAAAAATATTAACCACACCACCATAAGTTTACTCTCCTGGTCTAGATATGAAACGATCTAAAAATTTCTTTAACAGAAAGATTTGTAAATTTCCTTGATTTCCCATTTCACTATCCTAGAAAAATGAAAGCAAACTAAACCATTTCAAACTGATATTACTAAAAAAAAAATTCATTAAGAGAAAACTACAAGAACTTGTTCAACAAAGTAAATGGACACAGGACATCATATTTGTTCTAGATGTTCATGAGTTTTAATTTCCTCCTCAACAGTTGACTAACAGTTCATGGTTTTTCTTTGGCAGGCTGCTCCTCTTGAGATCACTAAAACAAAAACAGATAAAAGAATGCAAATTAGGTTCCAGTGAATCCCAGAAAAATCATCTATTTTATATGGGGAAAAATACTGTACTTATGTTTACAAGGAGAACAAAAAACAGTAACAATTCATTAGTTTTAGTGGGATTATGGTAAGCAAATGAACAATGGGAAGTAAAATTCTACTTTTACATTAACATGTAAAAGATCTTGAGTAAAAGGTCTAAATCAATAGAAGTGAGACAGAAAGTTCATCGGTGGTATAAAGATCCAATTCTGAGCTATGGAAGCAATTCAGATAGTAGACAAACAAATTTAAAGATGATTGATTAGAGGCTAAAGTGATGTGATTTCTCTGAAGAATGCTTAGAGTCTTCTGGACAGTTAAAAAAGACCAACGAGGAAATGTTCAAAGTGGTTGACACAAAAAGAGAGCTCCTAAAAACGTCAGGAAAAAACAATATTTTTCAGGCACATCATGAGAAGAGGAAAGTTGAAATACTTTGTCACACCAAGAGGTGATATACAGGGGGAAAGGAAGGGAGATCCCAGGTGGCAAGAAGAGAAGATACTAGATAGTTTGGTACCATAGCAATGTAAACAGTCAATAATAGAATTGATATGATGCACCATTGACAGAGAATTATGGAAAGACCATCTTTCTTTCTTTGCCTACCCCAAACAGATATACGTAAAATTAAAACAATTTGTTTAATGAATATTTGTGAGAAATAATATTTATATATACATACCTCTTGCATAAATATAACCATACAAAACTGTAACAATTAGCATTTGCAAAATGAAATGTATTTTGATCTTCTAAATATTGCAAAGCTGATTTAAATAATTATGAGTTTAACTGATTGAAAAGATATTTTGTAAATCACAAAACATGCTTTTATAAATAGCAAAACAAGCACATTTATACTAATTCTTAAGTAACTGAACTAATATATTACTGCAAACAGGAGTGAAGAGAAAAGCAAGATGCTAAAAATATATCATCAGAAAATATATGTGACATTAAAAACTATTCATTTATAGGCATATACAGCTGACTTCATGAGAGAGTCTGGACTCCTACTCTGATTGAGTCTTGATCGCAGAGAGAGAGAAAGAGATTTATAGGCATACTGTTATAGAAAGCTTTGGAAGTGGGCTGCAGGCAAAGTGGTTTTAGGAACCAAATCATTAAGATTTGGCTTAAATTACATTACCCAGGTAATTACTTCTCCCATTATACCTTGATTTTTTGCATTTATTGTAGTCATTAAATATATAGATTATTTTGTGACTATAGTAATATGAATTAATTTAAAACAATGTTGTTTTAGAAATTTTTAAAAGCTCTGTTATGTGGCTATCTCAATTAATGACTTTTAGGTACATGACCTTAAATTAGTACCTGATATTTTCTGGAAAAGAAATACAGTACTAGTACAAGGTGTCTCACTAGCTACCTAATCTGGCATTTTCTCAATAATCCTAACACCATTGATAATATTGAACTACATTTAAATAGACTTAATAGCACAGGCATTCAATACAACATGAACATCAGCATTAACAAGACAGAAGTCATGAATATCATAAAGGAGAAACAGAGTATCAACATAAAGATAGATGGCAGACAATTAAAACAATTGGAGGAATTTAAAGACAGTAAAATTAAAATTACTGAGGACATGTATCTTCCTGATAGCAACATATGGTTGTCAATCACAGACAATCACGCAAATAGCAAAGAAGAAAATCGATTCACCCAAAACAAAATGCTACAAACAAATCCTTAAGATACCTTGGATAGTGAAAATGAGCAATGAAGACATATTTAAAGATTTAAACATTAAAACGAACTAGCTTATAAATACCATTCTACAGAGGAAATTAAAAAAACTATGGCCATGTCAAAAGACACAGCGGGTTGGAAAGAACAATAATGGATGGCATGGTTACTGGGCAACGCATCAAGGGCAGACCAAGAAGAAGGTGGTTTCAAAACATCAAAGAGACCTTGAAAATGACAACAGAGGGGGAGATCTGATTAGAGACAGAGATTCTTTCAGATGGACTGTGGTGAATGCAATGTTCTGCAAACGATATGTGAACTGATGATGATGGAAGAATTTAGATACCTAGGAAGTCTAGTGACACAAGACAATTGACAATCAGCAGAAATAGGCTCAAAATGCAACAAAGTTTGTCAAATTATCAGACAACTATCACCACTATTGTCCAAGAAGGAAATAACACTAGTGGCAAAACAGGTATTCTGCAGCACAATCTTCATCCCAACGTTGTGGTGCTACCAATACCAGACCTGGACGTTAAAATAAAAAACAATAAGAAAAATAACCACTACCAAGATGAAATGTGTTAGACAAATGACAGGAAACAGCCTAAGAGATAAGTTAAAAATTGTGACAGGAAACAGCCTAAGAGATAAGTTAAAAATTGAATAACCGAGAATGAAGACAGGAGTAATTCCAGTCATAGAATACATAAGAAACAAATAAAATGTTTTGGCCATGTGATAGATAAGACAGAAAGATACAAAAAACACAACAATCCTTTAATAAACATTACAAGAACACCAGACTCAAGAGTCAACTACGGAAAGGATGGATTGATGAAATAATAGAAATACTAGGAACCATATCAGCAGCAGAGACCAAAAGAAAAGAGTAAAAGATCAAATGCAAAAGGCACAAAGTACAAAATAAAATATATCTCCCCTTCGATGCTGAAAGGCAAATAAGGAAAGAAAGAAGAATGATGATACTTACATTGCAATAAAATTTGAACAGGAATATGTTCATTGTGTGAGATATGAAAACACTTGTCTGTAGTGTGTATGTTGCAACTAATTGTTGACACACATCTCTCTGCTGATCTCTCTCATTTGGCTGAGGGTGCCTACTCAATATGGTCATTGCTTGTGACTGTTGTTAGTGTACAGTAGCTGTGTGTTCATTCAGAATAGCTGGAAAATGCTTTGGTAAGCTATGCTCAGGAGGAAGGAGTGTTTCAGTGCTAAAACCATTAAAGAAATGCTGGGATTGTTAGTGAGTGAGTCACTCTATATAACACTGACATTATCCAAAGTATGTGCTGATGATTTTGAACATATGGGCACTAATACCAAAATTCCTAAATCATCATCATCATCATTGAGTGCCGTCTCTGCATCAAAGGTTGGCTACCATGGAGCGCCATTCCACTCTGTCTCTTGCTTTGATGGTGCAGATTGTCATAGGCTGACTTGTCCATCTTTTGATGTTACTCATCCATGTTAGTCTTGGTCTGCTTCTGTCTCTTTTACCTTGTATTTTCCCTTCCAATATTACTTTTATTAGGCTGTTGTGTCTTTTAACATGCCCCCAAAATTTCCTCTCCATGGCTTTCTTTGGAATGTTACGTGATGAGGCTCCAATCTCTTTCTTTAATTCCTACATATCATGGTGAAAAGTGGGGGTTATTTCCTTTTACTTTCTGGTGATTTTTTAAATAAAATGTTCAGGACATTAAGTTTATAGATTTAGTTTAGCATGAAAAAATCTGCAAATCTGAGTCAATTTTGTCAAATCTGTTTTCTTTACAGTCTTGAACTTTATAAAGTGAACAGACTGCAACAAGATTATTTTAGGTATATTTGTCTAACTCTCACATTTGCTACTCTAAACTGTAATTCAACACATCTTTTAAATAAGCAAATAACTATCAGTTATAGAAAAAAAAATATTTTCAAATCAGTCTCTATAAGGAAAAGGGGAAAATGGTATGGTAAAAGTTTTACGTGATTGATAGACAACACAGATTTGAACGACGTTTCGGCTCAATAGGCCTTCAGCAGAAACAAACAAACAACACGCACACATAGATTTGTAAGTAAATAAAACTAATCCTACATAGCTAACTAGTAATGAAACATCCAAAACAAAATAATCAAAACTGGTTTAAGGAAAGAAAAATGACTTCCCTGTGTCGTGGACCGTGGTCAGAATGGGAAAGAAATAGTCACACGGGTGTAGCTGTAATTATACCCTGCTGGTCAAGACCGTGTGAAGGGTTCTAAAAATACACGAGTGGGGGAATGCTGTCTAGGTTACCTCGACTGCAAAGACACTGACAATGTCTAAAAGTATCTAAGAGCCCACAAATACATGTATACAGACACACAGAGATGCGTGTATACATATATACATGTACATACAGACATGCACATACCTATACATATCTACATATACATACACATATATATATATAATTATTTTCCTAATATATTTATATTCCTAATTAAAAAAGAGAGCTAATTTCCAATGTTAGGAAGAGACAATCATCATTTTTTGGCCACGTAATGAGAAGAGAACAACTTGAATATATTGTAACAACTGGAAAAATTGAGGGACGAAGAGATAGAGGGAAGCAAAGAGAAAAAATAACAGACAGCTTAAGAGAATGGCTTGGCAGAAGGTCAACAACAGAAATGATAAATAGCTGCTGAGATCGAAAGTTGTGGAGAGACATGATCACCTACGCCACTAGGCCCGGTACTTGATGATGATGATATATATATATATATATATATACATACATACATACATGCATATATATACCAATACCCATACATATGAACACATACATGTATGTGCACACCCATATGGGGACGATTATATATGTGCAGAAATGTGCACATAATGCCCGCATAACCAGAAGAGTACACACCGAGGTCAGTGTGCAAGCACAAAGGAGAAAGAATAGAACAGAAGAATAACAGGTACTCAAAAGGCAGAAAGAGTGAGATGTCTGAGAGTGGGGTACAATAAAAACATATGAAGGGTAAGTAACACAGAAAAAAGAGGTATAGGAGAACACCAAAGTGTCTCAGTGGGGACTAGTGGAGGAGAACTATGACTAGCATGGCATAGAAGATAGACTAAAGTGCCCAAACATGGGCAGTAGAGAAGGCTATGCAATAGGGAAGGAGCAACTGAAGGGAAACTATGTGTAAGAGTGACAAAGGACAATACCAGTGATACGAATGTTGTCTTTGCCCTTGAGGTCTGAGGAGTTGAAATGGGAAGACACTGGAGTGCCAGTATTCTGTTGAACATCTCGTAGATGTTCACACAATTTTTCAACTAATCGTCTCCCAGACTCGCCAATATAAGTCATGTGGCACTGTTGGCATATGATGGCATAAATGATGTTATGGGACACACATGTGAAGCCATGCTTGATCTCGAACCATCCATTAGGAATAAGACAGAGTCAGTGGGGAGCACAAAGGCACAGGTGATACAGTTACGACCAATAGGGCCGTACCCAAGTGTTGATGGTCGGAGCGGGGGAGATGGCTCCTAACCAGACTATCTCCCAAATTCCTGTTGCATTTGAAGGCGATCATAGGGGGATCACTAAAGAGTAGACAAGTAGTGGGTTCAGAGTGGAGAATGGAACGGTAGCGATTGAGTATTTTCACAGCAGCCAAGCTGTGAGGATGATAGGTGAGTATAGTTCTCTCAGGAGGGGGCGCAGTTGAAAGGAGTGAGTGCCTCGGGACGAGAGATAAGGAGGACCCACTTGAAGGCAGACTGGAGGTTCGAATCTGGATAAAGCCGGCGGCTAAAGAAACCTAAGATAAGATGAGCCTATTGGAGGAAATCTTGGTCATCCTGACAGATGCGACGGAGACGCAATAACTGTGAGAATGGAATTGAATCATGACACGAAGGTGAATGTGATGAAGTATAGAGAAGATAACAAATGGGCGTCTGTGGGTTTATACAAAACTGAGGTGTGGAGGCCAGAAGTACCCAAGGAAATAGTAAGATCTAGGAAGGTAATAGAGGAAGTGGATATACAAGATGTGATCTTGATAGCCTTGTAATAGCTGCCAATGTAGTCAATAATCTGGAGAGGTCATCCTCAGGTAGATTGGTAAGTCCGAAGCAGTCATCAATGTACCGAGGTATATGATGGAAAGGGAACCTTGATACGAATTGAGAATTTGGTGTTCGAGGTTACCCATAAATAGGCAAGCATAGCTGGGGCCCATCTTGGTGCCTATGGCTACTCCACTAACTTGGTCATAGAAGTTACCATTGAACTCAAAGGTGTTGAGGTTAAGTACAAGCTCAGTAAGGCAGAGAAGAGTGGCAGTATCAACAGAGGGGTGTTGCCTCTGGTCAAGAAAGAACTGTAGAGCCAGGAGGCCGTCGGAATGAGGAATAGAGGTATAGGGAGAACAAATATCAAGGACGAAAAGTTGGTATGAGCGACCCCGGGAGAGATAGATGGATGAGAAGATACTCAAAGCATGGTTTGTGTCCTTGACATATGAGGGAAAACTAACTACCATGGGGTGGAAGACACTGTCTAGATAGTCGGATATGTGTTCAGTCGAGCAAGCGCACGCTGACATGATGGGGCGTCCTGGATTGTCAATTTTGTGAATTTTAGGGAGCATGTAGAATGATGGTTTACCTAGACCACTATTTGGGATAATGAGGTAGGATGCACTTGGAGGAATTTCAATTCTCCCTCACATTTAGCTTTACTGCAGCTTTGCATTTGTACGTAGGGAGGTCAAAAAGTAATGCACACCAATTTTTTTCTCGGAAACTATTCAGTCAAAATGTGTGAAATTTTCACAGATTGTAGCTGAACATTCACTTTACACTACCTATTTTTCAACATAATCTCCGTCCAAGCGTATTGCCTTACGCCAACGCGAAACTAGGTCATGAATGCCTCGTTTGTACCAAGTTTTGTCCTGCTCGCGTAGCCATTTTTTAACTGCACGGATCACATCCTCATCATTGTCAAAGTGTGTCCCACACAGGAATTTTTTGAGTGGTCCAAACAGATGGAAATCTGAGGGAGCCAGATCAGGGCTGTAAGGAGGATGGGGCAGTACAGTCCAACCAAATTTGTTGATTGCTTCCCGTGTTACCAGACTTGTGTGAGGGCGTGCATTGTCATGTTGAAGCAACAAATCTGCAGATGGCTTATTAGGCCGAACTCTGTGGAACCGATTTTTGAGTTTTGTCAGTGTATTGATGTAAGCTGTCGAGTTGATTGTCTCACCTCTTGTCATTACATCAACAAGAATCACACCATCAATGTCCCAGAAGACAGTGATCATCACCTTTCCGGCTGATGGAGATGTTTTGAATTTTTTTCTTTTTGGTGACTGCGGATGATGCCATTCCATTGGCTGCATTTTTGTTTCAGGCTCATAATGATGTGCCCACGTTTCGTCACCGGTAACAATTTTTGACAAAAACATTTCTCCTTCAACACCGAAACGCTCCAACAATTCAGAACAGAATGTTTTCCTTTGAACTCTGTGATCATTTGTTAGGCACCGAGGAACCCATCGAGCGCCAATCTTTGAATATCCGAGAGTTTTAAAAATTGCGATTGCACTTCCCTTGCTGACTGTAAGCTGCAATGCCAATTGCTGACTAGTGATACGACTATCCTTACGAATAATGGCATCAGCCCGGTTTAACAGGTCTGTGCTGGTATCCGAGGCAACACATCCAGAACGCGGTAAATCATGCAGCTCCACTCGTACACTTTCTGCAGCTTTAATTCTCTGAACCCAGCGACTAACTGTGCTCCTATCGACTGCAGAACATTTGTACACTGCACACAGTCATTTATGAATGTTTGCCACAGTTTCTTTTTCCGCAACCAGAAATTCTATGACAATTCGCTGTTTGTAACGGACATTGTTGACAAGCTCCATTTTAACGGTTCATAGATTGCGTAATATTTATCAGAATGCTGTGCAATTTGGTACACATAATTGGAACATGTAATATTCCAAGTGTGCAAAATTTCATATTCCTATCTTTATTATTAGCCGAGAAAAAAATTGGTGTGCATTACTTTTTGACCTCCCGTATTATGTATTCATTTGCATTTCTTTTCACCCCTCTATAAGGAAAACACTGGTTTACACTGTGCACAGAGTTGTGTATTTGTTGATGAGATGTGGAAAGGGCAGTTACAAAAATAAATGAGAACATCTAGAACGGAGAAAATATACACATGTACACACAACAGGCTGAAAAAAGTTTACATTTACATTAGCTCGTCAAAAGAATAGTTTAGAATGGGAGATGAGGAGAATGTGGAGAGCAGGAGAGAAGAGAAGAGGGGAGAGTTGAGTAGAAGAAAGGAGAGATGAGATAAGATAAGATGAGAAGGGATAGTTAACAATATGACAACAAACAACAATTTTCAGGGTAAAATGGAAAAAAAAGGCTCTGGATGATTTAAAATGCTGGTGTGAAAATGGGATCAATATTAATAGTGAAACACACAACAATTGTGTTAGGAAGGTGCAAAGGGACATGGCTGACTATACCATCTGGCATATCACTTTATAACAATTATGATGATGGTATATTAAAAATAATTATATAATACAGTTAAAAGCTATTTCATATCATTAGTTATATATTTGAAAATAATGTTTTAAACCTGTCAATAGACATTAAAGATATTATATCCATACCAAAGGGGCTCACCTATGGGCCTCCTGTTGCATTGAGCTTACAAGCTCGCATTATAAAAGTAAAAGTAAAGAGCCTCCGTCACGCCAAGTGGCGTATAGTGAATATGGTGTTAGTGACCATAAATTTTACAGACCTTCGGCACATGATTTTTGGGGTAATGTGGTTGGTATTACGCCCGTGCTGCTTTCTATCTCTATCTATTGACCTTTCGAGCCGTAACCGGCCCATAGGGCGTAGACCAAGATACACCTTCTCCTATATGAATTTTTGTTCTAGCAGTTTTCTTTTAAAGATATTTTATCAAATCTCGCCATCTGTCTCTGTTCTGTGCAAGCAGTTCTATCTCATTGAGGGAGCCGATTCCTGCTGCTCTTGCCTCTCTCATCAATGTTCTTCTCAGTGTCTCCCTGGGTCTTCCTCTTTTTCTTTTACCTGTTGTTTCCCATATGAGGGCTTGCTTTGCTATTCGATTATTATCTCTTCTCATCACATGTCCAACGTATGACCATCGTCTTTTCTTTATTACTGAAGATATTAGTGGTTGATTGGCGATTTCTCTAATTTCCTCGTTTGTTTTGAATTCGTTCCATTCTATACCAAGTATTTTCCTTAGACATTTATTTTCGAATGCGTTCAACTTTGTTTCTATATCTCTTGTTGTTTTCCAGCTTTCACACGCATACGTAAGGGTTGATAGTACATTTGATTTGAATAGCCTAAGTTTTGTGTTTGTGCTAATGAGTTTTGATTTCCACAACTTTTCAAGGCTTCTGAAAGACATAGCTGCTTTAGCCAGTCTGATTCTAATTTCTTTGCTCGTATCCCCTTCTCGATCAATGTGACTTCCAAGATAGATGAAGTGATCGATCTCTTCTACTGGTTTGTTTTCCATGTATATTTTGTCACTTGTTGGAATTAAACTTTTCATGACTTTAGTCTTTTCATGATTGACCTCAAGCCCAATTTTGCTGGCTATTGATGATAGTTCATTTGTGTTTTCCTGCATCGTTTTTATCTGACTGCTGATGAGAACTATGTCATCAGCAAAGTCGAGGTCCTCCAAATGGTCTCCTTGTATCCATTCGATGCCTTTATTACCAGTGCAGCATTTCTTCATTATGAAGTCCATAACAATTCCAAATAACAAGGGCGATAAAATACATCCTTGTTTAACCCCAGTTAAATCCGGAAAAAATCCGGTACCCATTTAAGGCTGGGTGAACCCGGAAGCCGTTGGTTGGGATCGAACCCTACCTCTTGTCCTTTGTAGTCCAGTTCACTAACCACTGAGCTATCGTGGCTCCCAAGCTCGCACTATGTTAGGCATATAATAATTTAACTTGTTCAGTGCAACACTTCTGATCAAATCTGTTGTCCATATCTGATCGTAAAGCCGTAACCTAGTATATTGGTGATTTCTTGACAGTAGCAGCAATCTTAAATAGCTTGCTATTCAGCACATCATTTTTATATACTCCTGACCTCATGGTTGCCCTTAATCTGAAAGTAATCTGCTTATCACAGCATAGCTCACCACATTGGGACGTATCAGTTGATATCAGATGATATCAGTTGATATCAGATGATAATGCTATGTCTGGTTGGGCAATTCTATCATTTTTAATTTTTTTTTTATTTATTTGTTTTGCTTTATTCTTTCTGGTAAGGAAAATGTTTTTGCTTTATTTTTTTCTTGTAAGAAAAATATTTTTGCTTTATTTTTTTCTTGTAAGGAAAATATTTTTGCTTTATTCTTTCTGGTAAGGAAAATGTTTTTGCTTTATTTTTTTTCTTGTAAGGAAAATACTTTTGCTTTATTTTTTTCTTGTAAGGAAATATTTTTGCTTTATTTTTTTCTTGTAAGGAAAATATTTTTGCTTTATTCTTTCTGGTAAGGAAAATATTTTTGCTTTATTATTTTCTTGTAAGGAAAATATTTTTGCTTTATTCTTTCTGGTAAGGAAAATATTTTTGCTTTATTCTTTCTGGTAAGGAAAATATTTTTGCTTTATTTTTTTCTTGTAAGGAAAATGTTTTTGCTTTATTTTTTCAGGTAAGGAAAATGTTTTGATAAGAAATTCCAGAATACAATCAAAATTTTAAATAAACATATGAGGTAGCCTTCCTTGAAAGGCTAAAAGTAATTACAATAAAGTTATGGAGGATGTAAATTGGGTTGATAAAAATAATAAACATAATCTATCACTTTAGGGATATTTATGTAAAACAAAGTAAAAGAACAACAAAATATATTTATATCAATTTACAATTTAATTTTAAAAACAATAACACCCACAATCAATTCCCAGTACTTTTTTTTTACTGTATTAATTAAATTAATATGAGTTGTGCCAAAAATATGAAGTGTTAAAAGCCAATGAAAAACCTTAGTTTACACAAGCAATATTATAAATAGGTGGAATTAATTAAAACAAATTATAAACGTTTAGATTAACACCACAAATTGTATCAATAGTTTACGAGTTGACATAAAATATTAACAAAATACTTTTGTGTTAGGATTAGTTAAAATGTATCCCCAATGTTTTCCTTTAAGAATGAAAGAACAACCCATATAGCATATAATCAATTACCATCCATTAAAATTTAATATCTCTTTTCAGCTGTTTGTAAGGGGCATCAACACTGAAAAAAACAAGACTGTCTTTTATAAAATTGTCTACAATTTCTTAGCCAAATGTGCTAATTATTTTTTTTTAACATATTACAAAAATTGAGTAAAAGATTAGAAGATATTTTTCATTGTAAAGAAAAGACTAAAAGCCATATATTTCTTTCAAACCAGAAAAGAAGATATTTTATTTGTTAGCTCTAAAATAGTCAGTATTTAGATGTGGAAAAAAAACTTTCTATTCTTGTTATTATAGTTGATTTTCTTGCACTTCAGGCAGATCTTTTTGTATTTTTGATTTTATCAGCAGATTAGCATGATTTTACCAATAGTTAATGATGTCTACAGTGTTTTTAATATTTCTTTCAGTGCCCTGATGTGTCTTTTTTCATTCCTGCCACAACAGCTATCTTATTTTTTCACTCTCAACAATTTCAGCTTTTTTAATTACAGTGTGCTTTATACATTTTTTAAAAAAATGTGATCACTTAGATTCTCTCAAATTTATCTAAGTCACTGCTAATGCTAAGCTAATTAGTCAGCTCATCCATCACCATTAACTCCACACATCTAAAATCGTCGATCCACACAAATCCCTGAATGTTAACACTTTATTTCGTTATAACAAATAATTATTATATTTGTTAATAATGCATGCTTGATTCTTTAATAGTATAAATTAATATGATCATGTCAAGTAAATCTTTGCATAAAAGGATGTCTAATACAACTCTGAAAAATATCTTATGCAACAAATCTATGTCAATAAAAATGAGAAAAAGAGTTCATTGGTGCTTATATAGAACCAATTCTGACCTATGGAAGCGAATCATGGACAGTAGACAAACAAATGAAAAGACGATTAGATGGCATTTCTCAGAAGAATGTTGAAAGTTCCCTGGACAGCTAAAAAAGACCAATGAGGAAGTTCTCAAAGAGGCCAACACAAAAAAGGAGCTCTTAAAAAACATCACAAAAAAGCAATCAACATTTTTCGGGCACATCATGAGAAGAGGAAAGTTGGAATACTTGGTTACAACTGGCAAAATAAAAGGAAAGAGAGACCGCAGATGACAAATAGAGAAAATACTGGATAGCTTGGTGTCATGGCATGGAAAACAGTCAACAACAGAACTGATACGATGCACTGTAGATAGAAGATTGGGGAGGAACATGATCGCCTACGCCAAGCGGTATGGCACATGATGATGAATACAACTCCACAGAATCATCTCTCTTGTGTTTTTGGTATATTCTGATAGGTTGCTATTAGTTCATCTCTTCTCCAATTGCAAATAGGACAGTTATTAGTAAGGACAAGAGGACAAGTTAAATCTCCTAACCAAATGGCTTTAATGTTCATCTAACATTAAATAACAACTGGGAAAGAAAGACACATGGCAAAGTGCTGACCAAATTAACCAAAAATGTGCCAAAGTTAAAAAAAAACAAAACAAAGAGCCAGTAGTGGGGTGTGATAAACACTCCAGACCAGCTTTACCACAGCATTACAATTATTTGCCTGTTCCCTCCTTAAAAAAAAAACAAATTTGGTCACTAATATCATATTACCTACATGCCACACTCAAGATGTGGTGGGGTATTTTAAAGTGTCAACATCTTCTTGATTGGTTCAACTTGAACTTTAGTATGACTTTTAGTATGGTTAGTGAGAGACTTGGTGGCCTCGAGGAAAGATGCCTGCATAATGACCAAAAGGTCCCGGGTTCAAATCTCAACATAGACAGTGAGAATATTTCTCTTCGAATCAGTAATTTCTTCATTGCTTTACACCCCCGATCTATGAGTAGTGAGATCCAAAGTCTAGCCCTCTCAGATAACAGCAAAAAATATGAGGTCCTGCGTCCGCTCTGCACGTTATAAGAACCCTAAGGAATAAAAAGTCTGAAAGAGTAGACAAAAAATGGCTGCTGCCCTGGGAAAAATTTCTGAAAATTAGAAATTTACCCTTACTAAAGATGGATGCATCAAGCTGAAAGGCACAGACATCACTGCATGTCATATACTGGTAACACAACACACATCCATGCCCACCTAATGAGCAAAATGCAGTTTAGAATTTTTTGTTTATTAAGACAGGAGGGAGGTGAGTGGATCTTTTTATTTAAAGGGTTCTTTTTCTTGTTCTTGCCAGCCAAAGATACACAAAACAGTCAGTGACCACAAACTGTGTGTTGTCTAGTAGGGCAGCAAATATATATCTCCATTTAGATCAATTTTTTTCCATCTTTTGGAAGATACCCTAAGTCTGGATTATACTGTGTATCTGTCATGTGCATTTATTTCTAAATTCTGCTGTCTGTATGGGCTTTTTTTTTTCTTTCTTTGCACAATTATTACTTAAAAATCGTTGTGGTTTTAATTTAAACTGTAAGGTCAAATTATATAGCATGATTAAACTGAGAAGTAGGCATTATAAGAATAACTTTATTTCACTCACGTGCGAAAATAGGAAAGACATGGAAACAAGCAGAAAAACCAGTTTTGCCATCTATTTTCTCGGTTGACATGCCTAAAGATTTCTGCAAGTGACATCTCCCCATCTTCTTTGATGAACTTCTGAACTTCTGTATCCCGAAAGCCTTCATAGTAGCTGTGCTAAAAGTGTAGAAAAATTTGTAATTTACTTGAAATATATCAGTCTTAAACAGAATTTTTAATTAAACAAAATTAACTATCAATATTTCAGAGGCTATCAGAAAGTTTCCAGACCATACATAAGAAAAAAACTCACCTTATTTAAATTTGGTCACCATAACTTTGGAAAGAGTCACCTTGGGATTGTACACATTTATTCCAGCACCTTTTCCATGCCATAAAGGCACAATCATCATTGAGTGCCATCTCCACATTGAAGGTTGGCTACCATGGAGTGTCACTCTGCTATGTTTCTTGCTTTGATGGAGCAGGTCACAGGCTGCCTTGTCCATCTTTTTATGCTACTCGTCCATGCTAGTCTTGGCCTGCCTCTTTTACCTTGTATTTTCCCTTCCAGGATTACTTTTTGTAGGCTGCTGTGTCTTTTAACATGCCCCAAAAATAAATCTTATTTGTTTTGTTTGAATTGTGTTTAGTAGTTCACTTTCATTTTTAGTTGTTTTAAGACTTTATCATTTGTTTTCTTTTCTTTTCATTCAATTCTTCCTATTCTATAAATCCACATTTCAAAGGCTTCAATATTCTGTTCTGTTCTCCTGTCCATGTTTCTGCACCATACAGGAATATTGAGAAGATATAACATTTTGCTATTCTTAGTTTTAGCCCTGGTGTTATTTATTTTGATGTTAGTATATTTTCCATGGCATTAAAATTACTTTTTGCCATTCCTATTTTTTTGTTTATTCAACGAATATGGCTGACTACAGTGAAAGAGATTGGAGCCTCATCATGTACTATTCCTAAGAAAGCTATGGAGAGAAAGAAACAGTGGCAGTCTTTTTTCTCACAGCTTTTCAAAGCTGCATGTGATCCCAATATGATGTGCGTAGATTAGCAGTTGGTTGTAAATATACGTAAGAAAGGCAGTATTCTGGAGGGATTTTGCTAGCCTAATCATCTAGCCTGTATGTGGCTAAAAATAACTTAAATACTTCAATTGTATCACTGTGCAAGAAAGAGAAATATAATGTAAGTATTGATTTATTGAGTACGTAAAAATATAAAATAATTTACACTATATATATATATTTATATATACATATATATACAAACTGTAAAAGAAAAAAAAACTTACCTTAAGATTTTCATAGTTCTCCATGATGACAGCAATAAACACACTTATAACCACATAGATGAAAATGGCGATAAAAATGTAAAGGTAAGCACGGTGAAAGTACCAAATTGCGTTACTTGAGTTGTCATTCAGGGCCGAAAAGGTAACAAACATGTCATCACCATTGACAAGGGAGAACAGGCATTCTGCTGCAGTGCTCATTTTTCTGAACTGAAAATATAGATAACATCAGCACCTTAATATAAATAAATCTATTATTTTAATACACAAAATATACTGATGATACTGACTGTTGTAAAAAATGAAATCAGATTAAGTTGTTGACTCTGACACAGTCATTCCGTCAGAAAGAAATTGGGAAACACTGGACTATATGCTTAATGGACTGTATGAACTTGTAAGATGCTAAAATTGAATGAAAAGCACACTTATGTTTATGTCAAACGTCACTTTTGGATATCAGAGAAGAAGAGTTGCCACAATCAACTGCTAATTTCCCGTATCTGAAGATTCAATGTGTGTCTGACTAGTAAGAAAGAAAGAAGATAGATATAAAATAGTATTGAGCAGTTAAACTAACAGAAAGACAAGACAAGCTACAACATTTTGGCAAAAGCCTTCATCAAGTAAGCAACAGGCTATACACATTAAACATAACATTCTGAGACAGAATACACAACTACGCAGCTCTAAAAAATGGCAGAAAAGACAGTGACCAGGATTTTCATTGAGTCTGGTTAAAAGATTAATAGACACAAGGGCAGGTAGGATTTAATTAGACAAAAGGAACAAAACAATGAAAAATTGAAAAAATGAAAGGTGTCCTATAGGGTACAAAGAAAATGGGAAGAAGAGTAAAAGAAAGAGGGGATAGGGGTGGCAAGGAGGAAGAAGGGCATGAGAGGTATTAAAATAATGCATGAAGGAATAGGGATAGGACACAGTAAAGACATGGAAAGGAGACCAGAAATTAAATAAAACAGTGAAAAGAGTTTAATCCTCTCGGTAGGAGAGTACCAAAGCATGGCTATGGTTACACTAGGCCCTTCATAGTATTTCATATTTATTATATTTGATATCTGTGCTTATCTGCCTGGCTAGTATTGTTAAGCCAGATTAATAATTATTATAGGTAGATAACAGCACTCGAAAAAAATGACAAATAATCAACAACAGAAAAAAAAAACACAAAGAACAATATATGCTAAAAAAAACTGAGTGGCAGTGTTCCCTAGCGTTTGGCTTTTCGTGGCAAGGCGCTGTGCCACTGAGTACGAGTTCAATCCTGCTTTGGTCCATATTTTTTTCTGTTGTTGATTATTTGTAATTTTTTCCGAGTGCTGTAAACATACCTCTTCCTCTGAATTGATTCGCTAATTCTATTGTTGACTGTTTTCCATGCCATGACACCAAGCTATCTAATATTTTCTTTATTTGTCATCCACAATCTCTCTTTCCCTGTATTTTGCCAATTGTAACCAAGTGTTCCAACTTTCCTCTTCTCATGATGTGCCCAAAAATTGTTGATTGTTTCTCTCTGATGTTTCTTAGGAGCGCCCTTTTTGTGTTGATATCTTTAAGAATTTCCTCATTGGTCTTTTTAGTTGTCCATAGAACTTCCAAAATTCTTCTGAGAAATCCCATCTCTGTGGCCTCTAATTGTCATTTTCATTTGTTTGTTTACTGTCCATGATTCACTTCCATAGGTCAGAATTGGCTCTATATAGCATTGATGAACTCTTTTTCTCACTTCTATTGACATAGATTGGGAGCCACGTTAGCTCAGTGCTTAGTGAACTGGACTATAAAGGACATGAGGACAGGTTCAATCCTGATTGACAGCTGCCAGGTTCACCCAGCCTTAAGTGGCTATCGCATTTTTTCTGGGAAAGTAAAGCGGCATGGGCATAATACCGACACATTACCCCAAAAATCATGTGCTGAAAGTCTGTAAGAATTTGGTTATGGAAGGCCCCGGTATCACTGCAAACGAATTAAAATCCATAATTGCTCAACCGCCCGTGCCAGCGTAATCATCCGAATCTCATCTCCCAAACAAAGAAAGGTAACTGCAGTCCCCATCATAGCAGTCTCAGCACACGCTAAAAGACATAAGGCAAAACCGCACAGAAAGTGAACACAGCCAACTTTTCCCTGTCATATGATATCATCATTCTTCGAAAGCAATTGGAATATCGAAACATGCTCAAAATGGATGAGACACATAGCTCATGGTGTGCACAGAGCACTTAACTCAGTAGCTCCTGCAACAAGCCGGACTTGGAATATGAGGAAACTGCAATAAGGAACACTTTTCATGCATAGCCTTCAATTGTTCCTGCGGCCTATCCACCATATACCGGGAGTTCACCTCCTCTTGAAAATGATGATCGTCATATTTTTTAAAAATGTAGAGCGCTTGATGATGTGAGGCCATCGTTGTTGACTCCAATTCCGAACATATAGACACACAGTTAGTCATCAGATTATCCCCGTCGCACATCAAACAACCAACCGTAAGATTAGCGTATGGCCGGTCTAGAGTCTAGGAATATACCAATAAGAATTATGGTCACTAACACCATATTCCCTATACACGACTTGGCATGATGAAGCTCTTTACTTTTTTTTTTATTGACACTGATTTGTTGCATAAGACATTTTCATTTTCTGAAATGCTATTTTGGCCTGAGCTATTCTACTTTTTATTTCTGTGGTGCATCTCCCATCTGATGTTATTATTGTGTCCAAGTATTTGACACGTTGCACTTGTTTCAGACATGTCCTGTTTATTTTTATGCTGCATGATGATGATGATTGTTTCTTCAATATTACCATTACTTCTGTTTTCTTACTATTCAGATTGAGACCTTTCTTGTTGCTTTCTTTTACTATTATGGTGTTTCTTTTACATGGACTAATAAAACATTTGAAAAATAAAAATCGCACCAAATATAATTCCTACCTTGATGTGATATGGTGAAAAAACCACCCATCCACAGATCAGGAACCCAGTATACAGACAAATAGCACAAACAAGGAACCTCAATACATGAGGGAAGGATGTCTTTAGGGTTAGGATCAGAATCTAAAACAAATATAGATGCATGTTTTTATTTATCAATGCTACTTATATTTTTAAGTTAAAACTATAATATTGTTTAAACTGAAAAAGGCTTTGGAAAGAATGTTATAGAGTGAACAATCCTAATAAAGAATAAACAATAGTAATTACTACACTGGGTATTTCAGCCTTTGGTTCATTTTCCTTCAGGCCACAGTGCAATAAGCTGGGAGGAAATTTTCATTTCTCATTCTAGTTCAAAATTATTTTGTTTTAGATACTTCATTATTAGTTAGCTATGTAGGGCTAATTTTATTTACTTACTGAGTGTTTTGTTGTTTGTTGCTCCAGCCGAGGGCCTATTGAGCAGAAACGTTGCTCACATTTATGTTGTTCATTAATTACATAAAGCTTTAACCATACCATTTTTTTCTATTTTTTTTTCATGTCTCCCTTACAATACAGTTTTACTGCAGCTTCACATTTTTATGCATTTCTTTGCCTTGACCCCTCACAATTATAAACTAGTTCATTAAGTTTTTTTTCAATCCAATTCCTCAACCTTTATACGATTGGATAGAAGTATCACCGTTTTACTTATCTCATGAGCTAAATTTGCAAAATCTATATTCTTCTTAACAATTTAACCAAGCCAAACAAATTATTGGCTGCATGTCATGGGATATACTTTTGAGATCTCAGCATTTATGGACTTGTTCGATGTACAATGAGGACTACTTGTCAACTTATCTAAAAATAACTCAAATAAACTAAACAAGCAAATGAATCTGAGACCAAGAGAGCTCACTCATGTTTCATGAAAAACATGTCAATTCAATGTAATTACTTCATTTTGGATATGAAGACAGTATTTTCCTTGACTTAGTAAGTTATATTATATATAAATATATATATACTTATGTTTGAACAGACTGAAAGGATATCCATACGTGAAACTATGCGCGTGAAACTATGCGCGTGAAACTATGCAGACACTTCTCACTGCCACAACATCATAACAAACACTTCTGACTGAGTAATAAGGTCAATGATAACAATGTAGAGGTGTGATCATCATCATTGAGTGCCATCTCCGCAACAAAGGTTGGCAACCATGGAGCACCATTCCGCTCTGTCTCTTGCTTTGATGGTGCAGGTAGAGGTGATACATGATTTAATAATAACAATAGGCACCTCCACAACTTTAAGTTTAAACATATTAATTTGTATCCATTTCAATGGCTGAAATTTAATATAGCAAATACGTAAACTTTAAACATGATTTTTTTTATTAATACAAATAATCTCAGGATTTTAAAAAAATTCAGAGTATTTGAAACTGAACAGATACTCACATTGTAAGACCTGAAGAATCCAAGGTATCTAAGGATACCTACATAGGTCAAAAACACACCTAGACCCAGTAATATACTGCAGACTTCATAATTCTCAGATGAGATTGAGAAAACCTGAAAGAAATGTACATTCACATTCTATAATAAGCAAAAATTATTGGATTACACATGCACACACGCGCACACACACACACACACACATATATATTTTTAAAGAATTCTTTTTCCTAACCTCCTCCCTGGGTAGATATGACCCGTTTGCCTAAAAATGGCAACACATCTAGGAGAAGGTCAATTCCAAATATAAACCATGGAATAGATTTCGGGAGTAAACCCTGAGGAAAAATCAGGAGAAGGAGTCCCTAAGGCAGTTCAGTGATGATTTCAACATTGCTCTGGCAACTCCTGTGGCGCAGTTAGCACCTAATTGTTCTGGCCCTGTCAGACCTTTGGATCGCTCAGCTGCATGGAGAGAAGAAACATGTTGCATGGGCAACAACTCGCCTCTTTCTGTTTCTGCCCAAGCTTGGTTCCTGGAAAAGAATCCCTGGTCAACTATGACTGACGGAGGCTACTACTACTACTACTACATATATAAACATATTATTTGATTGTAAACAGGATAAGGTATAAATTCATATTTTTAAAGTGTGCATAAATTATGTACAAAGCAAAACTGTAACCGAAAATTTAGAAAATGAAATATAAAATAAGATTAAAGACAAGAATCGCAAGCAACATTCAGACGGATGATAACAAACAGAAGAAGTATGACAACAATCACATATCCTATTTTAAATGTGACTTTCATGCTCAGATATTTCACAAAAGAGCCAGCATAATCCACACAGTACTTTACATACAGAAAAGCAACAAAAACAATAAGTCTGAACAATTCAATCATAACATACTATTCATTTTCATATTACACAAATAAAAAGGTAAACATACTCGAGTTTCCAGCTCTATCTTGAAAGCTGAGCCAACGAGGGTAAGCAGATCATTACAGATGATGATTATGTACCACATATTGATATACTCCAAATGGTTGGAAAAACTAAATGGTTTGCCTTTGTGAAGCTTGAAAAACTTTGCAGTGTCCTTGAAGAAAATTTCAAAGCATAAAAATTAATAAATATTGCTACCGCTTTTTTGTTACTTTTTTAAAACCATGTGCTAAAACAGTAAAAGACATGGGGAAAAAAAATATCAAAATAAAATATTACTAAACTTTAGTATAGGTTCCCTGTTATTTCATATACGCACCATACACTACAATACCTAATCATCAAACGGGAACATCGAAAATACTAAGATGTTTCTTTAAAAATATAAAAAGTACAGATAAAGAAACAAAACTCTTCAAAAAATGGTAAATCTGTTTAAAAATAAACATCAGATGCAGTAAAGTAAACATAATATTAATTAGAACAGATAATTTCCATTTTACAGCAAAAAAAAAAAAACGTGCCCACCAACAAATATAATTTGAACTAAACGCACTTACATTTTCACCCTATGCTATCATAACCAAACATAGTTGCTCACAAACCAATAGTGGAAGTTTAGAAACACAGAAATGAGATGTTTAAGGACAGTAGCTGCCATGACCAGGAAAGACAAAATTTGAAATGAGAACCAAAAAAAAAAATGCTGAAACTGAGCCAGTCTTGAACTGCATATTGTACAAGAAATAAAATGATTTGCCCATCTGGATAGATTGTCTTGTGAATCCATACTATATAAGTTACAGTTAAGTAACAATAGCATACTATATAAGTAACAGTTAAGTAACAATAGCATACTATATAAGTAACAGTTAAGTAACAATAGCATAATATATAAGTAACAGTGAAGTAACTATAACATACTATATAAGTAACAGTTAAGTAACAATAGCATACTATATAAGTAACAGTTAAGTAACAATAGCATAATATATAAGTAACAGTGAAGTAACAATAACATACTATATAAGTAACAGTTAAGTAACAATAACATACTATATAAGTAACAGTTAAGTAACAATAGCATACTATATAAGTAACAGTTAAGTAACAATAGCATACTATATAAGTAACAGTGAAGTAACAATGACATACTATATAAGTAACAGTTAAGTAACAATAACATACTATATAAGTAACAGTTAAGTAACAATAGCATACTATATAAGTAACAGTTAAGTAACAATAGCATACTACAGGGTGTTTTTAAAGTTGCAGTGCAGTGAATATTTCTAATATTCAGTAAATGACGTAATCATCATCTACGTACCACAATTTTGTAAACCACATTTATGAACAAACCGCTGCTTCCTTTAAGGTTTTATTTACGTAAAGGACGGGCACTACGCTACTTTCACTGTCTCATTGCTTGAAGGAAATGGTGTTGACGATTGAAAACAGGGTATTTCTGGTTGAGCATGTCTTCCGTAATGGCGGTATGAGGTCATTAGACAATTCGTGAGGAAATTTCCAGACTCACAAGTCCCTCACCGAAATTCTGTTACAAAATTGATCAAAAAGTTTCGTGAAACCGGTAGTGTGGTAGATGCATACCAATCTGGAAGACCTTCAATTTCACAAGACCAAATTATGGAACTCCAAGACAGAATTACAATGAGTCCAAATGCATCTTTAAACCACTTGTCTCAACAGGTGCAAATATCTAAGAGTTCTGTTCACAAGGTTTTAAGAAGTGAACTACACTATCGTCCATACAAATTAACTGAAGTGTCTCAACTCCAAGAAAGAGATTATGAATCCCGTTTAAACTACTGCATGTGGTTTCATAATTTTATTTATGAACATGGCGCTGCCATCCTTGACATCACTTTTTTCACTGATGAGGCCTGGTTTCATTTATCCGGTTATGTGAACAGTCAGAACAATCGGCTGTGGAGCAGTGAAAACCCCCATGAATTTCATCAAGTGCCGCTTTACGATCAAAAAGTCGGAGTGTTGTGCGCTATAAGTCGTATGCGGATAATAGGACCTATATTTTTTAATGAAACAATAAATGCAGAACGTTACCGTACTTTAATTCTGGAACCGTTCATAGCACACCTTACAGAACGGGAAATTATGGAATCCTGGTTTCAGCAGGATGGGGCAACAGCACACACAGCCACAACAACACTCAATTATTTAGAAAGCATATTTGCAAATCGCATTATTTCACGTGGAATCTGGCCTGCTCGTTCACCAGATCTAACACCCCCAGATTATTATCTGTGGGGGGCATTGAAGGGGAAAGTTTATGAAAATAATCCGCAGACAATTAATGACCTAAAGACTGAAATAGTAGACAAGATTAAACAAATATCACCAGACATTATTCTGAAGGTTTTCGCAAATATGGAAAGACGAATCACGACATGTCTTGAGGCCCGTGGTGGACATTTTCAACATATGCTTTAGGCACAACTTTATTGTGTTAATACCAACATTACCCATTATAAGCTCGCCGGTAGCAGTCAGGTATATTTGAATAATACCATTTATTTTACAATTTGTGTGACGCATTAGTTAACCGCATTTCTGGTGACGTTTTTTCTTTAGAGAGTATAAATTCACTGCACTGCAACTTTAAAAACACCCTGTATATAAGTAACAGTGAAGTAACAATAACATACTGTATAAGTAACAGTTAAGTAACAATAGCATACTATATAAGTAACAGTTAAGTAACAATAACATACTATATAAGTAACAGTGAAGTAACAATAACACACTGTATAAGTAACAGTTAAGTAACAATAGCATACTATATAAGTAACAGTTAAGTAACAATAGCATACTATATAAGTAACAGTTAAGTAACAATAGTATACTATATAAGTAACAGTTAAGTAACAATAACATACTATATAAGTAACAGTTAAGTAACAATAACATACTATATAAGTAACTCAAGGCATTTAGAGAATTTGATGCTAATGACCATGTTTTTTAATAACAAACAAAACACTTTGGAGTGATATGGTCAGTATTACACCACCCTGCTTTTACTTCCCAGAAAACTCTAAAGATATCTGGTACCCATTTTTTAAAGTCTGAGAGAATACTAAAACTGTCATTTTGAAAAAAAGATATGCCCCACCTGGAAACTGGTCCCAGATTTTTCTAATTAGTAACAAGCGTACTAAATATGCAGCTATTGAAGCTGATCCATACTATTATAAATGTCTCATAATTCATGGTAGGGCAGTTTAAAGATAAGTGTTAAAACATCAAGGAAAATATCTAATATCACATGGTTGAGGCTAACAGGAGTAAGAGAGAATCTTGCATCATCCTTGACACTAAAAGAGGCTATAAGAGAAGGTGAAGAAGAAGCAAGAATAAAGTATATACAAAATTAATTAGAATGTAGATTTACCAATATTAGTGGTCAAAGAAGACAAAATATCTGTGTTTTAATTTAGGAATAAGGTTTTGCAAAAATACAGAAATAAAAGTTGAGAAATGCTAATAAATTATTGATTGTAAAGAAACTGTAAACATTGGAAAAATTATGGATGGTTCATATAATTTTCTATATTTTTACTTTATAAACTACCCAAAAAGGATTTAACAAGGTAAAACTTAAGAAAATTATCAATTTTTTTACTTACCAATCGCAGTTTGTTGCAGCGTTTAAGAGATCGAGAGCATAAAATTGTAGAGAAACAGCACACAGCCATTACAAATGAATCAAATGCAATCATTTGTACTGTCATACTTTCTTGTTGTTCTAAAATAAAGTTTGTGTTAGAAAAGGTAAATATATAATTATTTTTTTTAATATTATGGATTTTAATTCGTTTGCAGCGATACCAAGGCCTTCCATAACCATATCCATATCCAATATAAAAATTAAACAGTACGTCTTTAAAAAAAACATATGCAGTCCAACATACAGCGTCATATTTTACAGATGGGTAATCAACAGACTAAAAACCAGGTCATGGTGTATGTAATGCAAAGAAAATCCAAGATTCTCTTCCTATCATTCATCCCATGCCCACTAAAGGAATGAATGGACCTCTTTGTCATCTACCCTTAGGACATTCTATCTATCTATCTATTGACCTTTCAAGCCGTAGCCGCCCCATAGGGCATAGACCAAGATACTCCTTTTCTTATTTGAATTTTTGTTCTAGCAGTTTTCAATTCTTTTAAAGATATTTTATAAAATCTTGCCATTTGTCTCTGTTCTGTGCAAGCAGCTCTATCTCATTGAGGGAGCCGATTCCTGCTGCTTTTGCCTCTCTCATCAATGTTCTTCTCTGTGTCTCTCTGGGTCTTCCTCTTTTTCTCTTACATTTTGTTTCCCACATGAGGGCATTAAGGCAGCATAATAGTTTTATATGTATCTTTCGGCTGAGCCCATTTGACTCCAGCACTGTATTTTTAATACCAAGCTTCCTTCTCTGAAAATCAAAGGTAAAGTAATATGGAGTCTTTTACTGTAATTCTCATTATCATTGGAATATCTGAGGCTGCCTGTTTCTCAAGCTAGCCCCAAGTGTAGTCATTCTCTTTAGAAATGAATTTTTCTAAATAATTTTACTAACTCCAAGAGCATCATCAGCAAGTATTAAAAGAAATCAAGGTCTCATGTCAAGGCTGCATCCAGGAAGTGCATATTGACTGAATAAAGGCCAAAGTGAAAGCCCAGTCAAAAATATCCATACAGGAGTGTGTGAATAATCTTTTTAAGAGAAGAAAAACTTATTAAAATCCAAGCATCAAAGACTCATTAAGGCTGATCTATTATGAGCGATTGCTGTGAATATAAATATCGGCTGCCTTACAGGAAGGTCAAGGAAAATCAAATGGAAGGGAAGTGGCCTTGAAAAGATGTATACTGAAGACAGATTCGATGGATGAAAAGATACAAAACACAGTGCAACGCAAATATCATAATTAGCACACAAGGAAGAAGAAGAAACAACCAGACATCCATTTTTCTGAAAAGTCATTATGGGCTACCTCACTATAAGAAAAACAAGTACAGTAGCAACAGCAATGCAATGGAAGAAATGTACTGATCAGGATAAACAAATGAGTGACATCATCATATAATTAGTGACTAGACAAACTGTCTGTAACAGAATGAAATAAACACCACTAAAAAACAAATTATAAGAAGAAACAATTATCATTTTTTGGCCATGTAATGAGAAGAGAACAACTGGAATATATTGTAACAACTGAACAAATTGAGGGACAAAGAGATAGGGAGAAGCAAAGAGAAAAAATACCAGACAGCTTAAGAGAATGGCTTGGCAGAAGGTCAACAACATAAATGATAAATAACTGTCGAGATCAAAAGTTGTGGAGAGGCATGATCACCTACGCCAGCAGACCCGGTACTTGATGATGATGATGATGATGATAAAACAAATTAATATAACTCTATAAATGGCACACATAGAAAGGACATGTACACTAATAAAGTACACAAATATGCACCTCTTTGTGGTTTATGGGGGAAATTATTTTTAAGCGATACCATATTGGTTGGACAGCACTAATAATGTAAGGATTAAAGCTCTATCTAAGGTTAAATGGTATATCTCTCACAAAACAAAACCACAATCTTAAAAAAAAAAAAGACCAAACACTCAATTGCTTACAACTTCAAGTCTTAAAAGTGTTATAAAAAATGTACAGTACAAATTATATGAAAAAAATGCTTTGTAAATATGTTTACATGAAGAGTGATTGGAAACGGGTAGCAAATGTTTGCATTTACAAGAAAGTGAACAAGACCTTAAACATGTAGACAATACAATCTAAAATTGGGCAAATGAGGGAAGACAAGGTTTGAACTAAAAAGACAATGATAGAAAAGTGCTGTAGATCTTCACACAATTATGGTTTAAAACATGAAGATCTTACTAAGAGTTCATAATTTTGAAATTTTCCAAATGAAGCTTTGTCTTTGATGGATTCAAACAATAATTCAAGTTAATAAACACCTCTACTGTATTTATTTTAGCAGTGCTGTATAATTTGTCATTATCAGGCAGACATTTAGGGTAATCATTTCTGTGATCATCTTCATGACATCTCTTGTAATTTTAGTACCACTGTAGTGTCCCTGATCATATTTGATCCAAAGAAATCCAAGTTACAAGCTTTATCTCATGCTGCTCAGATGACCATAGTCAGTCTGTCCTTGAAAAAAAACCACCTTATAACACACATTCGTTTTTTTAAACCCAAGTGGGATTAACATTTTTCATTCTTTTCTCTAATGACACTACTTGTTCCTTTGTAAACATTTCATTTACTTGTTTAAGGCTTCTTTTTTTTATACACATTTTTAGAACAGCTTTTGTTTCATATCTTAGGTTATCAAATTATATCTTATTTCTTTGTGATTACAGCATCACATCCGTTTGACCACTATTTTGAGTTCTTCCCTCATTCTGATTTATTGAAGTTTATTGTCCATTGTGTTTGTGTTTGTTCTCCTTTTTATGACCTTCTGGGTTAAAAAGTTGGTTTTTTTAGCCACATCTTGCCAGTAGAGTGGAATGTTCCACATCTTTGATACTTTATTGTAAAATAGGCTTTTTCAAAGGAGGAATAACTCAAAAACACAAAAATGGAGGTAACTAAATTCAACTGAAAGAAAATTATACACATAAAATTGTAAAATCTGACATACAGCCTGCTATTATCTTGTGATGCTTGCTATATCTTTGATTGTAGATTTCAACTATAGTTTTAAAATGCAATGCAGTTAGTAGCTTCCTAGTTACAATTTCAACGGCCTAAAATAACAAAGTAATGTCAAACCCATTTCTTGCTTACTTTGAGCTTCCTCTGACATGATTTTACCTTCACACTCAATCTCAGTGGAATCAGACTTAAGATCAATCAAAATCTGGCCACTTCGCTCGCTGTTTGTGTATATAACCTGAAAATATTGTAAAATTCTTACTGAAGACTACTTGAAGGACATGCATCAATGTAGTTTATATGCAGAAATGTGGAATTAGCATATCAACATTTGACTATAACGCATCAATTTTTCTCCTATGTGAAATCACACAATTTGATATTTTCAGAAATTAAAATTGTTTTAATTTTATTATTTGATTCTGATTATTTTCACTTTACAGCGAACATATTATGAGATCAACAGTAGAGATAAAAGGAATTGAAGTCATCGGTCACAACATAAATAATTTGCAATATGCAGATTGACAGTCTTAATAGCAGAGACAGAGAATGAACTACTAGAAATGATAGATATAATAGTAAAATAAAGCAACAAAAAAGGTATCAGTCTGAATAGTAAGAAAACAGAAGTAATGGTCATATCAAAGAAACAATCATCACCTTCATGCAGCATAAAAATAAAGAGGACAAATTTGAAACAAGTGCAACGTTTCAAATACTTGGACATAATAATAACATCAGATGGAAGATGCACCACATAAATAAAAAGCAGAATAGCTCAGGCCAAAGTAGCATTTCAGAAAATGAAAAATATCTTATGCAACAAATCTATCTCAATAGAAGTGACAAAGAGAGTTCATCTGTGCTATATAGAACCAATTCTGACCTATGGAAGCAAATCATGGACAGTAGACAAACAAATGAAAAGATGATTAGAGTTCACAGAAATGGGATTTCTAAGAAGAATGTTGAAAGTTCTCTGGACAGCTAAAAAGATCAATGAGGAAATTCTCGAAGAGACCAACACAGAAAGAGAGCTCTTAAAAAAACATCAGAAAGAAACAATCAACATTTTTTGGGCACATATTGAGAAGAGGAAAGTTGGAATACTTGATTACAACTGGCAAAATAAAAGGAAAGAGAGATCGCAGACGACAAAGAGAGAACATACTGGATAGCTTGATGTCATGGCATGGAAAATAGTCAACAACAGAACTGATACGATGCACTGTGGATAGAAGATTGTGGTAGGACATGATCTCCTTCACCAATCAGCATGGTACATTCATTACAATTAAAAGAACAATTTTTACAAAAAGACAGATTATTATCTTCTAAAATGATCCAGAGTCTGCAACTATCTACTCAGTAATAAGCCTTTTCCTGATCTATTAAAGCTAATGTCTACCATATTCTGCACTGTTTTCACTTCAAGTCTTATTGTTAAAGAAGAATCATTAATGTCTTTCCTTTTTTATATCCAAATGGGTCTTACAGAATTGAAATTCTATTATTTGTATAGCTCAAGTAATTTTGTATGTATTTCCTGGGTAATTTTGTGGTGATATGCCACTGTGTCACATATGTTTTCACCTATGTCCACAGGACATGCGGGAGTATGGAGAAATGAAAGAGCGGACACGTTGGCTAGCTGCGCTATTGTTGAGGATGGTCAACCAATGGGTCAGGCGGACATCATCAATGCCCTCCAGGAAGTGGGAAGGACACAGGACTTTGACAACAATGAGTCCATGTCACTCCTTTGGATGAAAGAGATGGGAGTTAAGATGGGCACAGCCAGAAATGAGAAACATAGTGGGAGTGTAAGAAGACTAATCAACCAACAAAGAACTGGAGTCGTCAGTCGCTGGACGCTGCAAGACTTGCTGAGGAGGGAATCTGAGCACCTATGGAATGTTCAAAGTGCAATGATAATGAACCGCTAATAACTCAATATGTTTTCACTGCCATATGTTTTCCACATTGCACTTTTGCAACTTCTTGTCAATTTCTATAACATTTTTTTGTTCTGTTTATGCTGCTGTAAAAATTATAAGCAACTACCTCACTCAAGTTTAATTTTTATGAGTTTTGGTTGCTTGGTATGTTATCTATCCACTACCTCACTCAAGTTTAATTTTTATGAGATTTGGTTGCTTGGTATGTTATCTATCCATGTCTGTTGATTTGTGTTGTGAGTAGTTCATACAACTTTTCTGATTTCTTGAGTGAATTGTCCAAGTTCCTTGTTCTCTTTGTGTATGAGGGTGCAATGCATTTTTTGTTAGCAATTGTTAGTTGAGAAGTTCTTAGAAACACTTTTCCTCC
This sequence comes from Megaustenia siamemsis, assembly GCA_032433765.1. NCBI lineage: Eukaryota > Metazoa > Mollusca > Gastropoda > Stylommatophora > Ariophantidae > Megaustenia > Megaustenia siamemsis. Next base: position 31,579,161 of record JAVIAB010000139.1, on the reverse strand, counting down.
CAGATTTTTGTTGTTGTTTGCATTAAATGGTATTCTGCTTCTACAACTAGCAATAGGCTATATAATAACCACAGTGGGACTAAAGTTTTCATCCTTTTTTGTGGTTTTCACACTTTTGAAAATGTTCTTTAGCTGTTTTTTTTTTTACCTATGAATGTTTACTGTTTCATATATTTACTTCCTGAGTCTTTCTTCTTTTATTTCCTTGATTATGTTCTTCCTCTTGCCCACTCAGAATGCTGTACAGTATTTCCAAAATCTGATGTAATCCATAATATTTTAAATATATCTGTTACACTTAAAAAATAAATCTATCTTTAACTGCCAATATAAAATAGACAAAAGATTATTCAGCAAAATGGTTCTAATTTTAACCCTAGATTACCATACTAGTTTGTGAGTTAGCTTTTTACAATACCATAGTAATAATGGAGGTGCGCGTGGCCGTGCGGCTAAAACTACTGTTCCGCTAGCTGAAAAGTGGGCGTACGGTGTTCGAAGCCCACGGTAGATAGAAAGGATTTTTTCTATCGGGGGTGAAATAAAAATCCTGAGTCTCACACATCATGGCAACTGCTTGACCAAGCGGCCTTTATCCCTCTGGTTCTATCGTTGCCCCCGACATACACCAGCAATGGTACTATGTGTCGTAAAGATATTTTTTTTTTTATAGTAATAATTACTACCATTGTATTGTTACATTTGGTTCAGAAAATAAGAGTTTCTTTGAACTTTTGCTACACAGCTGTGTGTTTATCCTAGCAGAGACACAGAAATCAGATGCTGTAATCAATTCCTGTCTTAGATTTATGCCCTGAAATTCAACCACATGGCCCTGTGGCTACTGGAGGTGTTTCATTGTCTATTCACATGGCATCCGTCAGTCTGTCCATTCAACTGTTATGTTCAGCTTCCTCTTAGTGTTGTTCGCTGGCTATCCCATGTTATAAATGTTTGTTTGATGTCTACGCCGAGAGAGTTGAGGGGATTTCCTCCCATCATAAGAAAAAGACAAGAAAAAAAATTAACTTCTTGAAAATTGGCAAATTAAAAACCAGCCCCCACTTCCCACATACACACACACACACAGCACAGTATTTTTTAAACACACACACACATTTGTGTCTGATCCAACTTCAAAGGAATCAAATCCAACACTCAGGGGTCACTGCAATTAGTAAGGTATAGGGAGGGGGGGGAATTATTTGCCTACAGCAAACTGTCAAATTCCAAGAATTTGTACTTTGAGGTAATAATTTGTATGATGGTATCATAAGGTTAAGAATGTAAGTCTATTATGATTACTTACAGATATGGAGACATTGTAACAGGTAGGTCCATAATGTGTCTCTACCAAGTTGAGATGGAAAGCTCGGAAATAAAATGACACTGATATATCTAGTGTTCTGCAGAAAGACACACAAAAATACTGAACATATTGAAACCAACATTAAAAAATTATGGCAGAAAAATATTCTTTGGCAAATGAAAATCTATAACAATATCAGACACTTCTCACTGCCACAACATCATAACAAACACTTCTGACTGAGTAATAAGGTCAATGATAACAATGTAGAGGTGTGATCATCATCATTGAGTGCCATCTCCGCAACAAAGGTTGGCTACCATGGAGCACCATTCCACTCTGTCTGTTGCTTTGATAGTGCAGGTAGAGGTGATACATGATTTAATAATAACAATAAAAGATAAATAGTAATTGTTACTAATCTTCCAAAAATAAATGTTTATGGGAAGGAAACCTGGTTGGATGGATAATTCACAGATTCCATTGAATTACAGGGCATTGCAGATTACATTGCTCAATCACAAGTTAGTACAAGTTAGCTATCCCATTGCATAGTAGAGCAAGAGTAGCTCACAGTTAGTCATTACATCAATATTCACAGCAGTCAAAGGAGCTAATTTAGAGATTCAGCAATTCAAGTGATAGCTGGTCAGGCATTATTCATTTATTAATCTGTCTGAAACTTCATTACACTCATATCCAGATCAGGCAAACAGTTGTTCAGTTGTAATTTAACTATTCACTATTCAGAGTCCTTGTGATTTGGTCAACAATCAACTGTTAGGAAGAATACACATCCAAGTAGGGAGGGAACTTGTACTAGATTGGCAGATACCTTGGAAAATTCAGAGCACCATATGGTAATGTGCCATAATATTTAGTAGAGCATCAAACTATAGAACAAGTCTGCTACACTGAAAAAAGCCTGTGACACAAGTTTACAGAGCAAAATAGCAGTGTGCTGATGGTAAGTTCACAAAGTAACTGTGTAAATCGTGTAGTGTGTTATTTAGAAAACTGCAGGTCAGCACATATTTTGAGTGGAAAGAGGGCAGATGAAATGGTGTAAACATACATGCTATCTGTCTTTGAAGACTAATAAGCAGTAATTGTGATATTCAATAAAGAATGGAGTTTATCTTATGGTTTTTTAACATGTCTCTAGAATATTAGCTCTCTAACACATCTTAACAGATATGTGTGAAGTCAAGAGCATGAGAGCCTAGGAGTTAAAGTGAAGTTTTATTGTTTCCATACATAATTAAACCCTTACGTAGAGATCCAGATCTAGATGGTGTCTTAAGATCACACTGGTATTACAGCTGCATATATAGCTACAGTTCAAATTACTTATAAACTTAGAATGCCTTTAACTCACACACAAAAAAGTAAAGTAAAGTACCCCCGTCATGCCAAGTGGCGTATAGGGAATAAGGTGTTAGTGACCATAAATTATACAGACCTTCAGCACATGATTTTTGGGGTAATGTGGTCAGTATTACGCCCGTGCCGCTTTACTTTCCCACAAAAAAACCGGTACCCATTAAAGGCTGGGTGAACCCAGAAGCCATCGGTTGGGATCGAACCCTCCCCCTTGTCCTTTGTAGTCCAGTTCACTAACCACTGAGCTATCGCGGCTCCCAACTCACACACAGAGCTGTGTATAAACTTCAAGGAAGAGATTAACATCTCCATCACCACTGGGGAATTTGTGGTCCTCAGAGAGTCGTTATTTACAAAAGAAACTGTCATCCTAGTCATCATATTAAGATGTGCAGTGAGACACTCAATGTGTGTCATCAAGAGTGGGTGCCCTGGCAATAACTCTACAAGATCATTCTAGTCATCATATTAAGATGTGCAGTGAGACACTCAATGTGTGTCATCAAGAGTGGGTGCCCTGGCAATAACTCTACAAGATCATTCTAGTCATCATATTAAGATGTGCAGTGAGACACTCAATGTGTGTCATCAAGAGTGGGTGCCCTGGCAATAACTCTACAAGATCATTCTAGTCATCATATTAAGATGTGCAGTGAGACACTCAATGTGTGTCATCAAGAGTGGGTGCCCTGGCAATAACTCTACAAGATCATTCTAGTCATCATATTAAGATGTGCAGTGAGACACTCAATGTGTGTCATCAAGAGTGGGTGCCCTGGCAATAACTCTACAAGATCCTCAAGAAGGTGCACAGTGGCACACTTTTATACCAACATCATCATTAGCAAGTACCAATCCTGCTGGCATAGGTGATCTTGTCTGTCCACATCTCTTGATATCAACAGTTATTTATCATTTCTATTGTTAATCTTCTGCCAAGCCATTCTCTTAAGTTGTTTTGTATTTTTTTTAAATGCTTCCCTCTATCTCTTCATCCCTCAATTTTACCAGTTGTCATATTTCAATATGTTCCCTTCTCATTACATGGCCAAAAAATTATGATTGTTTCTTCCTAATATAGGAAATTAGCTCTCTTTTAGGTTTTTGCCAAAAAAATTATTGTTTCTTCCCAATATTGGATATTAGCTCCCTTTTTGCTTTGGCCTCTTTCAAAACATTCTCATTACTCTTCTTAGCTGTCTGTGGTATTCTCAACATTCTTTTGCAAAACCACAATTCTACAGCCTCCAGTGATTTTGTTGTCTGTTGTCATATACCAACATATGATTAGTAAATGCCAACATTTGAACCACAGGAACCAGAATTTGACTTGTAGAAGTATTGTTTTGTAAACTCTGCAATCAATGGTGGCCAGTATCTGATCTGTAAGATCATATTAGGATCAGATACCTGACCTGTAGAGAATATTGTGTAATTTGTAAAAAACTAGTATGTGATTTGTACAGCAAGTGTGTTCTACCTAGAATCAAGAATTTGAATTAAAACCCCCAGAAGAACATATTACTACATAACATCACAGATATGATCAAATATTACCTATTAAAAGGAAGAGTGAAGTTGTGATGTTCCAGGTATTTCTGAACATTACTTTCATTCCCCATTGGATGTATATCTGTACAGTCTAAGAGCAACAGATTAATTTCTTAAATATTTTAAATTAAGCATCTGGACAGTAAAAGACATAATTTTAATTAAAGTATAAAACTTCTGTCATTTAATATTTTAAATATTCTCTTTTGTGAGATAAATTGTTACTTAAAGCTTCTGTTCAGATCCTTGGACATAGTAGTAATAATAATGTTCCATAACATTTATAAGGTATTCTATCTATCTACTGACCTTTCCAGTTGTGGTCAACCCATAGGGCATAGACCCTGATACTCTTTCTCTTCTAAATTTTCTTTCTAGCAGTCTCAACCCTTGCAAAGATCTTTTATCAAATCTTGTCATTTGTCTCTGTTCTGTGCAAGCATTTCAATATCATTGAAGGAGCCAATTTCTGCTGGCTTTGCTGCACTGATCAATGTTTTTCTCAGTGTTTCTCTGGGTCTGCCTCTTTTCCTCCTACCTGTTGTTTCCCACTTGAGAGCTTATAAAGAATTAATGAAGTGAAATAATATTTCTGTACTGGATGACAGCATTTGATGGTGTTGGTGTGGAGCAGTTTTCTTCCTTTCTGCTTTTTTTTTTCCTTTTTTTTTTTTGCGTTCACCATCCCTCTGGCGAAGTCTAGAGACTCATCATCATCAAGTACCGGGCTCACTGGAGTAAGTGATCATGTCTCTCCACAACTTTCGATCTCGACAGTTCTTTATCATTTCTGTTGTTGACTTTCTGCCAAGCCATTCTCTTAAGCTATCTGGTATTTTCTCTCTTTGCTTCCCTCTATTTCTTCATCCCTCAATTTTTCCAGTTGTTACAATATATTCCAGTTGTTCTCTTCTCATTACATGGCCAAAAAATGATGATTGTTTCTTTCTAATATTGGAAATTTCCTAGAGACTAGGAACTGAATTTTGCGTGTTAACCTGTTTTTTCCTGGCAGCCATGTGCACATTGCAGGACTGTTAAGTTGGATAGTTTGTCCTGCTATTTGATGTGCATTAATCTGCGAAGATATCACATGTGGAAGATGTTTAGTCTTTTTTCAAGATTTGAGTATGTTATCCAGTTTTGAGATCCATATAACAGTTTGCTAAGCACACAGGTCTGATATATTACGAGTTTGGTCTTTAGTGTTAATTTTGTGTTGTTCCAGGCCCTTTCTGTGAGTTTGCCAAAAGTCATACCTGCCTTACCAATTAGGAATCATTCTTTACTATCTTAATACTATGGAAGACTTCTATACAATAAATGTTTTTAAGTATCTAATATCAGCTTCATCTAATTTCACTACAAATCAATTATATGACCTGTTTAACTTCACATCTACACTAAATATGAAAACATATAATTCCAAACCGAATATCACACAATTTCAGCATCTCCATTTAACTATCATCACTTCCTCTGCAAAACATCATCTTCAGTCAACAACATTGGTCTGCTGGCCTGTCAGTATAACTTGTGTTCTTCAAGCTGACTTCTTGACTAACATTTTCCATTCATGTTGTTGAGGTTCTACTTCTAATAAATAATTTACTTCACAGTTTTCTAGTTACAAGGAGCCATATCTATAGTAGATATATGCTGCTATAACTACCTCTACTTGGTGTGTTCTAAGCTCTGTAATCTAGAATTACTTTTCTGGTTTGAATGGAATTATCTTACTATCTATCTATCTATTGTCCTTTCGAGCCGAAGACGGCACATAGGGCAGAACCACAACCTCAAAAACAGAAACCTTGCGTGCCAAATTGGCACATATTGCAGAGATCGCTGCTTCTAAAATATATGGCTGTTTCCATAACAATACTTTTTACAATGACAGCTTGTCAAGCCATCGATCAACCTCCTTAGTCGCCTCTTACAAAATGCCTGGAAGGTCACAGTATCACTATTCTTTACTTTCCTCATAATGAGGCCCCGCTAACACACAGCAGTTTATCTTACTACAACTTGCAAATTAATTGTCAACAAGTTCAAACTTGTGTATACGTTTGTTTGTAATTAAATCTTGACAAGGTATAAAGTTGCACTCAAAACTCTCCTAAACATATGTCCCTTGTCAACTTCAGATTTAAGAATTGTCTCAAATGCTCTCAAATCCAGTTTTATTACTCCCTATCCCCTGAATTTATGACTTTTTAACCTATTCTGATTGCTCTACTCAACCAATCTATTTATATGGTACATTTATATGACATTTCTCACAAACTATATATCAACTGGTCTAATTTGTTCCATTATTATGATATCTATTTTTAGCCTTTTTTTTTTAAACGTGGACCTGACCATTCTGACTTATATGATTACTGTAAAACTTCCATTCTCCTTTTTGGTTAGTTAGTAGTTAGTCAGAGCCCTCGGTATCACTGCAAATGAATTAAAATCCATAATTGCTCAACCACCTGTGCCAATGGAATCATCTAAATTAACATCTCATCTCATTGAAGAATCCAAACAAGATATTCTCCTTTTCACTAAGTGTAAGCCCTCTCATCTTTGTAATCATGTCCACTCAATATCATTTAATGGGTGGGCAAAGAAGAATAGTATCCACAGAGGAAACTAAGATAAAGAAGAAGACATTTATTTATTCTTATTTTCTTCAATTTTACTGCAGCTCCATATATTTATACATACTCCAACTACATATTAAACCACTTATCTGCACAAAACACTAGTCATAAATAAATAACATAAGCAACATACAAGTCATGCAAATACTTTACACTTTATATAATACAAGTCTTGAAACTAGTCAACAGAGTTCACAAATAAAAGACTACTCACTGCTCAAGATTGATCCTGATACTACATAACTACCATTAGGGAACTCCAAAAAGTCATTGGCCCTGAAGCATAATCTTATTGGGTAAGGCTTCTTTGTATGGTTGTTGATATTATGACGAATAGTTGCTAAAGACATTTCTGGAATCATGTAGTACTGGAGATGATATAATGAAGCATAGGTACACTTTAAAATAAACAAAGCTGAAAAAAATAAAATAAGTCTGCATCAGCAAAATATTGAAATTAACAAACTGCATTTTCCTGGCATGTGAATTGTTACAGGTAATCAGCCAGTTAAGAAAATGTTCAAATATTTTTGTTGTCTTTTTTCTCCTACTCTGTTTTCAATCATTTTTATTTTAATAGCAAATTCAGCTCAGAAACTAGAGGATCATTACTCAGCATCAAAAATTTATTTCAATCAAAGTCCTTTATAGGAGCCAGTAGTGGGGTGTGATAAACACTTCAAGGTATGGTGACAGCTTTACAAGGAAGGAACACGACACAATACTGACGCTTTGTCCTATGGCCTTCTTCAGAATACCAGGACAACAACAACAAATGGTGAAGTACTATTATCTATAACTACATGTCAAATGATCAAGTATAGGGAGAGGTGGACAGAGAGAGGAGATGTCAGATGGTAAGGTAAGAAAAGAGAGATATGTGCTACATGAGGTGAGATAGGTGTAGAGATATGTGCTACATGAGGGGAGGTAGGATGGGTGTAGAGATATGTGCTACATGAGGTGAGATGGGTGTAGAGATATGTGCTACATGAGGGGAGGTAGGATGGGTGTAGAGATATGTGCTACATGAGGTGAGATGGGTGTAGAGATATGTGCTACATGAGGTGAGATGGGTGTAGAGATATGTGCTACATGAGGTGAGATAGGATGGGTGTAGAGATATGTGCTACATGAAGTGAGATAGGATGGGTTTAGAGATATGTGCTACATGAGGGGAGGTAGGATGGGTGTAGAGATATGTGCTACATGAGGTGAGATAGGATGGGTGTAGAGATATGTGCTACATGAGGTGAGATAGGATGGGTGTAGAGATATGTGCTACATGAGGGGAGGTAGGATGGGTGTAGAGATATGTGCTACATGAGGTGAGATGGGTGTAGAGATATGTGCTACATGAGGGGAGGTAGGATGGGTGTAGAGATATGTGCTACATGAGGGGAGGTAGGATGGGTATAGAGATATGTGCTACATGAGGTGAGATAGGATGGGTGTAGAGATATGTGCTACATGAGGGGAGGTAGAATGGGTGTAGAGATATGTGCTACATGAGGTGAGATAGGATGGGTGTAGAGATATGTGCTACATGAGGTGAGATGGGTGTAGAGATATGTGCTACATGAGGGGAGGTAAGATGGGTGTAGAGATATGTGCTACATGAGGGGATGTAGGATGGGTGTAGAGATATGTGCTACATGAGGTGAGATGGGTGTAGAGATATGTGCTACATGAGGGGAGGTAGGATGGGTGTAGAGATATGTGCTACATGAGGTGAGATGGGTGTAGAGATATGTGCTACATGAGGGGAGGTAGGATGGGTGTAGAGATATGTGCTACATGAGGGGAGGTAGGATGGGTGTAGAGATATGTGCTACATGAGGGGAGGTAAGATGGGTGTAGAGATATGTGCTACATGAGGGGAGGTAAGATGGGTGTAGAGATATGTGCTACATGAGGGGAGGTAAGATGGGTGTAGAGATATGTGCTACATGAGGGGAGGTAAGATGGGTGTAGAGATATATAAAATAATAAGATTATAAAATGAGGAGGAGCTTGAAACTAAAAATTGCCTGTTCCCTCCCCAAAGCCCTTTATATCCCTTTTTAAGAACAAAGGCCACAGACAAGGTCTCTCTATCCATCCTTATTCTTGGACATTTTCTCTACTTCTCTCCAGCCTAGGTCAGTGTGCTTGAGGGTTTCCAAGACTTCTCTTCTTCATGCAATCCTTGTTCTTTCTGGTTCTCTAAACATTTGCATGAATGGTACCAAATTTAAACAGATCTCATAACAATGTACGAGAGTCATTTTCACCTGAGGCGAAATACAGAAATTGGAACAATGTCTGAAAGTTAGAAAAACTGACCAATTCACGCTCAAACATTCATACACCAAAATGACCAGAAAACAATAAATAATAATTATTATATTCCTCTATTAATTACAATAATTATTATATTTCTGCCATCCCTCTGTTATAAAAATGGTTCCTATCTATTTCACAAGATAGGAAGTTTACATCAAACGATGTCAGATATTTGTGAACAATCCTTAATATTACCAGAAAAGACAGAATTCTTCTTCTTTACTTCCTCATTTGCCTTTCAGCATCAATGAGAGATATAATTTGTGGTCTTTTGCTCTTCTGTTTGCCTCTGCTGCGATTAACTTCCTAGTGTTTCTAATACTCCATCAATCCATCATTTTAATGGTCGGCCCTTGGATCTGGTCTTCTCACAATGTTTATTGAAAGCTTGTTGTGTTGCGTTTTGATCTTTCTGCCTTATTACGTGGCCAAACAATTTTATCTGTTGTTTCTTTATATACTCTATGGTGGGGGTTATTCCTAGCTTTTTTCTCAGTTATTCATTTCTGCTCTTATCTCTCAGGCTGTTTCCTGTCATTCGTCTAACACATTTAATCTCAGTAGAGGTTACTTTTCTTATTGTTCTTCCATCTAGGGTTCAGGGCTGGCATTCGTAGCACAACATTGGGATGAAGATTGTATTGTAAAGTGTCCATTTTGCCTCTAGAGTTATTTCCTTGTTGGACAATAGTGGTGATAGTTGTCCAATGATTTGACAAGCTTTGTTAGATTTTGAGTCTCCTTCTGCTGTTTGTGAATTGTCATTTGTCACTTGACTTCCTAGGTATTTAAATTAACTCCATAGTTAAATGTATACAAAACTCAAGATTGACACCTCATCTACTTGTACATGTGGACAGGCACCCCAGACTGTGGACCACATACTTCAAAACTGTATTTAATATAGTACTCTGTGGAAAACCCATTGGCTCATAGATACAACACAACAGGCAAGAACTACAAAGAACAGTAAAATGTATACAAGAAGCGACATTTCAGATATAGACAAAATGCTTAAGGATGATGATGAACTATACTTTTCATTACTCTCATCTGTTCACTGTTGATCTCAGCCTACTTTGCCAAGTTTGATATGATAGGTTTTACTTAAAAATAAAAAAAACTATAGAAAATTTTAACTTTACGACTAAAGATCCTTTTCATTTCAAAGGATATATCCCATCCAAATAAAATTAAACTTCACATTATAAACAGTAGAAAGCACTGCAACAGTAACAATAATAATAAGTTAACTTCAAAAGGTAGACATTAATCATGAACATGAGAAGTAATTCAATTATTTCCATTTAAATAAGGACATAATAAATGATTAAGTTGTGATTATGTTCCATTTAAATAAGGACATAATAAATGATTAAGTTGTGATTCTGTTCCATTTAAATAAAAACATAATAAATGATTAAGTTGTGATTCTGTGGATTCAATAATTTTTAATCAAATACAGCAATAGTTGAAAAGGATGATTGAGCTGATGAATAAAATATGTATTAAATTAAAAGGCCAATGCAACTACTGCATGTACACTATTTTCTAATTACTGCAGTTAACTATTCAAAGTTGTTAACGGTGTAATGAGGTCTATTCTGTCAACTGTTAACTGTTAACAAATACTTAATGTTAACAAATTCTCAAAACTATGCTTTTCTCACCCGCTCCATTAAAAAATTCATGTGCTCAAACAAGTCACTCAAGTTGTATACAGCATATGGCCCCGCTGCAGGAGGATAAGGCAAAGTTTCATATGCAACATTCCATTCTTTCAGTAGCAGATGTTTATATGTGAGTTCACTTCGTTCAAAGTAGTCAACTGTGTTCTCCCTTTGACCACCAAAAATCACGATCTAAAAAACAAGCATGGAACAAATTTAAGAATAAATAATTATATTTTTCTAAATAATGCATGTCCGCTCCAGCTTTAAGATCAAAATGAAAGCAATAAATTAATTAACTAGGGGGAGGGGAGGGCTGGCTGGGTGGTAAAAATTTAAGATGTCAATCTCTGGACAAGAAGGTCCCAGATTTGAATCCAGCCACTGGTGGTTTAAATTTTTCTCTCTGAATCTAGAGCAGTGATTGGTTGCTTTCTTTGGTCAGGAGCCAATGAAATGTAAATAAGGCAGTATGTAGGGTTTTTTAATTTTGTAAATGGTCCTGAAAATGTGTGGTAAAAATTCTCAAAGTTAGTTATGTTACATTGGAAATTATTAGCAATTTCTGGCAGAACAAAGCAGATGAATGAGATTTGCACTAGGGGCAAACCCTTACAGGAGACACAAACATATGAATTGTGAGACTGAGGAATTATTTAGGGAAAGGTATACTCTAAAAACATTTATAGTGGTGATGTTAGAGCTATAGAAGGGATTGTTAAACATTCTTAAAGTCTATACTGTAACACATTCCTGACCAATGTGTTAAACACACTTTGGTACACCTGTTATTCACAAACTTTTTAAAATTTGAAATAAGAGAGAGAAAATAAACGGAGATTGGAGATTTTTAAATACACGGTTTGTTCAGACGATTTGCTCACGAAGTTGGAAAAGAGTTTAAATAAGAGAATTACAAGGTTTGAATGGAGATAACAGGGAAAAGGTCAATAAATTTAAAGCTGCAAAACATAGCTAGGGTCAAGGCAAAGAAATGCACATAAATGCATACAAATGTTAAGCTGCAGTGAAGCTAACAGTGAGGAGAAATGAAAAAAATATATATAGAAAAAAAAATAGAAAAAAACGGTATGGTTAAAGCTTCAGGTAACAAGTGGACAACACAGAACAAAATGTTGAAACCTCGTTCTGGTTTGTCGTGTCCACTTGTTACCTGAAGCTTTAACCGTTCTGGTTTGTCGTGTCCACTTGTTACCTGAAGCTTTAACCGTTCTGGTTTGTCGTGTTCACTTGTTACCTGAAGCTTTAACCGTTCTGGTTTGTCGTGTCCACTTGTTACCTGAAGCTTTAACCGTTCTGGTTTGTCGTGTCCACTTGTTATGTAAAGCTTTAACCGTTCTGGTTTGTCGTGTCCACTTGTTACGTGAAGCTTTAACCGTACTGGTTTGTCGTGTCCACTTGTTACCTGAAGCTTTAACCGTTCTGGTTTGTCGTGTCCACTTGTTACCTGAAGCTTTAACCGTTCTGGTTTGTCGTGTCCACTTGTTACCTGAAGCTTTAACCGTTCTGGTTTGTCGTGTCCACTTGTTACCTGAAGCTTTAACTGTACTGGTTTGTCGTGTCCACTTGTTACCTGAAGCTTTAACCGTTCTGGTTTGTCGTGTCCACTTGTTACCTGAAGCTTTAGCCATACCATTTTTTTTTCTATTTTTTTCCTATATATATTTATTTCAAGTCCTAGCTACTGGGTTCAAAATATTGGTAACTAGGAGCAGTTTTTGTTGCTGACGGTATAGAATATACTAATAAGGAAGCAAATATTTCAGTTAAAAGTCCCAATCAACAAGAAGGTCCTGCATCATAATAGTGGAGTTAACTTTGGTAAAGTAAGGTAGGGTAGAACAAAGTGCACCAAAACAATATTATTACAAACATATGCAGGTAGAGCTTACTATACAGAATGGCATCATAAGGCATATCTCAACACTGAATGCATGAATCAGGAGTGTGTGCAACCAGTGAAGAATATAAATCACTACGATACACACCTTTCACCTTAATTAGATCATACAAAGATTTAAAGATGCATACTCTGAGAGCATTATGTTGATTCTGACAACTGGCAGCCAGTACTCATTTCAAGAGAAACACTGAGTTTTATAAATCTACTAGAGTGATTCAATTTTGAAGCTAAATTCATTATTGCAGTAAATAAAAATGGTATTAAACCAGATTAATACATTTAAGTACCTAGGACTGTTAATAACATCAGGTAATAGATGCACATCAGAAATTGGGTGAAAAGCAAAATATCATATAAAAGCCATCTTTATCAACAACAACACCACCTGTATTTCATGCATTTATTCCATTTCTTGGGTCTGCTTGTGGAATTATAGGGTTGGAGAATACAGGCCGCAGGGCAGTGCAGTTGCCATGAGGTGTTTGAATTTCAACTCTGAGAGAAAAAAAACTTTTTGACTCAACCAAGATTTGAATCCATGTCTGCCAGATTTGGAGAACAACAACAGGTTTTTATCCATTTCACCATCCACTCTCCATGATTTGTTATCAAAAGTGGTAAGAAATAGAGTTCTTCTGTGTTATGTATAACCAGTACTGATATATGGAGATGCATCCTGGACAAATGATCATTATACAACAGAATCTTTGGAGGCCATAAAAATGTACTTTTGTAGAATAATGTTACAAATACAATTAACAGCTAAAAATAGTAATGAAGATGTTCTGAAAGAGACCAATGTAAATAATAAGCTAATTACTTGCTAATTACTAACAGGATAAAGAAATGACCATCACTCCTTGGTCATGTAATCAAAGCAGTAACATTGTGACAACTGAAAAGGTTGAGAGAAGATGAGATAAGAATCAATTGTCAGTGATAAAAGCTCAAAACATGAAATATCAGTTAGAATAGTGCAAAACCACAGCAGCCCCTGCAAAGCTAAAACCTATTTTGAAATATAAGAACATCTCTCTTGGCTCCAAAATCAGGTTGATGTGCACCCAGGTAACATTAATTTTCCTAAAAACTTGTAAAGCATGAACCCTTACAGCAGTTATAGAAGAAAATATGAGATAAAATGTTATTGTAAGGTTTTGGGCATCTCTTATTTAGAGCATGTCACAACGGGAAATGTTTACAAAAGAGTAAAAGCAATTGGAATACATGAAGATTTTTTGTTAACTGCTGTGAAGAAACACAAAATGAAATGGTTTGGCCATATATCTTAATCAACTTGGCTGGCAAGGACCATTCTGCAAAGAAATGTGAAAGGAGGGAGAAGGAGAGGTAGACAGAAAGAGATTGGAAGAAAATATAAAAACAATAAGCTTGACTTTACAGAGTCCCAAAGAATTAACGAAGATAGATTACATGAAGGATGTTGACAAAGTTGCCCCTACAACTCCAAGGGTTATGGAATAAGGAAGCAAGAAGTTTTGAAGTAAACTGGCACATAAAATGATAAACAACAATACAAACAAAAAGTTGCAAAGAGAAATTATCACATATGCCATTTGGCACAACAATTGAAGAAATATTCTTCAGAAACAATAAGCCGAGCTTATTTTAAAAGCAATATAAACAGATACTGATATTAAAAATATGTCGTCAAAGGAAAGGTCCAAGGTAAACAGGCAAAAGAAAAGAAGAAATATAATTTTGAAGAAACAAACAAATGGATAGATTCTGCTGGTAAACAATATTACAGCAAAATAAAGAAAATATCAATGATCCATTAAAAGCTAATCTTTAAAATGGAGATAAGAACTGATTATGTGCATCTGTCATGGCTTCAAGAGATACAAGGATTGCATTAATCAATACTTCCAGGGAAAGTTGGAATTCTCAAATATCTGTTATGCACTACATAAATCTTCTTCTAAAATGTTGATTTATTGTAAAGCTGAATCACAGTTGTATTTGAACATAATTTTACTTGACAATATAAGAAGGTAGTTTGCCATTCTTTTCCTTCTTGGTAGTAACAATACTAGTTGGAGATCGCAGTCATTGTCTCTACAAATGAGATCCTCTTCCTGCCATCATGGAGTGGGGACCATAATCGGCAGTCAACAGTAGAATTGATACAATGCATGGTGGATAAAAGATTGTGGAAGGATATGATCACCTACGCCAACTGGTATGGCACATGATGATGATGATGATCAATCACAATACTGTCACATGACTGGGCACTGTGCATATTAGACATTCAAATAATCCCTCTCTCTCTCTCTCTGCGTTCAGGACTCAATCAGAGTAAGGATTCCAGACTCTCACATGAAGTCAGCTGTCAGGCTAAGTGTGTTGATCGCCCCCACAGACAGAACATCACGATTAGAGTCTGTCAGATCCACTCTGACTGAACACCCGTTAATACGTTGCACTGTGTTCTGCGCCAGTGGCCCAGTGCATCCGATTTCAGCCAGCATTTTATTCGGGTTTGCTTTCCCTAGCCTTTGATTGTCCCCAATCTTCCTGCAAGGCAACAGATGATCTTTTCTGTAGGGGGATTCTGCCCTTAGATGGTCGGCCCTCCCAGGTTTACGAGCACCATCTGCCCGAGTCACTAGAGGTGAC
The DNA here is from genome assembly GCA_032433765.1 of Megaustenia siamemsis. Lineage (NCBI taxonomy): Eukaryota > Metazoa > Mollusca > Gastropoda > Stylommatophora > Ariophantidae > Megaustenia > Megaustenia siamemsis. The sequence goes on along the minus strand of JAVIAB010000139.1, from coordinate 31,563,705 downwards.
TAACACAGACATGCACACACAAAGATGTGAGATGTGACTAACACAGACACGGACACACAAATATGTGCGATGTGACTAACACAGACATATACACACAAAGATGTGAGATGTGACTAACACAGACATGCACACACAAAGATATGAGATGTGACTAATACAGACATGCACACAGCGATACGAGGCATGACTAACACTGACACACATCAAGATATATGACACATGACTAACATAATCATGCACATAAATATATAAGATATAACTGACATTGACATGCACACACATAGATATGACACATGCCTAAAATAGACATGCACACAAAGATAAGAGATATGACTAACATAGATATGCACACACAAAGATATGAGATGGGACTAACATAGATATGCACACACAAAGATAAGAGATATGACTAACATAGATATGCACACACAAAGATAAGAGATATGACTAACATAGATATGCACACACAAAGATATGAGATGTGACAAACATAAACATGCACACAAAGATATGAGATATCACTAACCCAGACATGCACACACAAAGATATGACATAAGACTAACACTGGTACACACTAAGATATGAGATATGACTAAACACAGACACACATAAAGATATGAGACATAATTAACACGGACACACCGAGATATGAGATATAACTAAGACACACACCAAGATATGAGCCGTGGCCAGCACACACAAGCTAAGATATGAGCCATGGCTAGGACAGAAACACAGCACGATATCAGCCATGGCCAGCACACACACGTTAAGATATGAGCCATGGCTAGGACAGAAACACAGCAAGATATGAGCCATGGCCAGCACACAGAAGCTAAGATATGAGCCATGGCTAGGACAGAAACACAGCAAGATATGAGCCATGGCTTCACTAAAAAACACCAAAAAATGAACCATGTCTAGCACAGAAACACATTAAAGTTCCCATATGCTTGGGCTTGTTGTAGTCGGCAGACTCTTCTGAACGTGGGAATCACAGGTTTCGTTAAACAGTTGTCCGGAGAACTGAGAGTGCAGTCTGACCCATAGAACGTTCTCTTGCATGTACAGATTCCCGATCGACTGTTGACAGGTGTCGTTGAAACAGTTGTCCGGACAGATAGCTCGATGATAGATTCGAATGATGTGAGTCTTCTGGGGCGTTGCAAAGTTCAGATACCAGTAAACAGAATTGGTTCCACTTCTCCATTGTGTGTGTGTGTGTAGTCATTGTCATAGAGATTGGTCTTTGTTTTGCTATTAACTGCGGCCTCTGGTCCACATCCGTCTCCTGTATAACAAGCATCAAATTTGTTGGTCTGGTTTGTGATCTGTTTGAGAGCCACTTTCCGACCCCCGCCAATGTAGATGGAGCAGATATTTGGAACTATCACCCCTTCAATCCGTAACTTGTTGATCAGACCAGCCCCAGAGCAGAAGACATCAATCTCGTGCGGACTAACTACAAACCTTGATACATTGTCACATGAGGCAGAACCATTCAGTTTTACCGTGAAATTGTCCGGATATTTTAAGTCATTCGCATAAATCCTAAACCAGGAGCACGGCAAAGATTGATTGAGAGTTGCCTCAACTGATGTAGAATCTGTGTCCGGATTACATGAGGTGTCGTTGCCATCAAACAGGAAAGTAGGTTCAGATTTTTGAGCATATTTGCAAATAAAATCCAAGTACTGACACTGGGGTGCGAAAATTTTGTGCTGACAACTGTCATTGTTTGGGCATGTCCCTGTAGTTTTGTCACAAACTAAGCCATTATAGCAGTGACATTGTAACGTACAATTTGTCCCAAACCAACCGGCTGCACAAGTAAGGTCATTAGCTTCCATTGTTGCTAACGAAGCCAGCGAATAAAGACTTGATCTACAGCGATGGTTAACGAACTGTGTACACACATTTATTATCAAACCCGTGTTTACATTTCAAAAAAATCCGCCATCTCACTGTGGTAACAGATAGCGTGAAATTCTCTAATAGAATGAGATAAACCGTTGGAGACAAGGAAAGTCAACATTGTTTACATGGCTTGGACGCAAGAAGCGTCCATTTTGGTGCGTCCCATGACGTCAATCCCAAATAAATAATCCCAAACAAAAACTATATGATATTATCTCATTTGGATATTATATTATATGGCCCTTTTCATCTTGTCCAACAGTTTAGTGAAGGTTATTAGTGTCTATTTTTTGGGGGAGGTTTTGTTTTTGTTGAACAGCTTCTCTCGTGGCCGATTCTACCAATGTTTGACAAACATACTCAGCCACAGAATGAACTGATCAGGTCCACCGATCCACAGGGTTTTCCAACTTTTTCTCATAAGTCTTTTCTCTTCCATGTTTTGCCATAGAACAGCTTCAAATGATGTTATGCCATTTTTTATACAGTGCTCCATGATGTGTGCTCTCTTATGGGATGTTCCCAGTCATTTTCACAGAAGGAGAAGGCAGTCAGAGATGATTTACAAGAATCTCTATATCATAGTTTAGGTCTGCTGATTTGTCTTTTTCCATGTATTAATTCACCATATAGTATTTGCTTAGAAATGCAAGTTTTTTTTCCATTCGCTAGTATAAAGGTATACATAAATATCGTGAAATCTTTACAACCAAAAAATGAATGTAAAAAATATTCAGAAAGAAAACAGGTACCCAACTCTTCAGCCTTACAGATAGATGTACATGAAATTGAAATAATATATAAATAATACAATCATATTCATAAACATTATTGTATTGCAAACTTAGGGATGGAAAGAGATCAAGGAGCAGATCAGTGGTGAGATATAAGGATGTTTGCAGGGCTTCCTTTGGAGAAATCTATCAGTGAATGAAACTGAGAAAGTTTAGCTTTGGATCATAGCATATATATGTATGTATGTGTGTGTGCATGCGTGTATATATATATATATATATATATATATATATATATGTTTCCTTTGAAGCCTTGACAGCAGATTGGTAGCAAGCAATCATGATAAGTCAGTAATGTGGTATAAATTTTGGAGTCTTATGTTGGATGCTACTTTGCTGAACAGCTTCTCTCGTGGCTGAATCTGCCAATATTGGATAGACAGATCCGGCCACAGAACTAACAAGATGTATCCATGGTGTCTTATGTAGCACATGCTAAACAAAATTTAAAAAATGGGACAGCAACAATCAAGGAAGCATTGATGTCAAATTCAAAAGACAAAAAGCGCAGGAGAAAGGAAATGAGGCCAGGTAACACAAATGCATCTTGTTCATTCTACAGTCAGATCTGTCTCTCTAATATAGGCAGATTCAGCCAGGATAGAAGATAATCAGAGTTACAGCATCCTGGGTAAGATGCTAATGTATTACTTACCAAACAATTGGCTAATCATTACTATCTATCTATTGACCTTTCGAGCCGTAACCAGCCCATAGGGCGTAGACCAAGATACACCTTTTCCTATATGAATTTTTTGTTCTAGGAGTTTTCTTTTAAAGATATTTTATCAAATCTCGCCATCTGTCTCTGTTCTGTGCAAGCAGTTCTATCTCATTGAGGGAGCCGATTCCTGCTGCTCTTGCCTCTCTCATCAATGTTCTTCTCAGTGTCTCCCTGGGTCTTCCTCTTTTTCTTTTACCTGTTGTTTCCCATATGAGGGCTTGCTTTGCTATTCGGTTATTATCTCTTCTCATCACATGTCCAACGTATGACTATCGTCTTTTCTTTATTACTGAAGATATTAGCGGTTGATTGGCGATTTCTCTAATTTCCTCGTTTGTTTTGAATTCGTCCCACGCTATACCAAGTATTTTCCTTAGACATTTATTTTCGAATGCGTTCAAATTTGTTTCTATATCTCTTGTTGTTTTCCAGCTCTCACATGCATACGTAAGGGTTGATAGTACATTTGATTTGAATAGCCTAAGTTTTGTGTTTGTGCTGATGAGTTTTGATTTCCACAACTTTTCAAGGCTTCTGAAAGACATTGCTGCTTTAGCCATTCTGATTCTAATTTCTTTGCTCGTATCCCCTTCTCGATCAATGTGACTTCCAAGATAGATAAAGTGATCGATCTCTTCTACTGGTTTGTTTTCCATGTATATTTTGTCACTTGTTGGAATTAAACTTTTCATGACTTTAGTCTTTTCATGATTGACCTCAAGCCCAATTTTTCTGGCTATTGATGATAGTTCATTTGTGTTTTCCTGCATCGTTTTTATCTGACTGCTTGTTACCAATTGTTTTTCAAGACACCAAAGGCCATATATATATATATATATATATATATATATATATATATATATATATATATATATATATATAGGGACGGATACCACCAACTATCAAGGAGGGATCAAGTCATCATACTTCACCTACGCACTGGCCACAATAGAATGAGAAATCACATGTTCACCAAATTCAAAATAGGTACAACCAGCCTATGCAACTGTACACTGGACAATATGACTACAAAACATGTTCTACAGGATTGCCCCCAGTACACAGACCTGAGAAGAGCAATGTGGTCCACACCCACCTCGCTGGAAGAGAAACTATATGGAGCAATCGATTCGCTTAAACAGACAACTAACTTCATGAGAGAGTCTAGAATCCTACTCTGATTGAGTCTTGATCACATATATATATATATATATATATACACACACACACCCATACATGCATGTTTTTTTTTTTATAATTTTGTTTTAAGGGATTTTGTTCCATTCATTTTTGTTAACAATAAACATATCTCATTTTTTAATTCTACAGTATAACATCAGGATTTTCTAACAGCATCAAACTTTAGTTTGTAATATTGTAATTCACTAACTACTGAGCTATTGCAGCTCTTTCTGAATTGATAGTCAACCCAAAAAAAATAAAACAAACAGATTAGTCATGAGTTTATGCGTTCTGAAGACACTTAAATGAAATGGGTCAAATTCACAACAACTCTATTATGAAGAGTAACTGTATAATAACAATGACACTGGTTTGAAATGTAAAAAGTCACAAATAACTACACTGACTTATGGATAACATGGAAGATATAACCAAAATAATGTTAGTAAAAGTAATGAAGACATATTTTTAAAAATTAATCAAATGTGACAAAAAAAACTACATCTATCATTTATGCTATTTCTGAGATCTATGGCAGGTTTATTGAGAGGGTGAAAATCAATACTATATGCTGTGCTCAGTGCAGTCACTACAAAGTGTTAAAAAAAGGGTTCCTTTACGCCTTGCTAGGCATATGGGAAATATGGTGTTAGTGACCATATTTTTTCATAACCACTGTACATTTTTAGGTTAAATACAAACATAAAAATTTCCAACTGCAATGTTAAGTCAGTCTTATTATATGGCTGTGAAACATGGAGAACAACAAAAATGACAATCATGAAGATACAGACCTTCATTAATAGATGCTTATGCAGAATAAAATTTTTGGAAATGGCAGGACAAAATCACTAACATAGAATTATGGAAATGTACCAGTCAAATACGAGTGGATAAAGAGATACAGTGTAGAAGATGGCGCTGGGTAGGACACACACTGCGGAAGCCAACTGAGAGTATTACACAACAGGCCCTTTTTTTGAATTCCCAGGAAAAAAAGATAAAGAGGAAGACCAAGGTATTTTTGGAGAAGACAGATGGAAGCAGAGATGAAGATGATGGAGAAGACATGGAAAGATCTTAAAAGAATGACTTGGAAAATATTTGTTGAAGACCTATGCTCCACAAGGAGCTGAAAGGTAGAAGAAGCAGACTGTACATTTTTGGGTGATGTGCTTGGTATCACCCCAGGCCACCTTAACTTCCCATAAAATTATCTGGTACCCATTAATACAGACTGGTGAACCCTAGAGCCCTGTTGGCCCAAAAAAAAAATATCAACTACTACTGGGAATCAAACCATGACACTTCTGATCAGGAAATGAGCATACTAACCACACTACAAAATGCACAGGATTTTTTTTTAATTTATAAAAATATTCCTGATCTAAATGGGAACCGATCCAACACCCACCTGAGTGTACAAATAAAATGCAATTGTCCCCATATGTATCCATGAGCAAACAAACAAATAAAGCATATTCACTCCATGACTATCAGTTTCACACACACAAAAAGAGCATACTTCAGCTCACATATAAGAGAAGCTGTATGATAAAGCAAGAAAACATTCAAAAATCACAATCTTGATGGGAAAAATCAATGTAACATGAAAGAATGAAGATAAAAAAGAAGGATGACTTGCCTGTGCTGTGATAAGAGCAAGCTTAATAATTTGAAGTGTTAGCTTCCATGGGAAACCATGAAAATTTCTGAGTTTAGTGATTGGATCCATGAATGAAAGTTTGTTTCGCTTCCTAAGCTCATCAACCATGGAAGGCGTGTAGTAAGATTTTTGCCGTTTAATTTTTGCTGGCCTGTAGACAAAAGGAAAAAAAAATGTATTTCTGTGAATAAGTTTCAAGGAAAGTATATTAATGGAAAGTATTTTAATGAAAAGTATATTAATGAAAATAATAATAAGCAAAAGTACTAATATAAATAGGTCAAGATAAAGTGTCCCACATTGCTATTGTATCAAGTAGAGTAGGACTCTACAATTCTTTTGAACACATTTTTGGAGAGAATTTTGGTCTAGTTCTCTCTCCATAGCAACTTTTTTTCTCTCTCTGACCAATGGGCATTATTTGCCACCACCTAGGTAGATTGTGAAAGCTGGAAAACAACAAAAGAGATTTAGAAAAAAACGAAACGCTTTCAAAGACAAATGCCTAAGAAGAAAACTCTGTGTAGAGATAACAGAAATGGCCTACAATTAGGAAGAGAAGATGGACATATATCTGACAAATGTTGAGAAGAGACAACAAAAAAGTTTCAAAACAGGCTTACATATTGGGAACTTAATGGTTGCTGAAAAAAAGAAGACTTACAGAGATACTGAAAAGAACACTGATAAGATAACAAAGTTCACAGGCATAGATGGATTTCGTTCGTTCGTTCGTTCGCTTTCGTCAGCTTTGACCTCTGACAAAGTCCCACCCACTCAATTTTGTGGGACTGAATTTTGCGTGTAAAGTCTGTTTTATCCCATTACAGGATGCCCCTCGCCATGCAGGCAGATTTACTCCGACTTCAGAGGTACTAATTTTTAGGGAATTAGTAAAACCCAGGTGTCCTCGCCAGGGTACGAACCCCGGCTGTTGCCGTGGTAAGCCAACCGCCTATCGATTGCGCTAACCGGACACCCACTCATAGAAAGTCGATGGTAGACACTAAAACTGCTCATAGAAAATTGATGGTAGACACTAAAACTGCTCATAGAAAGTCGATGGTAGACACTAAAACTGCACATAGAAAGTCGATAGTAGACACTAAAACTGCTAATAGCTGTTTCTTATCATGTCGATGGTAGACACTACAACTGCTCATAGCTGTTTCTTATCATGTCGATGGTAGACATTAAAATTGCTCATGGCTGTTTCTTATCATGTCGATGGTTGACACTAAAATTGCTCATAGCTGTTTCTTATCATGTCGATGGTTGACACTAAAATTGCTCATAGCTGTTTCTTATCATGTCGATGGTAGACACTAAAACTGCTAATAGCTGTTTCTTATCATGTCGATGGTAGACACTACAACTGCTCATAGCTGTTTCTTATCATGTCGATGGTAGACATTAAAATTGCTCATGGCTGTTTCTTATCATGTCGATGGTTGACACTAAAATTGCTCATAGCTGTTTCTTATCATGTCGATGGTTGACACTAAAATTGCTCATAGCTGTTTCTTATCATGTCGATGGTAGACATTAAAACAGCTCATGGCTGTTTCTTATCATGTCGATGGTAGACATTAAAACTGCTCATGGCTGTTTCTTATCATGTCGATGGTAGACATTAAAACTGCTCATGGCTGTTTCTTATCATTTCGATGGTAGACATTAAAACTGCTCATGGCTGTTTCTTATCATTTCGATGGTTGACACTAAAACTGCTCATAGCTGTTTCTTATCATGTCGATGGTAGACATTAAAACTGCTCATGGCTGTTTCTTATCATTTCGATGGTAGACATTAAAACTGCTCATGGCTGTTTCTTATCATTTCGATGGTAGACATTAAAACTGCTCATAGCTGTTTCTTATCATGTCGATGGTAGACATTAAAACGGCTCATGGCTGTTTCTTATCATGTTGATGGTAGACACTAAAACTGCTCATGGCTGTTTCTTATCATGTCGATGGTTGACACTAAAATTGCTCGTAGCTGTTTCTTATCATGTCGATGGTAGACATTAAAACTGCTCATAGCTGTTTCCTATCATGTTGATGGGAGACACTAAAACCACTCATAGACATAAAAGAAGATGGAGACACAATTAAACTGCTCAATTTAGTTTACAAGGGAATCAATTCTTGTTCTCTAGAGACCTTACTGACAATGTCAAATAAACAGCAATTAATACAAACAAAAAGATTTTGTTGTTGCATCAGTGGTGGAAGGAAACATTCACCAGCTGACGTCTGTTTTGAGATAACTGTTGTGAAGAATAATAACTGACAAGCATTATGAAGTCAGTCAGAGCATCATGATGTATGTTTCCCACAAACCCACTTGAGACCAGGGTCAGTAAGTTCACAAAGGTCAAGGATGCTCCTCCAGCTGCACTGACAACAGTAGGCTCGGCAGCCTTCCTTTCTGCATAGTTTTGACTTGAGTTTATGAAAATTTGGTACATTGTTTCGAAGGAAAAGGTAATCTGTGTCATTGCTCCATGACAAGATAGATGGATTTGATAAGATTGAACATTTTGACCAGAGCAGAGTTGGATGGCAAAAAGCATTAAGATCCCCATGCAATGTCTAGCAGCACTGGAAGATCATAAAGATTAAGATTGGAGGACATATTTCAAACCCTGATGATTATCATAAAAAGCCTATGACTTGGCACACAAACATACACTATAGGCGTACATTTATAAATGAAACAGATAATTTCATTACACTTTCATTTACTATGAATGTTCAGACAAACTCATGCTGAATAATGAGGAATCCTTAGGGGCTGCATGGCTACTGACCACACTAACCAAAAGGCAATGGATTCAATTATTAGCTGTGGCTAATTCCTTTGTGGCTGACACCAGCTTTATGAATTCACACAACTTCTGAAAACAGGTACCAGGGACTTTTCTGCAAACATAGAGTGACCTGGCATGACACTAATCACATCATCCATAAATTATGCCATTGGTTATTGAAAAATATGGGCACTAACTATGGGGATCTGAGCACCTATGAATATATTCAGAGTGCAATGATGATGACCCACAAATAATTCAACTCTCTTCTTCCATATACATGGAAGGATCCCTTTATTTATTTTTTTTTTCTTTTTACATTTTTTTTACTGTTGAATTTTTAAAACTTTAAAAAAAAATTATATATAAAAAAGCAGATTGTATTTCACATACAGAGTTTACCCCAGTTGTTGCTGGTAATTCATTGAACATTTCACAATGGTAATTCAACAAGATTTTCTGATAGCATTAATGTGTGAATATAAATATCAGTGAAACACCACTCTCACTGTTTAGCTATTTAACAAATGGTAATTTCTGAAACAAAAGGTAATTTCTAATGCAAAAATTCAGCAATGGCAACAGGTGTGGAAATGAAAATGTTAACTAGTTTGAACCAGCTTTGTAAAATGGTAGTTCTGTCACAATGGGTCATATCATAATGTGATAAAGCTGGGATAGTAAGCAAATGTCTCTTTCATATAAGTGTATATGATAAAGCAATTTAAAATAAAAATGTTTAATAAAAATAATTGCTGGGAATAGAGAAAAAATTATGGTGCTGCTGTAAAGTTGGTGAGCTGGGAGTAAGGTGAACAAATATAACTGCTACTTACTCTTTCTATTATTCTCTCAACCACTATGTACCTTCACTGCTCAGACATTTTCATCATTACTTCTATCTATCAATCTATTGACCTTTCGAGCCGTAGCCAGCCCATAGGGCATAGACCCAGATACTCCTTCTCTTATTTAAATTTTTTTTCTAGCAGTTTTCAATCCTTGTAAAGATCTTTTATCAAATCTTGCCATTTGTCTCTGTTCTGTGTAAGCAACTCTATCTCACTGAGGGAGCTGATTCCTGCTGCTCTTGCCTCTCTCATCAATGTTCTTCTCAGAGTTTCTCCGGGTCTTCCTCTTTTCCTCTTACCTGTTGTTTCCCACTTGAGGGCTACGCATTGGAGGTTGGCTACCATGGAGTCTTCAGTCACAAGTTAGAATTTCTCTCCATGGCTTTCTTTGTAATAGTAGGTGTTGAGGCTTCAATCTATTTCACTGTGGTCAGCCATATTTGTCTTTCGTGCCCTGAATATGCCTCTTGTGTACCACACACTTTGCTATTTTCACTTTCTAAGCTGTTGATCATTTCTGATTCTTCCACCCCTGACATTTTGATTCTTTCATCACAGACTTTGTACATTTAGGATGGACATTGCTGCTAGGCGCCATTGTTGTCAAAATAGATGTTTGCCTGTCAAACCGCGAACACATGTTGGCCTATTGATGATAGGTTAAACACGTCAACACAAGAAGAATAAATAATATTCCACTGAAATATCAATAAAGTTCACAGTCCATTAGCTTGTCAGAAGTAAACATAACTACAAAGGGGAATAGCAGCACATTATTTCACAACTAGACTGTCGCACAAATCATTTAAACATGTCAGCAAAAGCCGAGTCAGAAAAACTATCTATACACAGACGCCATGACACCTCGTCCTCCATCTTCAGCAACCTTTCCTTTTTTTTTTTTTAAACAGAACCTTTCAGATACACAGTCAGACCATTTTATACACACAATACTGATCCTATTAGATACACAGTATAGACCAGATTAGGAGCACTCTGTAAAGAATAATAAAGGACTGAGCAAGGTGATGCGATTTTGTTTTGCTATTTAGGATACCACAAAGATTGTCAACAACAGACTATGGCAATCCAAGACCAAGAGCAAGAAGAAGGAGCAGAAAAACATACTTTTCATGAAGTATCTTGCTGGCTGGCTGTTTATCATTGGCAGTAATATTAGTGCTAACAGTGGCTGTGCTGATGACATCTTCAAGGCCACTGTCAGTTTGGGAAGCTGATGATGTGCTGCCATAATTTCTGTGTGGCCCGGGAATCTCAGTCATCTCTATAGGAAAATAAATACAAAAGTAGATTTGTAATTCTTTGTTCTATAACTGTAGTTGTCAGGTCATATGAAATGAAAATGTGAGTTTTACACTAATGTATATGAACAATGCTGCAATATAGATATGGGTCATTGACAAAGGGCAAAGAATCTGAAAAATATTTTGGTATGAGGTATGCTCTGAATATAATGAAAAGCTAATAAAACAAGAAAAATTACTGGAAAATTGAATGTAAAAAGCATATATATATGGTGATAATGTTTATTTTTAAAAAAATAGCACATACAAATCACTTTACAAATGCTGCATTTCTATTTTATGTGCTACAATCCTAACATTTGAGAGTTACATTGAAGTGATTTTACTCCCTCTTAACCTCTGTTTAAGATACACATTAAAATGAATAACTTCAGACAAATTCACACTACTCAACTTCATATTTCAATATTTACTGTCAGTATAGAATTGTAGTGTCCTACTTCAAAAATGTAGTTCTCATTACTTACATTCCAGCATTACTTCACACTGTATTACTCCTGAAACTTTTTCTTACATTTATATACCAAGTGCTACTTGAAAATGTATTTTTACTTTCAATAACTTTTTTATGAAACATGGTGATTAATTGAATGATTATAATGGAGAATCAACAGCACTGCAGTTTTTGCAAAGACTTGGGTGCTCTGTCTACTTTAGCAGACAATGATGGTATATATTCTGATGACCCCTGTAGAATCACAAGAATGCAGAACATTGGCCACACAAACACCTCAAACTATCTTTTATGCATGCTATTTCACTTGTTCCCTTTCACATTATGCTAAATTCCCTTAGCCTGAGTGTGATACGCTCAATTATTTCAGTAACATACTACAACAAAATCACAATACAACCACAGACACTTTCTATATCTCTGATAATGTTATCTTTGAGCACTGAGTGTGTTCTTCAGGATACACACTAAGCTAGCTCAGTGATCTCTGCTAAAGCTGTCAAAAGGGTGCAGATAAACTGTTCTCACTTTAAGAGATATTAAAACCCAGCCTATTATCTGAACAATATATCATGCACATTCTTCTTCTTCTTCTACCTTTTTATCTCCCAGTGGAGCATAGGTCTTCAACAAACACTTTCCAAGTCGTTCTGTTTTTTGCCATTCTTTTAAGATCATTCCTTGTCTTCTCCATCATCTTCATCTCTGCTTCTATCTGTCTTCTCCAAGAATTCCTTGGTCTTCCTCTTTGTCTTTTCCCCTGGGGATTCCAAAAAAGGGCCTGTTGTGTAATACTCTCAGTTGGCTTCCGTAGTGTGTGTCCTATCTTTTTCTCTCTTTGACTAGTCCATGTTTGTGAAGTTTTTTCGGCTTAATTTTTTTACAGTATGGGATAGCCAGTCCCATGCCCAACCCTCCTTTCTCACTCTTACGAACATGCCTGGTAGGGTACAGCGCCACTATTCTTTACTCCCCTTTTGGGCCCCGGTAGCGCACAGGCGTATCATGCACATTAACTGGTAATAAATTGTACTGTTTGTCTGAAGAGTACATCATGATTTCATATAAATTGTTTAATTAGCCTGTAAAAGTGTTATGAGAATTATACATACACTAATTTTTTGTTTATAATAAATAGAACACCATGAACAAAAAACGTAAACTGGGGATTAATAAGTGAATCAATTTAAATGTACAAATGGTTGCACTCAATAAATGTAAACTACAGAAATGGACAAATTGTTAAGTTACTTATATTTTCTAGTCTATGGCATTCTTACAGCGTTTCGAGATCCTCTTAGTAAAACAAAAAATTTAAACTACGAGCGTATGAGAACTGTGCTTTTCAGTGTTGATGTATATGTTGGAGAACAACAGAAAATAAAACATGAAGACTGTCTTTACCTCATATAATATCTATCTATTTATCTATTTATTGTGTTTTTGAGCCGCAGACAGCACATAGGGCAGAAATTCTAGACTTTGTGTCCGATAATCTTTGTTATTAAGCAATCCGATCTTGCAAAAGGACCAGCATCATATCGCTCAACATGACTGTGTTATCTCTCTCTCTCTGTCTGCGATCAAGACTCAATCAGAGTAGTAGGATTCCAGACTCTCTCATGAAGTCAGCTGTCTGTTTAAGTGATTCAATTGCCCCATATAGTTTTTCTTCCAGGGAGGTGGGCGTGGACCACATTGCTCTTCTCAGGTCTGTGTACTGGGGGCAATCCTGTAGAACATGTTTTGTAATCATATTGTCCAGTGTACAGTGACATTGGCTGGTTGTGCTTATTTTGAATTTGGTGAACATGTGGTTTCTCATTCTATTGTAGCCAGTGCGTAGGCGAAGTATGATGACTTGTTCCCTCCTTGATAGTTGGTGGTATCCGTCACTCTCGTTATGCTTTGGGTGTTCTCGTTTCCATTTTTCATGGAACTGACCCTTGAGGATGGATTTGGCTTCATCATAACTGAGCGGATGGTTCTCTTGTGGTAATCTCCCTCCCTCTTTAGCTAATTTGTCTGTGCGTTCGTTCCCATGTATATTACAGTGTGATGGTATCCACTGAATGACTACTCTTTGGAAGTTATTGCATAGTTGGTCCAGGGTTGTTCTCAAGTCATCTAGTTCATTGTTCTTGTGGCTTTTTAGAGTTGATAGAACTGACAGTGCATCAGTCAGAATCACCAATTTATTGTGCATGTTATTTTTGTGTGACTGTGTTTTGAGCGAGTTGTTCAATTTCAGCAAAGGGGATGATGTCTGCTGTTGTTGCCTCTTGCATCATTGTTTTTTTAGTGTTTCTCTAGATCTGCCTCTGTTTCTTTTACCCTCTGGTTCCCACTTGAGGGCCTGCTTTGAGGTTCTCTTGCTGTCTCTTCTCATCATATGACCAACATATGACCACCTTCTTCTCTTGACTATAATATGCCAGTGGAATATTTTTAGAATATTCTGATGAAACAAAAGTCGGCAGCCAAGCATTGATCAGCAAATGCAACCAAGAGGAAATGCACGTGGTAATGACAGGATGAATAAGGTGATGAAACTGGGCAGGTCATGTGCCACAAGAGATTTGGAAGCAACCCCAAAAATGTAATGAAGAAGACTCTAAAGTCAACGAGCAATTAAAAGAGAAGACCAAAGATAATATGGTGGAGAAAAGTGGAAAAAAAAGTGCATTATGAGGGCATGACATGGGGTAAAAATGGCCATGGGCCAAGTGGTCCATTGAAGTTTGTTGCTGCTCTACAGATGCTACAAGGCTTGTTGGCCACTGACTGTTTTGCCCAAGGTTAAAAAAAAGAGAGTGTGTGTGTGATGGCGCGCACATGTGCATGCGTGCGTGCATGTGTGTGTGTGTGTGTGGGGGTGAAAGAGTTTGTGGATTAGATTTCTAATCTATCTATTGTCCATTCGAGCTGAAGACGGCACATAGGGCAGAACCACAATCACAAAAAACAGAAACCTTGCGAGCCAAAGTGGCACATATTGTAGAGATCACTGCTCTAAAATATATGGCGCTGGATTAGATTTACTGGCTGATTATTATTGAAAGTATTTATAGTGGTAAGAATGACAATGTTGAAGATTAGAATTAAATGATCAGTGATTTCATCAGAGTTCATCTGTGCTATATAGAGCCAATTCTGACCTATGGAAGCGAATCATGGACAATAAACAAAGAAGTGAAAAGACGATTAGATGCCACAAGGATGGGGATTTCTCAGAAGAATGTTGAAAGCTCCTTGGACAGCTAAAAAGACCAACGAGGAACTTCTCAAAGAGGCCAGCACAAAAAGGGAGCTCCTAAGAAACATCAGGAAGAAACAATCAACATTTTTGGGCACATCATGAGAAGAGGAAAGTTGAAATATTTATTTACAACTGGCAAAATACAGGGAAAGAGAGATCATGGATAACAAATAGAGAAAATACTAGATAGCTTGGTGTCATGGCATGGAAAACTGTCAACAACAGAATTGATATGATGCGCTGTGGATAGAAGATTGTGGAGGGACATGATCGCTTATGCCAACCGGTATGGCACATGATGATCAGTGACACTGGTGTGTTGTTAGTGTTAATCATTATGAGTTTTGGAGTTGATTGCAGCTGTAATGGGATATGGGGGGGGGGGGGGGGTTTGTTGAACAGCATGGTCTAGAGGTAAGATGTTAGCCTCTGAACAAGAAGGTTCCGGGTTTGAATCCCACTACAGACTGTGAAAAAATGAGGAAGATACTGTGCAATCCATTTTTGACAATAGAAACAAGAAAAAGAGTTCTTAATTGTTATGTAGAGCCAGTCTTAACACATGGATGTGAATCATGGACAACAGACAAGAAAATCACTGGATGCTGTAGAAATGTGGTTTTATAGAAGAATGTTAAGAATACATTCCATTGACAGGGACAGCTAAGAAGAGTAATGAAAACGTTCTGAAAGAGGCCAAATCAAAAAGAGAGCTAATTTCCAATATCAGGAAGAAACAATCATCATTTTTTGGCATTGTAATGAGAAGAGAACAGCTGGAATATATTGTAACAACTAGAAAAATCGAGGGACGAAGTGATAGATGGAACCAAGGAGAAAAGATACCAGACAGCTTAAGAGAATGGTTTGGCAGAAGGTCAACATTGGAAATGATAAAAATCTGTCGAGATCGTAATTTGTGGAGAGACATGATCGCCTACGCCAGCAGGCATGGTACTTGTTGATGATAGACAGTGAGAATTTTTCACTTTAAATCAGTGGTTTTTTGTGATTTCACCCTCCCATAATCTTTAGTAGAGAGATCTGATGTTTAGCCAGAAAAAAAAGCCAAAAATATCATTTTGAAGTTGGATGTATTTGACAGAAAAGGACAAATATGAAAGTTCTATTACAAAACACAACACCATGCAAAAATGCCCATTCAAATTTCTTTTAAGGGTGGATGATGAAGTCTATTTCTTTAGTCATGGGGTGAATGAAAGCAGTAGCCAAGGAAAAAACCCCCATAGCTGGGAGATGTTTGAGGGTGGATCAAAACTGTGGGCATTTGGTCAGAAGTAGAATTCAGTGAACGCTTCAGTTTCCATAGTTTCTAATGCACAAAGTATAGTATGTAGGGAGCCACGATAGCTCATTGGTGAGTGAACTGGACTACAAAGGACAAGAGGTAGGGTTCGATTCCAACTGACGGCTTTCAGGTTCACGCAGCCTTAAATGGGTACCGGATTTTTTTTCTGGAAAAGTAAATCAGCACAGGAGTAATACTGACCACACTACCCCAAAAATCATGTGCCGAAGGTCTGTACAATTTATAGTCACTGACACCATATTCCCTATACGCCACTTGGCGTCACGGGGTTGTTTATTTACTTTACTAAAGTATAGTATGTAAGATTGATTGTTAGATTTTAGACTTATGATTCCATGTGCCCTGCCTTTTAGTCAATGCTATATAGCAATCAACATTTTTCGGGCACATCATGAGAAGAGGAAAGTTGGAATACTTGGTTACAACAGGCAAAATAGAAGGAAAGAGAGATCGCGGACGACAAAGAGAGAAAATACTGGATAGCTTGGTTTTATGGCATGGAAAACAGTCAACAACAGAACTGATACGATGCACTGTAGATAGAAGATTGTGGAGGGACATGATCGCCTACGCCAACCGGCAGGGTACATGATGATGATGATGATATAGCAGTGTCTGCTTGTGTTTGATATTTTCTTTGCACAAGTGGTCTCAAGCAGGACCAAAAAAAATGTTGCATCAAATAGAGACATCAAGTTAATGACTACACGCTTCTCCACACGGCTGTAGTCAAGTCACGTTTGTTACACTCATTGTCCATCAAATAGAGACATCAAGTTAATGACTACACGCTTCTCCACATGGCTGTAGTCAAGTCACGTTTGTTATACTCATAGTCCATCAAATAGAGACATCAAGTTAGTGACTACACGCTTCTCCACATGGCTGTAGTCAAGTCACGTTTGTTATACTCATAGTCCATCAAATAGAGACATCAAGTTAACGACTACACGCTTCTCCACATGGCTGTAGTCAAGTCACGTTTGTTACATTCATTGTCCATCAAATAGAGACATCAAGTTAGTGACTACACGCTTCTCCATGTGACTTTAGTGAAGTCACGTTTCCTACACTCATTGTCCAGCAAATAGAGTCATCAAGTTAGTGACTACACATTTCTCCATGTGACTTTAGTGAAGTCACGTTTATTACACTCATTGTCCAGCAAATAGAGTCATCAAGTTAGTGACTACACATTTCTCCATGTGACTTTAGTGAAGTCACGTTTCTTACACTCATTGTCCAGCAAATAGAGTCATCAAGTTAGTGACTACACATTTCTCCATGTGACTTTAGCGAAGTCACGTTTCCTACACTCATTGTCCAGCAAATAGAGTCATCAAGTTAGTGACTACACATTTCTCCATGTGACTTTAGTGAAGTCACGTTTCTTATACTCATTGTCCAGCAAATACAGACATCAACCAGCTTGTTGCAGGAGCTACTGAGTTAAGTGCTCTGTGCGCACCATGAGCTGTGTGTCTCATCCGTTTTGATCATGTTTCGATATTCCAATTATTTACGGTGAATTATGATATCGTATGACAAGAAACAGTTGGCTGTGTTTTCCATTTCTGTGCTGTTTCGCCTTATGTCTTTTGGTGTGTGCTGAGACTGCTATGATGTGGGCCACAGCTACCTTTCTTTGTTTGGGAGATGAAATAGTAACTCGGATGATTCCACTGGCACGGGCGGTTGAGCGATTATGGATTTTAATTCTTTTGCAGTGATACCCGGGCCTTCCATAACCGTAACCATACAGACATCAAGTTAGTGATTACACGTTTCTCCAAGTGACTCTAATCAAGTCACATTTGATACACTCATTGTCTAGCAAATAGAGACATCAAGTTAGTGACTACACGTTTCTCCATGTGACTTTAGCGAAGTCACGTTTCTTACACTCATTGTACATCATATACAAAAATCAAGTTAGTGACTACACACTGTTCCTAGTGATTGTGGCCAAGACATGGTTCACTGCCCTCACTCCCAAACACAAATTGTCAGTTTGTTGTATTGAATTTCTCCTCTAAGAACCCAGGCATTCAACCATAAGCTTAAGGCAAAGTATTCATCACCACAAGAACTATTGTATTTGTGAGATTAGTTTCATTCACATTTCAGTCACAAGATAACAATGCAGCTTACTTCACTCTTCACTTATTTGCTGCACAGTTGCAGTTTCTTCCTAAACAGGAGTGCACATCACACATCATAGGTGATTTGTATAGGGTAGGTGATTTGTATAGAGTGTGTGGTTTGTATAGGGTGGGTGATTTGTATAGGATTGGGTGATTTGTATAGAGTGTGTGGTTTGTATAGAGTGTGTGGTTTGTATAGGGTGGATGATTTTTATAGAGTGTGTGATTTGTATAGGGTGGGTGGTTTGTATAGGGTGTGCGGTTTGTATAGGGTGTGCGATTTGTATAGGGTGGGTGATTTGTATAGGGTGTGTGATTTGTATAGGGTGGGTGATTTGTATAGGGTGTGTGATTTGTATAGGGTGGGTGATTTGTATAGGGTGGGTGATTTGTATAGGGTGGGTGATTTGTATAGAGTGTGTGGTTTGTATAGGCTGGGTGATTTGTATAGGGTGGGTGATTTGTATAGGGTGGGTGAATTGTATAGAGTGTGTGATTTGTATAGAGTGTGTGATTTGTATAGGGTGGGTGATTTGTATAGGGTGTGTGATTTGTATAGGGTGTGTGATTTGTATAGGCTGGGTGATTTGTATAGAGTGTGTGGTTTGTATAGGGTGGGTGATTTGTATAGGCTGGGTGATTTGTATAGGGTGTGTGATTTGTATAGGGTGTGTGATTTGTATAGGGTGTGTGGTTTGTATAGGGTGTGTGGTTTGTATAGGGTGTGCGGTTTGTATAGGGTGGGTGATTTGTATAGGGTGTGTGGTTTGTATAGGCTGGGTGGTTTGTATAGGGTGAGTGGTTTGTATAGGCTGGGTGATTTGTATAGGGTGTGTGATTTGTATAGGGTGTGTGGTTTGTATAGACTGTGTGATTTGTATAGGGTGTGTGATTTGTATAGGGTGTGTGATTTGTATAGGGTGTGTGATTTGAATAGGCTGGGTGATTTGTATAGGGTGTGTGATTTGTATAGGGTGTGTGGTTTGTATAGGCTGGGTGGTTTGTATAGGCTGTGTGGTTTGTATGGGATGTGTGATTTGTACGGGGTGTGTGATTTGTATGGGGTGGGTGGTTTGTATAGGGTGGGTGGTTTGTATGGGGTGGGTGGTTTGTATAGGCAGTGTGGTTTGTATAGGGTGGGTGGTTTGTATGGGGTGGGTAGTTTGTAAAGGGTGGGTGGTTTGTATAGGGTGGGTGGTTTGTATAGGGTGGGTGGTTTGTATAGGCTGGGTGGTTTGTATAGGGTGTGTGATTTGTATAGGCTGGGTGGTTTGTATAGGGAGGGTGGTTTGTATAGGGTGGGTGGTTTGTATAGGCTGGGTGATTTGTATTGGGTGTTTAGTTTGTATAGGCTGGGTGGTTTGTATAGGCTGGGTGGTTTGTATAGGCTGGGTGATTTGTATAGGGTGTGTGATTTGTATAGGCTGGGTGGTTTGTATAGGGTGGGTGGTTTGTATGGGGTGGGTGGTTTGTATAGGCAGTGTGGTTTGTATAGGGTGGGTGGTTTGTATGGGGTGGGTAGTTTGTAAAGGGTGGGTGGTTTGTATAGGGTGGGTGGTTTGTATAGGGTGGGTGGTTTGTATAGGCTGGGTGGTTTGTATAGGGTGTGTGATTTGTATAGGCTGGGTGGTTTGTATAGGGAGGGTGGTTTGTATAGGGTGGGTGGTTTGTATAGGCTGGGTGATTTGTATTGGGTGTTTAGTTTGTATAGGCTGGGTGGTTTGTATAGGCTGGGTGGTTTGTATAGGCTGGGTGATTTGTATAGGCTGGGTGGTTTGTATAGGGTGGGTGGTTTGTATAGGCTGGGTGGTTTGTACGGGGTGTGTGGTTTGTATAGGCTGGGTGATTTGTATAGGGTGTGTGATTTGTATAGGGTGTGTGGTTTGTATAGGCTGAGTAATTTGTATAGGGTGTGTGGTTTGTATAGGCTGTGTGATTTGTATAGGGTGTGTGATTTGTATAGGGTGTGTGGTTTGTATAGGGTGTGTGGTTTGTATAGGATGTGTGATTTGTATAGGATGTGTGGTTTGTATAGGTTGGGTGGTTTGTATAGGCTGGGTGGTTTGTATAGACTGGGTGGTTTGTATAGGGTGTGTGATTTGTATAGGCGGTGTGATTTGTATAGGATGTGTGATTTGTATAGGCTGTGTGATTTGTATAGGCTGTGTGGTTTGTATAGGATGTGTGGTTTATATAGGATGTGTGGTTTATATAGGCTGTGTGATTTGTATAGGATGTGTGATTTGTATAGGGTGTGTGATTTTTTTAGGATGTGTGATTTTTATAGGATGTGTGATTTGTATAGGATGTGTGGTTTGTATAAGGTGTGTGATTTATATAGGATGTGTGATTTGTACAGGGTGTGTGGTTTGTATTGGATGTGTGGTTTGTACGGGGTGTGTGATTTGTACGGGGTGGGTGGTTTGTACGGGGTGGGTGGTTTGTACGGGGTGGATAGTTTGTATAGGGTGGGTGGTTTGTATAGGGTGGGTGGTTTGTATAGGGTGGGTGGTTTGTATGGGGTGGGTGGTTTGTATAGGGTGTGTGGTTTGTAAAAGGTGGGTGGTTTGTAATAGGTGGGTGGTTTGTATAGGCTGGGTGGTTTGTATAGGCTGGGTGGTTTGTATAGGTTGTGTGGTTTGTATAGGCTGGGTGGTTTGTATAGGGTGGGTAGTTTGTATAGGGTGGGTGGTTTGTATAGGCTGGGTGATTTGTACAGGGTGGGTGGTTTGTATAGGCTGGGTAGTTTGTATAGGGTGGGTGGTTTGTATAGGCTGGGTGGTTTGTACGGGGTGTATGGTTTGTATAGGCTGGGTGATTTGTATAGGGTGTGTATTTGTATAGGGTGTATGGTTTGTATAGGCTGGGTGATTTTATAGGGTGTGTGGTTTGTATAGGCTGGGTGATTTGTATAGGGTGTGTGATTGGTATAGGGTGTTTGGTTTGTATAGGCTGGGTGATTTGTATAGGGTGTGTGATTTGTATAGGGTGTGTGGTTTGTATTATAGGCTGGGTGATTTGTATAGGGTGTGTGGTTTGTATAGGCTGGGTGGTTTGTATAGGGTGTGTGATTTGTATAGGATGTGTGGTTTGTATAGGCTGTGTGATTTGTATAGGGTGGGTGATTTGTATAGAGTGTGTGGTTTGTATAGGGTAGGTGATTTGTATAGGATTGGGTGATTTGTATAGAGTGTGTGGTTTGTATAGAGTGTGTGGTTTGTATAGGGTGGGTGATTTGTATAGAGTGTATGATTTGTATAGGGTGGGTGATTTGTATAGGGTGGGTGATTTGTATAGGGTGGGTGGTTTGTATAGGGTGGGCGATTTGTATAGGGTGGGTGATTTGTATAGGGTGTGTGATTTGTATAGGGTGGGTGATTTGTATAGGGTGTGTGATTTGTATAGGGTGTGTGATTTGTATAGGGTGGGTGATTTGTATAGGGTGTGTGGTTTGTATAGGCTGGGTGATTTGTATAGGGTGGGTGATTTGTATAGGGTGGGTGATTTGTATAGAGTGTGTGATTTGTATAGAGTGTGTGATTTGTATAGGGTGGGTGATTTGTATAGGGTGTGTGATTTGTATAGGGTGTGTGATTTGTATAGGCTGGGTGATTTGTATAGAGTGTGTGGTTTGTTTAGGGTGGGTGATTTGTATAGGCTGGGTGATTTGTATAGGGTGTGTGATTTGTATAGGGTGTGTGATTTGTATAGGGTGTGTGATTTGTATAGACTGGGTGATTTGTATAGGGTGTGTGATTTGTATAGGGTGTGTGGTTTGTATAGGCTGTGTGGTTTGTATAGGGTGTGTGGTTTGTATAGGGTGTGTGATTTGTATAGGGTGTGTGGTTTGTATAGGCTGTGTGGTTTGTATGGGATGTGTGATTTGTACGGGGTGTGTGATTTGTACGGGGTGGGTGGTTTGTACGGGGTGGGTGGTTTGTATAGGGTGGGTGGTTTGTATGGGGTGGGTGGTTTGTATAGGCAGTGTGGTTTGTATAGGGTGGGTGGTTTGTATGGGGTGGGTAGTTTGTAAAGGGTGTGTGGTTTGTATAGGGTGGGTGGTTTGTATAGGGTGGGTGGTTTGTATAGGCTGGGTGGTTTGTATAGGGTGTGTGATTTGTATAGGCTGGGTGGTTTGTATAGGGAGGGTGGTTTGTATAGGGTGGGTGGTTTGTATAGGCTGGGTGATTTGTATAGGGTGTTTGGTTTGTATAGGCTGGGTGGTTTGTATAGGCTGGGTGATTTGTATAGGCTGTGTGATTTGTATAGGCTGGGTGGTTTGTATAGGCTGGGTGGTTTGTATAGACTGGGTGGTTTGTATAGGGTGTGTGATTTGTATAGGCAGTGTGATTTGTATAGGATGTGTGATTTGTATAGGCTGTGTGATTTGTATAGGCTGTGTGGTTTGTATAGGATGTGTGGTTTATATAGGATGTGTGGTTTATATAGGCTGTGTGATTTGTATAGGATGTGTGATTTGTATAGGGTGTGTGATTTTTTTAGGATGTGTGATTTTTATAGGATGTGTGATTTGTATAGGATGTGTTGTTTGTATAAGGTGTGTGATTTATATATGATGTGTGATTTGTATAGGGTGTGTGGTTTGTATTGGATGTGTGGTTTGTACGGGGTGTGTGATTTGTACGGGGTGGGTGGTTTGTACAGGGTGGATGGTTTGTATAGGGTGGGTGGTTTGTATAGGGTGGGTGGTTTGTATAGGCTGGGTGGTTTGTATAGGATGTGTGATTTGTATAGGGTGTGTGATTTGTATAGGATGGGTGATTTGTATAGGGTGGGTGATTTGTATAGGGTGGGTGATTTGTATAGGGTGTGTGATTTGTATAGGCTGGGTGATTTGTATAGGATGGGTGATTTGTATAGGGTGTGTGGTTTGTATAGGTTGGGTGATTTGTATAAGCTGGGTAATTTGTATAGGGTGTGTTATTTGTATAGGCCGGGTGATTTGTATAGGCTGGGTGGTTTGTATAGGATGTGTGATTTGTATAGGGTGTGTGATTTGTATAGGATGGGTGATTTGTATAGAGTGTGTGATTTGTATAGGGTGGGTGATTTGTATAGGGTGGGTGGTTTGTATAGGGTGTGCGATTTGTATAGGGTGTGTGATTTGTATAGGGTGGGTGATTTGTATAGGGTGTGTGATTTGTATAGGGTGTGTGATTTGTATAGGGTGTGTGATTTGTATAGGGTGGGTGATTTGTATAGGGTGGGTGATTTGTATAGAGTGTGTGGTTTGTATAGGCTGGGTGGTTTGTATAGGCTGGGTGGTTTGTATAGACTGGGTGGTTTGTATAGGGTGTGTGATTTGTATAGGCGGTGTGATTTGTATAGGATGTGTGATTTGTATAGGCTGTGTGATTTGTATAGGCTGTGTGGTTTGTATAGGATGTGTGGTTTATATAGGATGTGTGGTTTATATAGGCTGTGTGATTTGTATAGGATGTGTGATTTGTATAGGGTGTGTGATTTTTTTAGGATGTGTGATTTTTATAGGATGTGTGATTTGTATAGGATGTGTTGTTTGTATAAGGTGTGTGATTTATATATGATGTGTGATTTGTATAGGGTGTGTGGTTTGTATTGGATGTGTGGTTTGTACGGGGTGTGTGATTTGTACGGGGTGGGTGGTTTGTACGGGGTGGATGGTTTGTATAGGGTGGGTGGTTTGTATAGGGTGGGTGGTTTGTATAGGCTGGGTGGTT
The DNA here is from genome assembly GCA_032433765.1 of Megaustenia siamemsis. Lineage (NCBI taxonomy): Eukaryota > Metazoa > Mollusca > Gastropoda > Stylommatophora > Ariophantidae > Megaustenia > Megaustenia siamemsis. Next base: position 31,539,523 of record JAVIAB010000139.1, on the reverse strand, counting down.
TGTATAGGATGTGTGATTTGTATAGGGTGTGTGATTTGTATAGGATGGGTGATTTGTATAGGGTGGGTGATTTGTATAGGGTGGGTGATTTGTATAGGGTGTGTGATTTGTATAGGCTGGGTGATTTGTATAGGATGGGTGATTTGTATAGGGTGTGTGGTTTGTATAGGTTGGGTGATTTGTATAAGCTGGGTAATTTGTATAGGGTGTGTGATTTGTATAGGCCGGGTGATTTGTATAGGCTGGGTGGATTGTATAGGATGTGTGATTTGTATAGGGTGTGTGATTTGTATAGGATGGGTGATTTGTATAGGGTGGATGATTTGTATAGAGTGTGTGATTTGTATAGGGTGGGTGATTTGTATAGGGTGGGTGGTTTGTATAGGGTGTGCGATTTGTATAGGGTGGGTGATTTGTATAGGGTGTGTGATTTGTATAGGGTGGGTGATTTGTATAGGGTGTGTGATTTGTATAGGGTGGGTGATTTGTATAGGGTGGGTGATTTGTATAGGGTGGGTGATTTGTATAGAGTGTGTGGTTTGTATAGGCTGGGTGATTTGTATAGGGTGGGTGATTTGTATAGGGTGGGTGAATTGTATAGAGTGTGTGATTTGTATAGAGTGTGTGATTTGTATAGGGTGGGTGATTTGTATAGGGTGTGTGATTTGTATAGGGTGTGTGATTTGTATAGGCTGGGTGATTTGTATAGAGTGTGTGGTTTGTATAGGGTGGGTGATTTGTATAGGCTGGGTGATTTGTATAGGGTGTGTGATTTGTATAGGGTGTGTGATTTGTATAGGGTGTGTGGTTTGTATAGGGTGTGTGGTTTGTATAGGGTGTGCGGTTTGTATAGGGTGGGTGATTTGTATAGGGTGTGTGGTTTGTATAGGCTGGGTGGTTTGTATAGGGTGAGTGGTTTGTATAGGCTGGGTGATTTGTATAGGGTGTGTGATTTGTATAGGGTGTGTGGTTTGTATAGACTGTGTGATTTGTATAGGGTGTGTGATTTGTATAGGGTGTGTGATTTGTATAGGGTGTGTGATTTGTATAGGCTGGGTGATTTGTATAGGGTGTGTGATTTGTATAGGGTGTGTGGTTTGTATAGGCTGGGTGGTTTGTATAGGGTGTGTGGTTTGTATAGGGTGTGTGATTTGTATAGGATGTGTGGTTTATATAGGCTGTGTGGTTTGTATGGGATGTGTGATTTGTACGGGGTGTGTGATTTGTACGGGGTGGATGGTTTGTACGGGGTGGGTGGTTTGTATAGGGTGGGTGGTTTGTATGGGGTGGGTGGTTTGTATAGACAGTGTGGTTTGTATATGGTGGGTGGTTTGTATGGGGTGGGTAGTTTGTAAAGGGTGGGTGGTTTGTATAGGGTGGGTGCTTTGTATAGGGTGGGTGGTTTGTATAGGCTGGGTGGTTTGTATAGGGTGTGTGATTTGTATAGGCTGGGTGGTTTGTATAGGGAGGGTGGTTTGTATAGGGTGGGTGGTTTGTATAGGCTGGGTGATTTGTATTGGGTGTTTAGTTTGTATAGGCTGGGTGGTTTGTATAGGCTGGGTGGTTTGTATAGGCTGGGTGATTTGTATAGGGTGTGTGATTTGTATAGGCTGGGTGGTTTGTATAGGGTGGGTGGTTTGTATAGGCTGGGTGGTTTGTACGGGGTGTGTGGTTTGTATAGGCTGGGTGATTTGTATAGGGTGTGTGATTTGTATAGGGTGTGTGGTTTGTATAGGCTGAGTAATTTGTATAGGGTGTGTGGTTTGTATAGGCTGTGTGATTTGTATAGGGTGTGTGATTTGTATAGGGTGTGTGGTTTGTATAGGGTGGGTGATTTGTATAGGGTGGGTGATTTGTATAGGGTGTGTGATTTGTATAGGCTGGGTGATTTGTATAGGATGGGTGATTTGTATAGGGTGTGTGGTTTGTATAGGTTGGGTGATTTGTATAAGCTGGGTAATTTGTATAGGGTGTGTGATTTGTATAGGCCGGGTGATTTGTATAGGCTGGGTGGTTTGTATAGGATGTGTGATTTGTATAGGGTGTGTGATTTGTATAGGATGGGTGATTTGTATAGGGTGGATGATTTGTATAGAGTGTGTGATTTGTATAGGGTGGGTGATTTGTATAGGGTGGGTGGTTTGTATAGGGTGTGCGATTTGTATAGGGTGGGTGATTTGTATAGGGTGTGTGATTTGTATAGGGTGGGTGATTTGTATAGGGTGTGTGATTTGTATAGGGTGTGTGATTTGTATAGGGTGGGTGATTTGTATAGGGTGGGTGATTTGTATAGAGTGTGTGGTTTGTATAGGCTGGGTGGTTTGTATAGGCTGGGTGGTTTGTATAGACTGGGTGGTTTGTATAGGGTGTGTGATTTGTATAGGCGGTGTGATTTGTATAGGATGTGTGATTTGTATAGGCTGTGTGATTTGTATAGGCTGTGTGGTTTGTATAGGATGTGTGGTTTATATAGGATGTGTGGTTTATATAGGCTGTGTGATTTGTATAGGATGTGTGATTTGTATAGGGTGTGTGATTTTTTTAGGATGTGTGATTTTTATAGGATGTGTGATTTGTATAGGATGTGTTGTTTGTATAAGGTGTGTGATTTATATATGATGTGTGATTTGTATAGGGTGTGTGGTTTGTATTGGATGTGTGGTTTGTACGGGGTGTGTGATTTGTACGGGGTGGGTGGTTTGTACGGGGTGGATGGTTTGTATAGGGTGGGTGGTTTGTATAGGGTGGGTGGTTTGTATAGGCTGGGTGGTTTGTATAGGATGTGTGATTTGTATAGGGTGTGTGATTTGTATAGGATGGGTGATTTGTATAGGGTGGGTGATTTGTATAGGGTGGGTGATTTGTATAGGGTGTGTGATTTGTATAGGCTGGGTGATTTGTATAGGATGGGTGATTTGTATAGGGTGTGTGGTTTGTATAGGTTGGGTGATTTGTATAAGCTGGGTAATTTGTATAGGGTGTGTGATTTGTATAGGCCGGGTGATTTGTATAGGCTGGGTGGTTTGTATAGGATGTGTGATTTGTATAGGGTGTGTGATTTGTATAGGATGGGTGATTTGTATAGGGTGGATGATTTGTATAGAGTGTGTGATTTGTATAGGGTGGGTGATTTGTATAGGGTGGGTGGTTTGTATAGGGTGTGCGATTTGTATAGGGTGGGTGATTTGTATAGGGTGTGTGATTTGTATAGGGTGGGTGATTTGTATAGGGTGTGTGATTTGTATAGGGTGTGTGATTTGTATAGGGTGGGTGATTTGTATAGGGTGGGTGATTTGTATAGAGTGTGTGGTTTGTATAGGCTGGGTGATTTGTATAGGGTGGGTGATTTGTATAGGGTGGGTGAATTGTATAGAGTGTGTGATTTGTATAGAGTGTGTGATTTGTATAGGGTGGATGATTTGTATAGGGTGTGTGATTTGTATAGGGTGTGTGATTTGTATAGGCTGGGTGATTTGTATAGAGTGTGTGGTTTGTATAGGGTGGGTGATTTGTATAGGCTGGGTGATTTGTATAGGGTGTGTGATTTGTATAGGGTGTGTGATTTGTATAGGGTGTGTGGTTTGTATAGGGTGTGTGGTTTGTATAGGGTGTGCGGTTTGTATAGGGTGGGTGATTTGTACAGGGTGGGTGATTTGTATAGGGTGTGTGGTTTGTATAGGCTGGGTGGTTTGTATAGGGTGAGTGGTTTGTATAGGCTGGGTGATTTGTATAGGGTGTGTGATTTGTATAGGGTGTGTGGTTTGTATAGACTGTGTGATTTGTATAGGGTGTGTGATTTGTATAGGGTGTGTGATTTGTATAGGGTGTGTGATTTGTATAGGCTGGGTGATTTGTATAGGGTGTGTGATTTGTATAGGGTGTGTGGTTTGTATAGGCTGGGTGGTTTGTATAGGGTGTGTGGTTTGTATAGGGTGTGTGATTTGTATAGGATGTGTGGTTTATATAGGCTGTGTGGTTTGTATGGGATGTGTGATTTGTACGGGGTGTGTGATTTGTACGGGGTGGATGGTTTGTACGGGGTGGGTGGTTTGTATAGGGTGGGTGGTTTGTATGGGGTGGGTGGTTTGTATAGACAGTGTGGTTTGTATATGGTGGGTGGTTTGTATGGGGTGGGTAGTTTGTAAAGGGTGGGTGGTTTGTATAGGGTGGGTGCTTTGTATAGGCTGGGTGGTTTGTATAGGGTGTGTGATTTGTATAGGCTGGGTGGTTTGTATAGGGAGGGTGGTTTGTATAGGGTGGGTGGTTTGTATAGGCTGGGTGATTTGTATTGGGTGTTTAGTTTGTATAGGCTGGGTGGTTTGTATAGGCTGGGTGGTTTGTATAGGCTGGGTGATTTGTATAGGGTGTGTGATTTGTATAGGCTGGGTGGTTTGTATAGGGTGGGTGGTTTGTATAGGCTGGGTGGTTTGTACGGGGTGTGTGGTTTGTATAGGCTGGGTGATTTGTATAGGGTGTGTGATTTGTATAGGGTGTGTGGTTTGTATAGGCTGAGTAATTTGTATAGGGTGTGTGGTTTGTATAGGCTGTGTGATTTGTATAGGGTGTGTGATTTGTATAGGGTGTGTGGTTTGTATAGGGTGTGTGGTTTGTATAGGATGTGTGATTTGTATAGGATGTGTGGTTTGTATAGGTTGGGTGGTTTGTATACGCTGGGTGGTTTGTATAGACTGGGTGGTTTGTATAGGGTGTGTGATTTGTATAGGCGGTGTGATTTGTATAGGATGTGTGATTTGTATAGGCTGTGTGATTTGTATAGGCTGTGTGGTTTGTATAGGATGTGTGGTTTATATAGGATGTGTGATTTATATAGGCTGTGTGATTTGTATAGGATGTGTGATTTGTATAGGGTGTGTGATTTTTTTAGGATGTGTGATTTTTATAGGATGTGTGATTTGTATAGGATGTGTGGTTTGTATAAGGTGTGTGATTTATATAGGATGTGTGATTTGTATAGGGTGTGTGGTTTGTATTGGATGTGTGGTTTGTACGGGGTGTGTGATTTGTACGGGGTGGGTGGTTTGTACGGGGTGGGTGGTTTGTACGGGGTGGATAGTTTGTATAGGGTGGGTGGTTTGTATAGGGTGGGTGGTTTGTATAGGGTGGGTGGTTTGTATGGGGTGGGTGGTTTGTATAGGGTGTGTGGTTTGTAAAAGGTGGGTGGTTTGTAATAGGTGGGTGGTTTGTATAGGCTGGGTGGTTTGTATAGGCTGGGTGGTTTGTATAGGTTGTGTGGTTTGTATAGGCTGGGTGGTTTGTATAGGGTGGGTAGTTTGTATAGGGTGGGTGGTTTGTATAGGCTGGGTGATTTGTACAGTGTGGGTGGTTTGTATAGGCTGGGTAGTTTGTATAGGGTGGGTGGTTTGTATAGGCTGGGTGGTTTGTACGGGGTGTATGGTTTGTATAGGCTGGGTGATTTGTATAGGGTGTGTATTTGTATAGGGTGTATGGTTTGTATAGGCTGGGTGATTTTATAGGGTGTGTGGTTTGTATAGGCTGGGTGATTTGTATAGGGTGTGTGATTGGTATAGGGTGTTTGGTTTGTATAGGCTGGGTGATTTGTATAGGGTGTGTGATTTGTATAGGGTGTGTGGTTTGTATTATAGGCTGGGTGATTTGTATAGGGTGTGTGGTTTGTATAGGTTGGGTGGTTTGTATAGGGTGTGTGATTTGTATAGGATGTGTGGTTTGTATAGGCTGTGTGATTTGTATAGGGTGGGTGATTTGTATAGGATTGGGTGATTTGTATAGAGTGTGTGGTTTGTATAGAGTGTGTGGTTTGTATAGGGTGGATGATTTGTATAGAGTGTGTGATTTGTATAGGGTGGGTGATTTGTATAGGGTGGGTGATTTGTATAGGGTGGGCGATTTGTATAGGGTGGGTGATTTGTATAGGGTGTGTGATTTGTATAGGGTGGGTGATTTGTATAGGGTGTGTGATTTGTATAGGGTGTGTGATTTGTATAGGGTGGGTGATTTGTATAGGGTGTGTGGTTTGTATAGGCTGGGTGATTTGTATAGGGTGGGTGATTTGTATAGGGTGGGTGATTTGTATAGAGTGTGTGATTTGTATAGAGTGTGTGATTTGTATAGGGTGGGTAATTTGTATAGGGTGTGTGATTTGTATAGGGTGTGTGATTTGTATAGGCTGGGTGATTTGTATAGAGTGTGTGGTTTGTTTAGGGTGGGTGATTTGTATAGGCTGGGTGATTTGTATAGGGTGTGTGATTTGTATAGGGTGTGTGATTTGTATAGGGTGTGTGGTTTGTATAGGGTGTGTGGTTTGTATAGGGTGGGTGATTTGTATAGGGTGTGTGGTTTGTATAGGCTGGGTGGTTTGTATAGGGTGGGTGGTTTGTATAGGCTGGGTGGTTTGTATAGGGTGTGTGATTTGTATAGGGTGTGTGGTTTGTATAGACTGTGTGGTTTGTATAGGGTGTGTGATTTGTATAGGGTGTGTGATTTGTATAGGCTGGGTGATTTGTATAGGGTGTGTGATTTGTATAGGGTGTGTGGTTTGTATAGGCTGTGTGGTTTGTATAGGGTGTGTGGTTTGTATAGGGTGTGTGGTTTGTATAGGGTGTGTGATTTGTATAGGGTGTGTGGTTTGTATAGGCTGTGTGGTTTGTATGGGATGTGTGATTTGTACGGGGTGTGTGATTTGTACGGGGTGTGTGGTTTGTACGGGGTGGGTGGTTTGTATAGGGTGGGTGGTTTGTATGGGGTGGGTGGTTTGTATAGGCAGTGTGGTTTGTATAGGGTGGGTGGTTTGTATGGGATGGGTAGTTTGTAAAGGGTGTGTGGTTTGTATAGGGTGGGTGGTTTGTATAGGGTGGGTGGTTTGTATAGGCTGGGTGGTTTGTATAGGGTGTGTGATTTGTATAGGCTGGGTGGTTTGTATAGGGAGGGTGGTTTGTATAGGGTGGGTGGTTTGTATAGGCTGGGTGATTTGTATAGGGTGTTTGGTTTGTATAGGCTGGGTGGTTTGTATAGGCTGGGTGATTTGTATAGGGTGTGTGATTTGTATAGGCTGGGTGGTTTGTATAGGGTGGGTGGTTTGTATAGGCTGGGTGGTTTGTACGGGGTGTGTGGTTTGTATAGGCTGGGTGATTTGTATAGGGTGTGTGATTTGTATAGGGTGTGTGGTTTGTATAGGCTGAGTATTTTGTATAGGGTGTGTGGTTTGTATAGGCTGTGTGATTTGTATAGGGTGTGTGATTTGTATAGGGTGTGTGGTTTGTATAGGATGTGTGGTTTACATAGGCTGTGTGGTTTGTATGGGATGTGTGATTTGTACGGGGTGTGTGATTTGTACGGGGTGGATGGTTTGTACGGGGTGGGTGGTTTGTATAGGGTGGGTGGTTTGTATGGGGTGGGTGGTTTGTATAGACAGTGTGGTTTGTATATGGTGGGTGGTTTGTATGGGGTGGGTAGTTTGTAAAGGGTGGGTGGTTTGTATAGGGTGGGTGCTTTGTATAGGGTGGGTGGTTTGTATAGGCTGGGTGGTTTGTATAGGGTGTGTGATTTGTATAGGCTGGGTGGTTTGTATAGGGAGGGTGGTTTGTATAGGGTGGGTGGTTTGTATAGGCTGGGTGATTTGTATTGGGTGTTTAGTTTGTATAGGCTGGGTGGTTTGTATAGGCTGGGTGGTTTGTATAGGCTGGGTGATTTGTATAGGGTGTGTGATTTGTATAGGCTGGGTGGTTTGTATAGGGTGGGTGGTTTGTATAGGCTGGGTGGTTTGTACGGGGTGTGTGGTTTGTATAGGCTGGGTGATTTGTATAGGGTGTGTGATTTGTATAGGGTGTGTGGTTTGTATAGGCTGAGTAATTTGTATAGGGTGTGTGGTTTGTATAGGCTGTGTGATTTGTATAGGGTGTGTGATTTGTATAGGGTGTGTGGTTTGTATAGGGTGTGTGGTTTGTATAGGATGTGTGATTTGTATAGGATGTGTGGTTTGTATAGGTTGGGTGGTTTGTATACGCTGGGTGGTTTGTATAGACTGGGTGGTTTGTATAGGGTGTGTGATTTGTATAGGCGGTGTGATTTGTATAGGATGTGTGATTTGTATAGGCTGTGTGATTTGTATAGGCTGTGTGGTTTGTATAGGATGTGTGGTTTATATAGGATGTGTGATTTATATAGGCTGTGTGATTTGTATAGGATGTGTGATTTGTATAGGGTGTGTGATTTTTTTAGGATGTGTGATTTTTATAGGATGTGTGATTTGTATAGGATGTGTGGTTTGTATAAGGTGTGTGATTTATATAGGATGTGTGATTTGTATAGGGTGTGTGGTTTGTATTGGATGTGTGGTTTGTACGGGGTGTGTGATTTGTACGGGGTGGGTGGTTTGTACGGGGTGGGTGGTTTGTACGGGGTGGATAGTTTGTATAGGGTGGGTGGTTTGTATAGGGTGGGTGGTTTGTATAGGGTGGGTGGTTTGTATGGGGTGGGTGGTTTGTATAGGGTGTGTGGTTTGTAAAAGGTGGGTGGTTTGTAATAGGTGGGTGGTTTGTATAGGCTGGGTGGTTTGTATAGGCTGGGTGGTTTGTATAGGTTGTGTGGTTTGTATAGGCTGGGTGGTTTGTATAGGGTGGGTAGTTTGTATAGGGTGGGTGGTTTGTATAGGCTGGGTGATTTGTACAGGGTGGGTGGTTTGTATAGGCTGGGTAGTTTGTATAGGGTGGGTGGTTTGTATAGGCTGGGTGGTTTGTACGGGGTGTATGGTTTGTATAGGCTGGGTGATTTGTATAGGGTGTGTATTTGTATAGGGTGTATGGTTTGTATAGGCTGGGTGATTTTATAGGGTGTGTGGTTTGTATAGGCTGGGTGATTTGTATAGGGTGTGTGATTGGTATAGGGTGTTTGGTTTGTATAGGCTGGGTGATTTGTATAGGGTGTGTGATTTGTATAGGGTGTGTGGTTTGTATTATAGGCTGGGTGATTTGTATAGGGTGTGTGGTTTGTATAGGTTGGGTGGTTTGTATAGGGTGTGTGATTTGTATAGGATGTGTGGTTTGTATAGGCTGTGTGATTTGTATAGGGTGGGTGATTTGTATAGAGTGTGTGGTTTGTATAGGGTGGGTGATTTGTATAGGATTGGGTGATTTGTATAGAGTGTGTGGTTTGTATAGAGTGTGTGGTTTGTATAGGGTGGATGATTTGTATAGAGTGTGTGATTTGTATAGGGTGGGTGATTTGTATAGGGTGGGTGATTTGTATAGGGTGGGCGATTTGTATAGGGTGGGTGATTTGTATAGGGTGTGTGATTTGTATAGGGTGGGTGATTTGTATAGGGTGTGTGATTTGTATAGGGTGTGTGATTTGTATAGGGTGGGTGATTTGTATAGGGTGTGTGGTTTGTATAGGCTGGGTGATTTGTATAGGGTGGGTGATTTGTATAGGGTGGGTGATTTGTATAGAGTGTGTGATTTGTATAGAGTGTGTGATTTGTATAGGGTGGGTAATTTGTATAGGGTGTGTGATTTGTATAGGGTGTGTGATTTGTATAGGCTGGGTGATTTGTATAGAGTGTGTGGTTTGTTTAGGGTGGGTGATTTGTATAGGCTGGGTGATTTGTATAGGGTGTGTGATTTGTATAGGGTGTGTGATTTGTATAGGGTGTGTGGTTTGTATAGGGTGTGTGGTTTGTATAGGGTGGGTGATTTGTATAGGGTGTGTGGTTTGTATAGGCTGGGTGGTTTGTATAGGGTGGGTGGTTTGTATAGGCTGGGTGGTTTGTATAGGGTGTGTGATTTGTATAGGGTGTGTGGTTTGTATAGACTGTGTGGTTTGTATAGGGTGTGTGATTTGTATAGGGTGTGTGATTTGTATAGGCTGGGTGATTTGTATAGGGTGTGTGATTTGTATAGGGTGTGTGGTTTGTATAGGCTGTGTGGTTTGTATAGGGTGTGTGGTTTGTATAGGGTGTGTGGTTTATAGGGTGTGTGATTTGTATAGGGTGTGTGGTTTGTATAGGCTGTGTGGTTTGTATGGGATGTGTGATTTGTACGGGGTGTGTGATTTGTACGGGGTGGGTGGTTTGTACGGGGTGGGTGGTTTGTATAGGGTGGGTGGTTTGTATGGGGTGGGTGGTTTGTATAGGCAGTGTGGTTTGTATAGGGTGGGTGGTTTGTATGGGATGGGTAGTTTGTAAAGGGTGTGTGGTTTGTATAGGGTGGGTGGTTTGTATAGGGTGGGTGGTTTGTATAGGCTGGGTGGTTTGTATAGGGTGTGTGATTTGTATAGGCTGGGTGGTTTGTATAGGGAGGGTGGTTTGTATAGGGTGGGTGGTTTGTATAGGCTGGGTGATTTGTATAGGGTGTTTGGTTTGTATAGGCTGGGTGGTTTGTATAGGCTGGGTGATTTGTATAGGGTGTGTGATTTGTATAGGCTGGGTGGTTTGTATAGGGTGGGTGGTTTGTATAGGCTGGGTGGTTTGTACGGGGTGTGTGGTTTGTATAGGCTGGGTGATTTGTATAGGGTGTGTGATTTGTATAGGGTGTGTGGTTTGTATAGGCTGAGTAATTTGTATAGGGTGTGTGGTTTGTATAGGCTGTGTGATTTGTATAGGGTGTGTGATTTGTATAGGGTGTGTGGTTTGTATAGGGTGTGTGATTTGTATAGGCTGGGTGGTTTGTATAGGCTGGGTGGTTTGTATAGACTGGGTGGTTTGTATAGGGTGTGTGATTTGTATAGGCGGTGTGATTTGTATAGGATGTGTGATTTGTATAGGCTGTGTGATTTGTATAGGCTGTGTGGTTTGTATAGGATGTGTGGTTTATATAGGATGTGTGGTTTATATAGGCTGTGTGATTTGTATAGGATGTGTGATTTGTATAGGGTGTGTGATTTTTTTAGGATGTGTGATTTTTATAGGATGTGTTGTTTGTATAAGGTGTGTGATTTATATATGATGTGTGATTTGTATAGGGTGTGTGGTTTGTATTGGATGTGTGGTTTGTACGGGGTGTGTGATTTGTACGGGGTGTGTGATTTGTATGGGGTGGGTGGTTTGTACGGGGTGGGTGGTTTGTATAGGGTGGGTGGTTTGTATAGGGTGGGTGGTTTGTATAGGCTGGGTGGTTTGTATAGGATGTGTGATTTGTATAGGGTGTGTGATTTGTATAGGATGGGTGATTTGTATAGGGTGGGTGATTTGTATAGGGTGGGTGATTTGTATAGGGTGTGTGATTTGTATAGGCTGGGTGATTTGTATAGGATGGGTGATTTGTATAGGGTGTGTGGTTTGTATAGGTTGGGTGATTTGTATAAGCTGGGTAATTTGTATAGGGTGTGTGATTTGTATAGGCCGGGTGATTTGTATAGGGTGTGTGATTTGTATAGGCCGGGTGATTTTTTAGGCCGGACGTTTACGAAAACAAAATTTGGCACATCTGGACAATGAGCCAAGATCTTTATGATAATCAGCGACTCACTAACAACTCAGAAAACTGAGGCTGGTCATGTCACGTACACAGGGCCAGATTTAGGCCAAGGCTAAATAAGCTACAACTTAGGGCTTCACAATCCGAGGGGCCTCTAATTTGTTTATGTTGTAATATATGATAGAGAACTTCTGGTGGTAATTGTTTCAACGGGAGGCCTCAAAAATACATTTAGCTCAGCCAGCTTAGGACCTCACCAGTTCTAGATCCGGCCCTGAACGTACAATATATATTTTAAAAAGACGGCAATAAGAGAAGATATCATGGCAGTGTAACGTCATGTTCATACACTGTGGTGGGGCATACTATTAATCTAAAAGGTGGCAGTGGGTTGGGGGGGGGGTGCAAGTAGAACTATAAATTATAAGACTACACAAAAAGATTAAGGATTGCAAGAATTCCAAATCGCCAGTGGTGAACGGAAAGTTATAATACGATGAGTACAAAGAAAACATAGTGAACTGGACTACAAAGGACAAGGGGTGGGGTTCGATCCCAACCGACGGCTTCCGGATTCACCCAGCCTTAAATGGGTACCGGATTTTTTCCTGGGAAAGTAAAGCAGCACGGGCGTAATACCGACCACATTACCCAAAAATCATGTGCTGAAGGTCTGTAAAATATAGGGTCACTAACACCATATTTCCCTATACGCCACTTGGCGTGACGGGGGTACTTTACTTTACTTTTTACAAAGAAAACATATATTAAAGTAGTATGTCCATGCTAATTGTGTGTGTGTGTGATGTGGAGATTATATGTGGAATAATGCCTAGAAACACATGACAGCTGGTGACTATTGATCTTTACTTGCTAACAAACCGTTTTTAAAAAAAAATACTTTAAATTGTTTCGTGCACTTTCATCATAAGCCTATTATATATATATTTTTTTTAATCTAACAGCATAAATTGACCATACTATGTTTTACAGTTTTATTGAACTATAAGCCGTGAATAAATGTGTCTAATGCTTGCATGAAACAGATAGGCATCCCATGTAATAAAAGGCCTGAAGTGAAGGGTCCATGTAAAGCTAGACTAATTAAAACGTGGTTGTGTGATTGTGTGAGCATTTGGGGGTGAGAGGGAGAGCATGTTTTTGTCTTTTTTTTTTTAACAAAGGAAGAAGTAAAAGTGAAGAGGAGGGAAAAAGTACTAGAAGGAAGGGGAGGAGAAACAGGGGAAAAAAACAAAACAAGACAAAAAGGAGTACGGGAAATTAAGAAGAAAATTAAGACAAAGAGACACGAAAATATGAAGAAATGGAATGGAAAAAGAAGGCAGGAAGAAGAAAAGAAAGAAGATCAATTAGATTTTTCATGGAGAAGAGGAGTGCGAAGAAATAGCTGACAAGAAAAAAAATAATAAATGCAAACGGCGAAGAAGAAGAAGACGGCGGAATTATGAAGCAGGAAAGATTAATGGTTAGAGATAAAAAAATAAGTATAAAGAATAAGTATAAAGAATAAGGAGACAGTAAAACGTAACCACAACTCAAAGTTGAGACCCGGTGGCCGAATCGATAACTTGTCGGGCTCCAAACAAGGAAAGCGTTAGTTCGAATCTCAGTAGGGTCAAAGGTTTTTTTTTCTATCAGGTGTGAAATTAAAACTCAGAACCCAACACCTCGTGACGATTGCACTGGACAAGCGACCTTTATTCTCCGGTCCTATAAGTTAATAGAAATGAGAAAGAGAGTTCATCGGTGTTATATAGAACCAATTCTGACCTATGGGAGCGAATCATGGACAGTAGACAACAAATAAAAAGACGATTAGAGGCCACAGAGATGGGATTTCTCAGAAGAATGTTGAAAGTTCCCTGGACAGCTAAAAAGACCAATGAGGAAGTTCTCGAAGAGGCCAACACAAAAAGGGAGCTCTTATAAAACATCAGAAAGAAGCAGTCAACATTTTTCGGGCACATCATGAGAAAAGGAAAGTTGGAATACTTGGTTACAACTGGCAAAATAAAAGTAAAGATAGATTGTGGACGACAAATAGAGAGAAATTGCTAGATGGCTGGTGTCATGGTATGGAAAGCAGTCAACAACAGAACTGATACGATGCACTGTAGATAGAAGATTGTGGAAGGACATGATCGCCTACGACAACCGGTATGGCACATGATGATGATGAGACTTTAATGCCATGTTTTCGTTTCTTTAAGTTCCTTCATTTCTTTTTTAACCTTTTATAAAATAATATAAGTAATCTTGATTGTAATTTTCTTTCAAGACCAAGTCAATAATAATTAGATACTTTGTCGCGGAGCTTTTAAAAAAGGTCGAGCTCATAGGTTTGTGCCTACAGAGTTAATCATCCTGCACTGTTCATGAGTGAATTATCAGATGAGGCGTTGTCTTTAATATATTTTTTTGTGGTGGCGATACGGTCTCGAGGTTCACCTAGCTTCTCAAAATGGATAATGTGAAATTTGTTTTCCGGAGAAAGCAGGACGATCTGGCAAGATACCGACCACTTCATTCATAAATTGTGCTGTTGATTGAAAAATGTAGGCACTATCAAGATGTTCCTCATACGCCTTGAGAGGTGAAGAGAGTTCTTTTATTCAACCACTATATGAACAGTGCACACTATATACCTTTACAAGATACTTGTGACAGGCAGCTCTTTATATAGACATTTGCAACAAGAAAAGGTCCAGACAGATCTGTGGCTAGTGAGGGGGTCTACTGAGATCAAAGAGGTTGAGTTAAATTTCGATCGGTGGGTTTTATGTTCATCCTGCCCTCACGAAGACTGATTTTTTTTTCCTGTGAAAGAAAAACAACACTGGCGTAATGCTGACCAAAGTATCCCAAAATCGTGCTGATATTATATATATATTGGCATAAGCACTATATTCTCTGTACGCCACGGGGGAGGGTGTGGTGTTCAACAACAGGAGATGATCTGAACATCTCACGTGTTTCTCCCGCCAAGTCAGGCGGTTTGACCTTTTCAAACCTTCAAATGCTCTAAAGGTAAGGGGAGAGTATGACCATCCAGGGATGAATTTCAGGCGCTTTCGCTGCTTTCTTATCTTAAAAGTCATATTAAACTTATACTAGTTCATACTATGCAAAAGGTTCTGACCAAATCTAACAATGTCCATAGCAGCCAGTGCTACAATTATACCTGTCCCAAGGTCCGACCACGAGGAAGAAGAGCTGATGGAATATTAGAAGAACTAGGAAACATAACAGCAGATGAAGTCAGAACATTAGCAAAAGATCGCAAACCGTATATTCCCTCGATACTGAAAGACAAAAGAGGAAGGAAAGAAGATTAAGAGGAGGTGGTAACAGCTTAACAGCCGATTATCACAAACAGGGCCGATTATCACAAACAGGGACTCGTGTTTAAATCAAAGGGCTCAGTAATCCTTATTTCTCACTTTTATTTTCAAAATCATATTAAGCCAAGTATAATGTAGTATCAAAGATCCAATATAACAAAGAAGACACACCCTGGGTATGAACAAAGAAGGTCTCACCAAAAAAGTATTGAAGGAGCTTCGGTGGTTATGTGGCTAATGCAGTTGTTTCTGATAAGAAGGAATGGGGTTTGCTTCCCCAGAAGTAACACTTTATTTTATCGATAAGGATTGGGGAGTTTAATCAGTCTCTAAAAATAGGTACCATACATTTTCCTGGGAAGTAAATGATGCCTGGGGTGGTACCGACCACACCACATACAAATATGTGCCATTGGTCACGGAAAAATATGGTCACTAACACAATATTCCCCATAGGCATATCATGGTGATAAGCGAATCTTTACTTTCTCTATTGCAGTACTGCAATTGTAAAAGTACTGTATTGCAACAGCAAACTTCAAACGTAATAGGAGCCGACAGAACTGGCGTTGCCTGATCGCCTAGTCTGGTACGGTCGAAGACTAAGATAAAGTTCTTTTACATTGGAAGAACGGGCAGAGTGAGCTCTACAGCCTTGTCCGGCATCCGCCCTGGAAGAAAGAAAACTACATCACACCAAGATCCAGCATAGCGACGACGGAGTGTGTCAACAACGGCGTAGGTTTTCGGGGAATATCAGAATATACATGCATATACGAGTAGCGACCATGTGACCAGCTCATTGTGTGCCATGATGTTGTTCCTACCCCTCCATATACGAGTAGCGACCATGTGACCAGCTCATTGTGTGCCATGATGTTGTTCCTACCCCTCCATATACGAGTAGCGACCATGTGACCAGCTCATTGTGTGCCCTGATGTTGTTCCTACCCCTCCATATACGAGTACCGACCATGTGACCAGCTCATTGTGTGCCCTGATGTTGTTCCTACCCCTCCATATACGAGTAGCGACCATGTGACCAGCTCATTGTGTGCCATGATGTTGTTCCTACCCCTCCATATACGAGTAGCGACCATGTGACCAGCTCATTGTGTGCCATGATGTTGTTCCTACCCCTCCATATACGAGTACCGACCATGTGACCAGCTCATTGTGTGCCCTGATGTTGTTCCTACCCCTCCATATACGAGTAGCGACCATGTGACCAGCTCATTGTGTGCCCTGATGTTGTTCCTACCCCTCCATATACGAGTAGCGACCATGTGATCATCTCATCGTGTGTCAAGATGTTGTTCCTACCCCTCCATATACGAGTACCGACCATGTGATCATCTCATCGTGTGTCAAGATGTTGTTCCTACCCCTCCATATACGAGTACCGACCATGTGATCATCTCATCGTGTGTCAAGATGTTGTTCCTACCCCTCCATATACGAGTACCGACCATGTGATCATCTCATCGTGTGTCATGATGTTGTTCCTACTCCTCCATATACGAGTACCGACCATGTGATCATCTCATCGTGTGTCATGATGTTGTTCCTACCCCTCCATATACGAGTACCGACCATGTGATCATCTCATCGTGTGTCATGATGTTATTCCTACCCCTCCATATACGAGTACCGACCATGTGATCATCTCATCGTGTGTCATGATGTTATTCCTACCCCTCCATATACGAGTACCGACCATGTGATCATCTCATCGTGTGTCAAGATGTTATTCTACCCCTCCATATACGAGTACCGACCATGTGATCATCTCATCGTGTGTCAAGATGTTATTCTACCCCTCCATATACGAGTACCGACCATGTGATCATCTCATCGTGTGTCAAGATGTTATTCTACCCCTCCGTATACGAGTACCGACCATGTGATCAGCTCATCTTGTATCATGATGTTATCCTCCCCATCCATCATAAAACAGGACATAGAATCAAGTTCGCGTGATCACAAGACTTGAACGCTGAAGAAGTTGGAGGAGTGGTTTAGATTGGCGGTTGTAAGTTATGAATGTAGAAATGTGATGAGTTTAGTATGAACAACTGTACTCATATATAATGTGGTAGTGTTGGTAGTGGTGAGTTTAGTATGAACAACTGTACTCATATATAATGTGGTAGTGTTGGTAGTGGTGAGTTTAGTATGAACAACTGTACTCATATATAATGTGGTAGTGTTGGTAAATGGTGAGTTTAGTATGAACAAATGTAACTTTAGATAATAATGTTAGTAGTGGTGAGTTTAGACTAAGGTGGCTGGGCCATGTAAGAAGAATGGCAAACAATCGTATTCCCAAACAAATATTGTATGGCGAACTTAAGGACGGAAAGAGACCAAAGGGCAGACCAGTGCTGAGATATAAGGATGTTTGCAGGGCTTCCTTGAGGGAATTTTCTATAAGTGAAAGAAACTGGAAAAATGTGGCTGCGGATCGTAGCACATGGAGAGCAAAAATTTAAAAAATGGCACAGCAACTTTCGCGGTAGGGTTCGATCCCAACCGACGGCTTCTGGGTTCACCCAGCCTTTAATGGATACCGAATTTTTTTCTGGGAAAGTGAAGCGGCACGGGCGTAATACCGACCACATTACCCTAAAAATCATGTGCCGAAGGTCTGTAAAATTTATGGTCACTAACACTATATTCCCTATATGCCACTAACACTATATTCCCTATATGCCACTAACACTATATTCCCTATATGCCACTTGGCGTGACGGGGGTACTTTACTTGTTACTTTTTACAGCAACGTTCGAGACAGTGCTGATATCAAATTCAGAAGACAAAAGGTGCAAGAGATAAAAACCAGGTGCCGCAAATACACCTTGCTCGTTCTGTGGATGGATCTGTCTGTCCAGGATTGGCAAATTCAGCCATGAGTGAAGATTTTCAATAAAGCAGCATCCAGTATGAGACACTAATGCTTTAACAAACTACTGACTTATCATGATTGCTTGCTACCATCCGTTTGTCAAGGCACCAAAGGCCATATGGTTATGGTGAGTTTAGTATAAAGAAATGTAACTTTAGATAATAATTCTAGTAGTGGCGAGTTTAGTATAAAGAAATGTAACTTTAGATAATAATTCTAGTAGTGGCGTGTTTAGTATAAAGAAATGTAACTTTAGATAATAATTCTAGTAGTGGCGAGTTTAGTATAAAGAAATGTAACTTTAGATAATAATTCTAGTAGTGGCGTGTTTAGTATAAAGAAATGTAACTTTAGATAATAATTCTAGTAGTGGCGAGTTTAGTATAAAGAAATGTAACTTTAGATAATAATTCTAGTAGTGGCGTGTTTAGTATAAAGAAATGTAACTTTAGATAATAATTCTAGTAGTGGCGTGTTTAGTATAAAGAAATGTAACTTTAGATAATAATTCTAGTAGTGGCGAGTTTAGTATAAAGAAATGTAACTTTAGATAATAATTCTAGTAGTGGCGAGTTTAGTATAAAGAAATGTAACTTTAGATAATAATTCTAGTAGTGGCGAGTTTAGTATAAAGAAATGTAACTTTAGATAATAATTCTAGTAGTGGCGAGTTTAGTATAAAGAAATGTAACTTTAGATAATAATTCTAGTAGTGGCGAGTTTAGTATAAAGAAATGTAACTTTAGATAATAATTCTAGTAGTGGCGAGTTTAGTATAAAGAAATGTAGTTTTATTCAGTAATTTTGGTAATGGTGTGTTTTGTATGAACAAATGTTTCAAACTATAATGTTGTTAGTAGTAATTTGAGTAGGAACAAGTGTATTTCTAATATTACTTTCTTTGTGTCAATAGCTTAGTGGGATCGTGCTGGCTCGACGTCTGAGTGATCAAGGGCCCATGAGAAGCTTAACGCCCCCCGGTCCATCCAGCTGCAAAAGGGAATGGGTAGCTGGCTCAATGAACTGGGAAAAAATAACAACCGTGAGGGAGAGCACTGGTCCCCTCACTTCCAAACGAATGGTGTAGTATTTTGAAATATTATAGTTCACTTCCTACGACACTGTATATGTTATGGGCGTATTACTTTTGTTACATTAATTTACGATAACTCAGTGTTATGTTATAATAACAGTAGTAATAACGATAAAGAGCCAAGATGTTAAACAGTTAACATTATTCAAATACTCATGACCAACAATCTCGGAAGAAGGTAAAATGTACAAATAAATTGAAATCCGATGCAAGGCAAACCAAACTGTGAGACAGCTACTTCTTCCTAAACATCATAAATTAGTATACATCAACACGAAGAAACATCTCACACAAAACATTGTTATTCCCATTTAATGTTATCGGTGCCAAATATGGACACCCGTAACAAGTTAAAAGAGAAGTTAGTCACAACAGAAATGAAATGTTTAAAGAAAGTAGTTTGGAGTGATCAGAATAAAGAGAAAAAGAACTGAGACCTTAAAAGAAAGAATATTATGCACTTACAGAGATAACGATTAAATGGTGTGTCCGCCTGGAGAGAGTAGTTTCAGAATATCACACAAGTCAAATTATGAGAAGAAGTGAGTCGCGCAGAACTTGAGGCAAAGTCAGAGTAAGATGTTGTGGGACCGCGGTACTGAACAACGCAATGGAATAAGAGCGGCCTGTGGACTCACAGCTGACTACTGGCGACAGGATCAGAAAACTATAGCTGATCAATATGCAGCTTCCTTTTTTTTTTTTTTTTTTTGTTGTGGTCCTGAGGACGGCCTTACCAGTAGCGAGTAGTATCGAAGAGGGAAGGCAAATTAAAATATGCCGTCTGAAGTCGGATATTATGGGTCAAAGGCTTGCTGTGAACCACAAAACATGGCAGTTATTACCACATGTGGACTGGTTGGTCTCGATGCTAGACGCCGGCCTCGAGACAGAGAGGTTGTGGGTTCAAATCCCGGCTGCACCAGTTGGGATTTTTATTTATGCTTTCTCTCTGCGACAACCACCCCTGGTCTCAGCAGCGACGTTCGGCTTGAATCGTCAATTACTCATCGACGGAAAAAAATATGAGTACCTCCGAAGACGGAGTTATCTGCCTGTGCGGCGAGGGACCCCTGTGCACACGGCTGCCAGGGAAAAATGGATTAACACACACAATTCAGTTGTCTCTAGGGATTTCGTCAGAGGTAAAAGCTGGCGAACGAGGAAAAAAAACGTCCCCACAAGGAGGGTGATGAAGATGAGCAATCGTCGGACTGACGTTGAAGAGTGAAGGCGAAGAAACAACACAGAAACTTTACAGCAGCAGCAGATGACGACGAGCGAAGTCACCAGAAGTGTGAGCACTGCAGGGGTTTTCTCCCTTGATATCCTAAAGGGCATAAGAGGAAGTGGAGAAATAATAACAGTAGTAGCAGTGGAAGTGGTAGTGGTGATTGTAGTTTTCGTTGTAGTAGTTGTTGTAGTAGTGGAGGTGGTAGTTGTGATGGTAGTATTCGTTGTAGTAGTAGTGATGGTAGTATTCGTTGTAGTAGTAGTGGAGGTGGTAGTAGTGATGGTAGTAGTAGTGGAGGTGGTAGTGGTGATGGTAGTATTCGTTGTAGTAGTAGTGGAGGTGGTAGTGGTGATTGTAGTTTTCGTTGTAGTAGTAGTGGAGGTGGTAGTGGTGATTGTAGTTTTCGTTGTAGTAGTTGTTGTAGTAGTGGAGGTGGTAGTTGTGATGGTAGTAGTAGTGGAGGTGGTAGTGGTGATTGTAGTTTTCGTTGTAGTAGTAGTGGAGGTGGTAGTGGTGATTGTAGTTTTCGTTGTAGTAGTTGTTATAGTAGTGGAGGTGGTAGTTGTGATGGTAGTATTCGTTGTAGTAGTAGTGATGGTAGTAGTAGTGGAGGTGGTAGTGGTGATGGTAGTATTCGTTGTAGTAGTAGTGGAGGTGGTAGTAGTGATGGTAGTAGTAGTGGAGGTGGTAGTGGTGATGGTAGTATTCGTTGTAGTAGTAATGGAGGTGGTAGTGGTGATGGGAATATTCGTTGTAGTAGTAGTGGAGGTGGTAGTGGTGATGGTAGTATTTGCTGTAGTAGTAGTAGGGTGGTAGTGGTGATGGTAGTAGTAGTGGAGGTGGTAGTGGTGATGGTAGTATTCGCTGTAGTAGTAGTGGAGGTGGTAGTGGTGATGGTAGTAGTAGTGGAGGTGGTAGTGGTGATGGTAGTAGTAGTGGAGGTGGTAGTGGTGATGGGAGTATTCGTTGTAGTAGTAGTGGAGGTGGTAGTGGTGATGGTAGTAGTAGTGGAGGTGGTAGTGGTGATGGGAGTATTCGTTGTAGTAGTATAGGAGTAGTAATAATGCTTGTAGCAATATAATAGTAATTATTCAAATAGCAAGCAACAACTGTAGTAGTAATAGTGGTTTCAGAATTAGCAGTAGTAGAGAGGTTAGTTGTAGTAGTTTAGTAGTAGTAAAGAGGTTAGTTGTAGTAGTCTAGTAGTAGTAGAGAGGTTAGTTGTAGTAGTCTAGTAGTAGTAGTAGAGAGGTTAGTTGTAGTAGTCTAGTAGTAGTAGAGAGGTTAGTTGTAGTAGTATAGTAGTAGTAGAGAGGTTAGTTGTAGTAGTTTAGTAGTAGTAATAATGTTAGTAGCCGTAATAGCAGCAGCGGCAAGAGCAATAGTAGTAGTAGTAGTAGTTGTTGTTGTTGTTGTTATAGTCATAGAAGTAGTAGTATTAGTAGTAGTAGTAGTGGTAGTTGTTGTTGTTATAGTCATAGAAGTAGTAGTATTAGTAGTAGTAGTAGTAGTAATAGTGGTGGTAGTTGTTGTTTGTTGTGATTGTTGTTATAGTCACAGTAGTAGTAGCAGTAGCGGTAGTAGTAGTAATTAAACATGATCAGATTTATTACATCAAAAATAAAGATTATAATTTCCATGTTAACAAAAAAACATGTATAACCCTTGTCCAGCTGCTTTGAGTTCGCACAGCTCCACTGATAATCATCATTATTTATTCCAACCACGAACACACTGGGCAGTTTTGAATCGGCTTCCGAACTCATCTCTTGAACAATCATGAAATTACCAGTCCAGAACTTGGAGAAAGTAAATCACTAAAAACAAAATGTCAAATGTCACGTGAATATTTGAACCATTCCACTTTTATTTTAAAAATTAAAATCCGCATCTGTCAAATGCCAGTTCCTGGTAAAGATTTTTACCATAATTGTTTCTTTTTTTTTTTAATTAAATTATGTGATAGTCTTCAGAAATAGAAATATTTCATTTATGTTCGTATACACAAATATATGGTATTCATTTCGTTACACGTATTTAATTGAGTATGTGATCTACTACCTTTTACCACACACACAAAATCCACTATAAAATTAAACAAGTATCTATATAATCAGCAAAACAACGAAAAATAGTGTTAAATGTGGTAGTGATTAAAGCACATTATTATATAATACACTAACATTACTCTCGGGTATCTGTAAATGTATTAAATTACTCCCCTCAAACAGTAAATAGAGCAACATCGCTAGTTTTACAAATGAAAATTAAATCCAATGTTTCGATGAATGTAGCAAACTAACCACTAAAAACAAAACTAACTGACAACTGGCATACTCGAAGCACTGATTAAATATATTTGATATCTCTAAAATATTTCAAATTCTAATTTAATATCTCGACACAGACACTGTTATCAATATGATTACGTCTAACGTAAAAAGGTGCATATATGTAACGAAAAGGGACACACAACAATTGAACTGCAGTACGGATTGATAAAGGACGAAAATGAAAAAAGGGGAGGGGGCTGCTTTATAAAAATAAAAAGGCACATGATGGCTACATTATCTGTAAATTCAATCTAAGATAACTGGAATGTATCAAATCTCTGTACCGGATGTTAAATTGTAATGGTTGAGATTTTAGATAATCTTCTGAGATGGAATAAAAAAAATAAAAAAACCGGAACAAAATAATTAGGAAAAAAAATTAATTAATTAAACGTTATTTTAATTGGCAATTTTACGACGTGAAATGACGCAAAGTGGCAGTTTTTAAGGAGTTCGTTCGTTCGCTTTCGTCAGTTTTGACCTCTGACGAAGTCCCACCCACTCAATTTTGTGGGACTGAATTTTGCGTGTAAAGTCTGTTTTATCCCATTACAGGATGCCCCTCGCCATGCAGGCAGATTTACTCCGACTTCAGAGGTACTAATTTTTAGGGAATTAGTAAAACCCAGGTGTCCTCGCCAGGGTACGAACCCCGGCTGTTGCCGTCGTAAGCCAACCGCCTATCGATTGCGCTAACCGGACACCTTTTTTAAGGAGTAAAATAGTATCGGTGAAGGTTGAGGGGGTGTGGACGGAAGAGGAATGGAAGATGATTGTATGGACGATGACTATATCTTTCTCGTTGTTGTCATTTTGTGTTAATACAACACTGAGTACATCTGATACAGCACTGAGAACATCTGATTCAGCACTGAAAACATCTGATACAGCACAGAGAACATCTGATACAGCACAGAGAACATCTGATTCAGTATTGAGAACATCTGATACAGCACTGAGAACATCTTATATAGCACTGAAAACATCGTACACAGCACTGGGTACATCTTATACAACACTGAGAACATCTTATAAAGCATTTAAAGCATCTGATACACCACTGAGAACATCTTATGCAACACTGAGAACATCTTATACAACACTTAAAACATATGATACAGCACTGAGAACAAATGATACAGCAATGAGATCATCTGATGGAACACTGCGAGCATCTGATACAGCACCGAGAACATATAATACAGTACTAGAAACATCTAATACAGCACTGGGAGCATCAGACACAGCACAGAGAGTATATGATACAGCACAGGAAACATCTGATACAGCACCGAGAACATATTATACAGCACTGAGAACATATGATACAACACTGGAATCATCTAATACAGTACCGAGAACATATGATACAACACAGGAAACTTCTAATACAGCACTGAGAACATATTATACAGCACTGAGAACATATGATACAACACTGGAATCATCTAATACAGTACCGAGAACATATGATACAGTACAGGAAACTTCTAATACAGCACCGAGAACATATGATACAGCACTGGAATCATCTAATACAGTACCGAGAACATATGATACAGCACAGGAAACATCTAATACAGCATCGAGAACATATGATACAGCACAGGAAACATCTAATACAGCACTGAGAACATATGATACAACACTGGAAACATCTAATACAGCACCGAGAACATATGATACAGCACAGGAAACATCTAATACAGCACCGAGAACATATGATACAACACTGGAATCATCTAATATAGTACTGAGAGCATCAGATAAATCATTGAAAATTGATGAAACAACATTCAGAACGAATGATAAATACCACACTAATAATAGCTCATACAATAATAACAACGAAAGAAGAAACAACAGATATAGACAAAGAATGATAACCGGGTTAATAATCATACACTTATGATACAAGTAATTACACAAATTACAAAGAAAAACGATTAACATTTGTAGTTATATTTCAAAGTATTAACACACAACCATCATCATCAAGTACCAGGCCTACTGGCGTAGGTGATCATGTCTCTCCACAACTTTCGATCTCGACAGCTATTTATCATTTCTGTTGTTGACCTTCTGCCAAGCCATTCTCTTAAGCTGTCTGTTATTTTTTCACTTTGCTTCCCTGTATCTCTTCGTCCCTCAATTTTTTCCAGTTATTACAATATATTCCAGTTGTTCTCTTCTCATTACATGGCCAACAAATGATGATTGTTTCTTCCTAATATTGCAAATTAGCTCTCTTTTTGCATTGACCTCTCTCAGAACATCTTCATTACTCTTCTTAGCTGTCCAATGTACTCTCAACATTCTTCTGTAAAACCACATTTCTACAGACTCCAGTGATTTTCCTGTCTGTTGTCCTATTGCCCATGATTCGCATCAATATGTTAAGACTGGCTCTACGTAACATTTAAAGAACTCTTTTAAACTCTTTTCTTGTTTCTATTTAACACA
This sequence comes from Megaustenia siamemsis, assembly GCA_032433765.1. NCBI lineage: Eukaryota > Metazoa > Mollusca > Gastropoda > Stylommatophora > Ariophantidae > Megaustenia > Megaustenia siamemsis. The sequence goes on along the minus strand of JAVIAB010000139.1, from coordinate 31,514,724 downwards.
CAACATAAATACTGTAAGACGGTCGTTTATGAGAAATGATGACACGGTTCACAACACAACCATAATGCTCCAGGACATCAAAGGTCGTCATGCATCCTCAAGAAATAACACATATAACGTCAATATATTTCACAGGGACGAAGGCACCTGTCAGCACTAGAGCCGAAAGCGACCGTCGACTCATAGCTGACTGCTTGAGCGCGTATTCGTAAACTAAACCCATCCATATCCCTCTCATCGCTTCTCTGTGTTCATAAAAGCAGACTAACCAATCTGGTTATGTGAGTAGAGATCGTGAGGGAAGGCAACCTGTTACTCACAAATGGCATGCCGATGTTGGATGTTTCGGTCCAAAAGACATAAATATCACCGTTGGCAGCACCACATTACGCAAATTAGGCTCACTTAAAGTCATTTTGTTATTTGTCATGAGAAGAGGAAAGTTGGAATACTTGGTTACAACTGGCAAAATAAAAAGAAAGAGAGATCGCGGGCGACAGAGAGAGAAAATACTGGATAGCTTACTGTCATGGCATGGAAAACAGTAAACAACAGAACTGATACGATGCACTGTAGATAGAAGATTGTGGAGGGACATGATCACCTACGCCAACCGGTATGGCACATGATGATGATGAAAGTCATTTTAGAGCGGATGATTAAGCGAACTATTATTTCCTCTTTATTAGTCGTCGGGTAGACGCTGCGGAACGGGGGAGGGGGGGTGTATAAATATATCAGATGATTCAATAATAAATATAGACCACATAAATATAGAGACAATATATAAACCAAATTAAATCTGTGTGTTGATAAACCAACAAAGATCCTTGCGTATATAAACCAACTGAGATCTTTGCGTTTAGATCATTATGGCTATACTCGGTCACGGAAATTGTCTTTAGCATACCGAGCTGCCTCCTAATAAACTAGGAAAATATCAGCTCTGTACATGAACTTAATAGCAGCAATCTCGGTTTTATTTTATTTTTTTTTTTTTTTTACAAAACGGGTTAATTAATGTGATAGAGGTCAGGATTTTACATTTTGGATTTTCAAACTTGGCCAGGGCAACGGTAAATAGCCTATTCTTAGCGATTTTTTACTGGCTGATTTTTTTCTTAGTTTTACATTACGAAGAATAACGGTGAAGATAATTTACAATGGCTTCGTTTCAATTATTTTAGGTGCTTGCTTTTTTTTGGGTCCACAATATTTACAAAACAGGAATAAATGTATTAAGAAAAGGTAAAATATGAGGGATCAAGACATTCGTTCGAGGAAAACCGCTGGAGTGATAAAGTGGGTCAACAATTTGTAGTGAGACCTTAGGTCAAAGATTAGACATTGGACCATAATGAACTCATCATCTTCATCGAGTGGCGTCTCCGCATCGTAGGTTGGCTACCATGGAGCGCCATTCCACTCTGGCTCTTGCTTTGATGGTGCAGGTTGTCATAGGCTGACTTGTCCATCTTTTGATTGTTACTCGTCCATGTTAGTCTCGGTCTGCCTCTGCCTCATTTACCTTGTATTTTCACTTCCAAGATTACTCTTAGTAGGTTACTGTCTTTTAACATGACCCCAAAATCTCATTTGTCTTGTTTGAATTGTGTTTAGTAGTTCTATTTTAATTTTTAGTTGTTTTAAGACTTCATCGTTGTTTTTTTTTCGTTTTTTTTCATCCAATTCTTCCTATTCTTCTATAAATGCACATTTCAAAGAGTTCAATTTCCGGTTCTGTTTTCTTGTCTAATGTCCATGTTTCTGCACCATATGGGAATGTTGAGAATTTATAACATTTTACTATCCTTAGTTTTAGCCCTGGTGTTATTTGTTTTGATGTTAGTATATTTTTCATGACATTAATATTATTTTTTGTCATTCCTATTCTTTTGTTTATTTCAGTTATATATTTTCCATTAATGGTTATAGATTTTAGGAAGAGCTCCGGTGTTATGGCGGCTACATGCAGTCGTTTTTATATTTCGGCTCATGCCGATATATTTAAATAATTTACGTCACAGTCGAGTTATGAAATTATGTGTTGCTATTCCCCGTTTGGTGTATGTTTTACTTCGGACGTGTGGATGAACTGTGATTACTGATATTTAAGTGGAATATGATTTATTCTTCTTTGTGTCGCGTGTTCGCGGTTCAATAGTCAAGCACATGGTTCGACAAAAAATGGCGCCTTCGGGTATGTTCAACCCGAATATAAAAAGTCTGTGTCGGTGGATGGGGCGGATGAATCGAAAATGATCAACGGCCCAGAAAGCGAAAACAGCAAAGTGTGTGGTACACATGAGGCATATTCAGAATACGAAAGACGAATATGGCAGACCACCGTGAAAGAGATTGGAGCCTCATCACGTAACACTCCACAGAAAGCCATGGGAGAAATTCTAGCTATTGTTTTAAGAACGAATTAAAAGTTGCTACATGGAATGTTAGGACCTTATACCAACAAGGAAAATTAGAAAATCTAATAGTAGAAGCAGAGCGATTAAACATAGATATATTAGGCATATCAGAAACAAGATGGAAGGAAAGTGGATACATACAAGACGATAAATATACATTTATATATTCAGGTAACACAACAGAACATCAAAGAGGAGTAGGCATTCTAATAAAACGAGAGCTACAAAAATATATAAATACCCACTGGACATACAATGATAGGATTATACTATTAAAATGAAGGCAAAACCATTTGACATAGCAATAACACAGACATACGCACCTACTCAAGACTATACAGACGAACAAATAGAGGCATACTATGAAGATCTAAACACAGTTATGAAGCAAGTGAAATCATCAGACACCTTGATTATAATGGGTGACATGAACGCTAAAGTAGGACAAGGTAAATATAAGACCATTATAGGAAATCATGGTTTAGGAAAAAAGGATAACAGAGGAGAAAGATTAATACAATTTTGTGGAGAAAACAGACTGATAATAAGCAACACCTTCTTAGAGCAAGAGAAAATGAAATTATACACATGGAAAAGCCCTGGAGACAGGAAGAGGAATCAAATAGATTGCATAATGATAAAAGACAGATTCCGGAACAGCGTCAAGAAAGCCAAAGCCTACCCAGGAGCAGATATTAATTCAGATCACAATCCTGTAATGATAAAAATGAAAATCAAATTAAAGAGAAACAAACAAAAAACTAATTCATCAACACCAATAGATATAACAGCGTTAAACCAGAAAGATGTAAAAGAAACTTATACTGTACAAGTAAAGAACACATATCAGAAGCTGCTAGCAGAGGGGATTGAGCAGTACAGAAGAGAAAATCCTGAGGAAAAAGTCACAACAAAATGGCAATGCATAAAAAACAGCATGCAAGAATCCCGCAACACCTTGCCCAAAAGGAAAGTAACAAAAATCACAAATGGATACCTGACAAAATCTTAGAAAAAATGGAAGAAAGAAGACAAGCGAAAAACACTGCCAGATACAAGGATATTGACAATGAAATACGGAGAATGTGCAAAAAGGCAAAATAAGACTGGCTCAACCAAAGAAGTCTAGAAGTTGAAACAATGGAAAGTAAACAAAACTTAATTGAGATGCACACAGAAATAAAGAGAATGACTAATAAAGACCAAAAAAAAAACAGCAGGAAACGGATGTATTGCAAACAAAGAGGAAAGAATGCTAACAGACAACAAAGATATAATAGATAGATGACAAGAATATATAACAGAATTATTTCATGACGAAAGGGACAAAAAGCCAAACATAAAATGTACATACAATTATAAAAACCTGAAATCTGAGGTAGAAAAAGCTATAAAAACAATGAAAAAGGGAAAGGTAGCAGGACCTGACGATATACAGATAGAGATGATACAGGCTCTAGAAGATTTTGGCATCGAAGTGATCACAGACATATGCAATGACATATACTATACAGGATACATACCAAACGAACTAAAAACATCAACTTTCATTGCATTGCCTAAAAAGAATGGTGCAGTTGAATGCAGTGATTTCAGAAAAATAAGCCTAATGAGCCAGGTAACAAAAATTTTACTAAAAGTTATACAGGGAAGGATTCAGAATAAAATCAAGATGATACAGGCTCTAGAAGATTTTGGCATCGAAGTGATCACAGACATATGCAATGACATATACTATACAGGATACATACCAAACGAACTAAAAACATCAACTTTCATTGCATTGCCTAAAAAGAATGGTGCAGTTGAATGCAGTGATTTCAGAAAAATAAGCCTAATGAGCCAGGTAACAAAAATTTTACTAAAAGTTATACAGGGAAGGATTCAGAATAAAATCAATATTAAATTAGATGAGCAACAATTTGGATTCAGGAAAAACAGTGGCACAAAAGAAGCCATATTTAGGTGTATTGTTCTCTTTGTTATATTTTATTATTGCTATTTGCTCCCATTAGTCGTGTGTCTGTGTCATCTAGATATATATATATATATATATATATATATATATATATATATATCTTAGGCAGTCTATAAATTGTTGAAGGTGTATTCTTTCAAAAGTTTTGGTGTAGTCGATGAAGCAAGCATATATATTGGTTTGTTTACTTCTGTGTACTTTTCGATTCATATCCTCATGCAGAATATACCTTTTATTGCACCGCAGTTTTTTTTTCTAATTCCTTCTTTTATAACTTTTAGACAGATCTGTTTAAATACATGGCTCATCAGGCTTACAGTTATAAAATCACTGCATTGAACTGAACCATTCTTTCTAAACAATGCAATGTGTTTGTTGATGGTTTTTAGTTGATTTTGATTATATCCTGTATGGCATATGTCTACGAACTACGCACCGCGAAAACAATTAAAATGGTTGGTTATCATATACAATTTACCTTCTGATTTAACACTATAGATAACATATAAAGAAAAAAAAGCGCAGAATCTGAGGCAGCCCTAGATTAACATGGAAAGACAATACAGTAAGGAACGTCCAAAGCTCAAATGCCAATGGTTAAGTGCTGGAAAAAGCAAGAGCCAAAAATATGCATCTCCCTCGATAATAGAATGTTGTTCTTTGGTGATTTGCTTATGCTGTACGTCTAGACCGGCAAAGTTCACGAACAGGACAGGACGTGCGCAAGAAATCTTCGCAGGTCTCTCATTGTTTGAAGAATTCGTTTTTTCCCCGGTCTCTCATTGTTTGAAGAATTTGTTTCTTCCCAGGTCTCTCATTGTTTGAAGAATTTGTTTCTTCCCAGGTCTCTCATTGTTTGAAGAATTTGTTTCTTCCCAGGTCTCTCATTGTTTGAAGAATTTGTTTCTTCCCTAATAGGCCGAGTCTCCAACGAACAACTCCATATCACTCTAGATGTAATTGCACAGCATTAACTGTGCTGAATAGATGTCTGCTGTATAGATGTCTGATGAATAGTTGTCTGCTGTATAGATGTCTGATGAATAGTTGTCTGCTGTATAGATGTCTGATGAATAGTTGTCTGCTGTATAGATGTATGTCTGCTGTATAGAGGTCTGCTGAATAGTTGTCTGCTGTATAGATGTCTGATGAATAGATGTCTGCTGAATATATGTCTGCTGCATAGATGTCTGCTGTATAGATGTCTGCTGAATAGATGTCTGCTGTATAGATGTCTGCTGTATAGATGTCTGCTGTATAGATGTCTGCTTTATAGATGTCTGCTGTATAGATGTATGCTGTATAGATGTATGCTGTATAGATGTCTGCTGAATATATGTCTGCTGCATAGATGTCTGCTGTATAGATGTCTGCTGTATAGATGTCTGCTGTATAGATGTCTGCTGTATAGAGCCGCACCTCGTGGACTTTCACCCTTACACTACCTCCACACCTCAGGTGGTATAAGAGAATTAATTTTGAAAAAGAAGAAGAGAAACTACAGAACTGTAGATTTGACAGATTGCTTTAAATGAAAGAAACAAGTAATATTAATGAAAATACAAAGGAAGTGTTTCTAAAGAAGATCATCATGTGCCATACCGGTTGGCGTAGACGATCATGTCCTTCCACAAACCTCTATCTAAAGTGCATCGTATCAATTCTATTTTTGACCGTTTTCCATGCCATGACACTAAGCTATCAAGTATTTTTTTCTCTTTGTCGTCCGCGATATCTCTTTCCTTTTATTTTGCCAGTTGTAACCAAGTATTTCAACTTTCCTCTTCTCAAGATGTGCTCAATAAATGTTGATTGTTTCTTTCTGATGTTTTCAGGAGCTCCCTTTTGGTATTGGCCTCTTTTTTATATCGTCAGTTCATTCTCTTTACACCTCCCTATATACCACGAAACAAGCCCGTGATCACGCGTCATACCTGTTTACGAAGAAGATCATTTCCTGTCACAAATCTCTGTCCACAGTGCATGGTATCAAACCTGTTGTTTATTGTTTACCGTGCCACGACACCGAGTCATCTGGTAGCTTCTCTCTTTGTTGTCCGTGATCTTTATTTCCCAGTATTAACCAAGTGTTTCAACTTTTCTCTTCACGTGATGGGTCCGGAAAATGTCGACTGTTGTCGATAGACATGCCCATTCCAACATAACATATATTTTGTCTTCCAAACTTATCTATCCTTCGTTCACCGATATCTTCCAGATCTATCTATCCTTCGTTCGTCCATGTCTTCCAGATCTATCTATCCTTCGTTCGCCGATATCTTCCAGATCTATCTATCCTTCGTTCGTCGATGTCTTCCAGATCTATCTATCCTTCGTTCGTCCATGTCTTCCAGATCTATCTATCCTTCGTTCGTCCATGTCTTCCAAACTTATCTATCCTTCGTTCGCCGATATCTTCCGGATCTATCTATCCTTCGTTCGTCCATGTCTTCCAAACTTATCTATCCTTCTCTCGCAGATATCTTTCAGATCTATCTATCCTTCGTTCGTCCATGTCTTCCAAACTTATCTATCCTTCGTTCGCCGATATCTTCCGGATCTATCTATCCTTCGTTCGCCGATATCTTCCAGATCTATCTATCCTTCGTTCGTCCATGTCTTCCAGATCTATCTATCCTTCTCTCGCAGATATCTTCCAGATCTATCTATCCTTCGTTCGTCCATGTCTTCCAGATCTATCTATCCCTCGTTCACCGATGTCTTCCAAATCTATCTATCCTTCGTTCGTCCATGTCTTCCAGATCTATCTATCTATCCCTCGTTCACCGATATCTTCCAGATCTATCTATCCTTCGTTCGTCCATGTCTTCCAGATCTATCTATCCTTCGTTCGTCCATGTCTTCCAGATCTATCTATCCTTCGTTCGTCCATGTCTTCCAGATCTATCTATCCTTCGTTCGACGATGTCTTCCCTATGTAAGAGGATCTTCACATGAGCCAACGTCACCGACGATGATTTTCTGAACTTTTTTTCATTTGTGATATGGTTTCTGTAAGAGATATCTAGGTTAGTGAGTTATTTGCGGGTCATCATCATTGCACTCCGAACATGTCAATAGGTGCTCAGATCCCCTCCTCAGCAAGTCTCGCAGTGTCCAGCGACTCTCGACTCCAGTTCTGTGTTGATTAATAAGTCTTCTTACACGTCCACTAAGTTTCTTGCTTCTAGCATCTTAACTGCCATCTCTTTCATCCGAAGGAGTGACGTGAAATCATGATTGTCGAAGTCATGTGCCCTTTCCACATTACGGAGGACATTGGTGATGTCCACCCGATCCATTGGGATATCTAAGTATTTACGTTAGCACCCCCATTTCTTTAGCCTCGTACATCCATGTCTGTATACTAATAGTACTTGCTACACAACAGCCCCATTTCCATAGCCTCGTACATCCATGTCTATATACTAATAGTACTTGCTACACAACAGCCCCATTTCCATAGCCTCGTACATCCATGTCTATATACTAATAGTACTTGCTACACAACAGCCCCATTTCCATAGCCTCGTACATCCATGTCTATATACTAATAGTACTTGCTACACAACAGCCCCATTTCCATAGCCTCGTACATCCACGTCTACAGACTAATAGTAAGTAAAAAACGACAGTACAATTCTTACTTGAAGTTAAAATTGGGGTGAAGAGTTCAAAGCCTAAGATAACATACTAACTTTATGAAAGCGTGTCATGACTTAAGGCATTGATTTATATCTAATTTTACTGCTGGAGTAGCTAATCAGAACACGACTGAAGTCAATAACCTGCTGCATAAAAGGTAATTAAACCAATCGCGCCGTAGGCCAAATAGTCACAGCTTTTAAAGGGATATCGTTATCTAGGGAATAGTGGATAACAACAGCAACCATTTAGCTTCAGTGAAACAGTAAACGCTAAGAAGTTCTCAGTGAAACTATTTAATACTATAGCTGAAGAAACACCGAAATTAGGCAAATATAAATAATATATCCAGACAATGACATACATACATATATGAGGATTTATTTAATAGAAACGCTACCGCTACGGCTTTTTCCTATTTAAGAAACATTGTTTTTTTCGAAAATAAATTACATTTGTTTAGCATCAAAGTTATAAACATCTTCACATTTCCTTTCTCGTTCGTTTCTAGTAGTATATCTATCCATGTGTTTTTTCCCCCTCTCTCTCCATCACGTTCTCTTTGGTTGATTTCGAAGCGTTTGTCGACAGCTGGGTTGATCGTGTTTGGTTGTTCCTGTCTTGTCAAGTGACAAAGTATTTGATTTTTTAAGTTCGCCCCCCCCCCCCACCTCTTAGAAATATATTCTGCTACGGTGATGATCCATAACTGTTTTCTAAGTTCTTAATTTCTATTCCCCCCCCCCCAACCCCTTCCCATTTTCTCATCGTACTCTCCTACTCACATATAACTTAATAAGTCTAGCATTAGTTTCCTAATTGTATATAACTGCTGAATATATTTGCGGTATGTGTAGATTTACCTCTACTAGACGTACAATCTTACATATATCTGGGCAGTAATATACATAAAGAGGGGGGGGGGGACAGAAAATGATACCAAAATAAGGATATCAAAAGCAAGAGGAGCTTTCATTGCACTGGGAAACATATGGAAATCCAAAGAAATTAGGTTAAATACAAAAATAAAAATTTTCAACTCAAATGTTAAGGCGGTCCTATTATATGGCTGTGAAACATAGAGAACAACAAAATTGACAATCATGAAGATACAGACCTTCATTAATGGATGCTTACGCAGAATAAAAGGATGGAAATGGCAGGACAAAATCACTAACATAGAATTATGAAAATGTACCAGTCAAACACCAGTGGATAAAGAGATACAACGAAGACGATGGCGCTGGATAAGACACACACTACGGAAGCCAACTGAGAGGGCAACAGGCCCTTTTCTGGAATCCCCAGGGGAAAAGACAAAGAGGAAGACCAAGAAATTCTTGGAGAAAACAGAAGCAGAGATGAAGATGATGGGGAAGACATGGAAGGATCTTAACAGAATGGCAAAAAACAGAACGACTGGGAAAGTATTTGTTGAAGACCTATGCTCCACTGGGAGCTAAAAAGGTAGAAGAAGAAGAATGTGTAGATTCACTGCGTTTATGTATTCTAATATCATTGTGGGGTTTTCCCCCCATCTCCAGTGCCGTTTGTTTCCTCATTCATTGACACATTATTGCCATGACAGACTACGATTATGGCAAGCAGCTGCTTTAGTAGTTTACGTGTGAAACTTTTGCCGAACAACTTCTCTCATGAGGTGATCCCACCAACTTTTCTTGTATGGGAGACTAGACACCACAGAACGAACAATGCATATTTATGGTGTAACACAGTCCCACCTCTATTCTCTCTTCTTTTTTTTTTAACTTTGACGTCACTAAATTTCCCACTGCAGCTGGGCATTTTTTAAAGAAAATATTTCATAAGTCAAGTCTCCACGTCAAGTCTCCACTATTAACTCTTTCTGTACGTTCCGCCACACAGTGCGTCACTGTCAATTTAATTAGTGTACAACGTTATGAAACCATATTCATTTTACATGTCTTTTATCATCTTGGTCATGGTGAAATCTAATACCTTGTTCAGTTATCTAAAAATTCATCTATAACATGTGATGTGTTAGATAAATGTGTAGATTGATTCTTAAAACCATGAACAATTTTATATCTGAAAACCCTTCTCTTATGTTGATAAGAAAGTTTCCGTACTGAAAGAGTTAATGAAATATCGTTAGTGTGTACTTCCTCCACCTCCCCTATAGATTTAAACCCTGGTAGCAAAACGTTCTCCGAGACTGCTCTGGTTGATTGCATGGAATTCTTCTACAGCGTTCACCCGTTAAGCGAGTGTGGATGCATCGCTAGTTTCAGCAAGCTTCGACATCTACGTCCTTTGATCCGTCTTCATGAAGGCTACAATCTGCTTAACGATTGACCCCCGGGAAATGCTATGTTTTCCTACTCATTCGACTTTTAACTGTCAATAGTTCTTTAACGAACACATAGTGCACACGAGACCTTTTGTTGTTGCCGTTAACCGAGAGGGTTAGACATCGCGTCTGATTATTATTTTATTTTTCCCATCCATATGGCTGATATTATACTACTTCTGTCAGACACACTACCATCCTTTCCCTTCTCGTATATCGCAACTCGTGTTTACGCCAGTCCTCCATAATCCATCTATTACGTCATCTTTTTCTCCTTGTTGTCGGAGTCACGTCTGGCTTTGTTTGCTCATGTTTCCACTCCATAGTGCACACTTCTCTATCTTCGGCTGCTACCCATTTCATTATTGCCCACTTTTCACATAACACACTACCACTTACCAATCTCATCAGACTCCTCGTCTAATCACGTGACTGGTTTTCACACTTCCCCTTTCACGTCTCATCACATCCACGTTTGACTCACAGTCATCACTCGTCCCAAGGTTTTGGGTCATGCCTCATTTAAGCCTCGTTTGAATTGTAAAATATGTTTCACCTTACTCATTTTTACACATTATCAATTTGTTTCCTCCTATAAGTAGTACATCACCCTTTCGCTTTATCATTCCATCTCGTGTCCCTCCTCTTATTTCTCCCTGATTTACCTGCCCAACATATTCTAGATGTAGTCGACTTTGTCCTTATTACGTTGTCCGTTTGTGTTGTTTCCGTTCTGAAGAAGGCCGCATGTACGCCGAAACATCAGTATTTGTGTGTGTTTATTTTTTTTGTTATAAAGCTGTCACAATACCTTGAAGGTGTGTACGTTACACCCAACCACTTGCTCCTTCCCACCAGCTTAACATCAGCACTGCAATTATTTGTCTCTTCCTATTTTATATGTTGTTTCGTTATGCATGTGTTGTTTCCTTATGCATATGCTGTTTCCTTATGCATATGTTGTTTCCTTATGCATATGTTGTTTCCTTATGCATATGTTGTTTTCTTATGCATTCTATGGCGAGAATTATTGCTAACTTTTGTTTTCCTCAGGTCCCCATATCTGATCCTATCTTTCAGACTGTTTCCTGTCTTTTGTCTAAGGCATTTCATCTCGGAAGTGAATTCATACCTTAATATTCATGAGTCTATGGTTAGAATGAAAATATGGACAGTAACTCCATATTCCCCATTAATTTGAAGACGTAAATGGAAACATTTACTCCCCTTTATGTAACAGTATCACCAAATATTTAGACAGGTTATTCTTGCTGCCCTTACCACTTTGCTGCTATCGTTGCCGACCCCTCCATCTGGTGTTAATTTCCTTCCCAGATACGATAATATATCTGCTAACTTTGGTTCTCTATCTTTAGCAGTGCATGTTTTGTGTAGGAACGGTATGTCCTAGTGCAGTGAAGTTTCTTTTTCATTCTTTGTTTATTGCGTTCACTCGACGGCTACTCATTTTCACCCCCACACCAGTAAAAGAAGGGAGCCGCGATAGCTCAGTGGTTAGTGAACTGGACTACAAAGGACAAGAGGTCGAGTTCGATCCCGATCAACGGCTTCCGTGTTCACCCTGCCTTGAATGAGTACCGGATTTTTTCTTGGAAAGTAAAGTAGCACGGGCGAAATACCGACCACATTACCCCAAAAATCATGTACCGAAGGTCTGTAAAACTTATAATCACTAACACCATATTCCCTATACAACGTTTGGCGTGACGGGGGTACTTGACTTTTTACCAGTAAAAGAACGTAGCTGTGTTGTGTTGCTAATATCCGCCACACTACATTATCTGTGTCATTCAGCCGGATACACCCATCCTCAGTTAAGTTCTGAAGACATATTGTTCCTATCTCGTTACAAATAACTTGACATACTATATGTTTCTTATAATTAATGTCATGACTTCTATCTAGTTCAAAAATATCAAATTCAAGCGGTTTATCCCAGATAAAATGTAAATAACGTTTACATGAGCTTATAACTAGACAAATAACTAACTACTACATAGCCAGTTTAGATTAAATATCTAAATCCTAATATCTAAATCCTTACGTCTAAAGCGCAGCAAATTTGTTCAGTCCTTTCTTACATCTGGGACGTAGAAAGACAAGTAAACTTGCACTTGCAGATTTCCGCATGAAGTAAACTTTAGTAAACTTCAAAGTAAACTTTCGAGTAGTAAACTTTAGTAAACTTCAAAGTAAACTTTCGAGTAGTAAACTTTAGTAAACTTCAAAGTAAACTTTCGAGTAGTAAACTTTAGTAAACTTCAAAGTAAACTTTCGAGTAGTAAACTTTAGTCAACTTCAAAGTAAACTTTCGAGTAGTAAACTTTACCGTACAAAGCCGCACTATTTGGAGATGCTGACTGCTCAATACACACAGCAACAGTGTCTAGTCAGTGGTGCACTGGAGTCAGTGACTCATAGTTGACCGCTTGTGTCAGGATCAGTAAACCAGAACAGATCAATACCCTATTACATCTCCCTGTGGTGGACAGAAAAAAAAAAACAGACTGACCAGGCATGCTAGGCAATACCATAAAATAATTTGTTGAAGTCGGTTGTGTTGAGTCGGTTGTGTTGCACTGAACGTCGCAAACACATCGCAGCTTGCTATAGAAGACAACACAGGAAAACGGTAGGAAAAGAAGAGAAATAGTCAAAATTGTTATCGCAACATCAGAAGAAGATCTCAACGGTAGTCTATCTCACTTGTAATACCTCCTCGAACTCATTAGAATAAGATGAGGACGATGCTCTATTTAATTTGTAATACCTCCTCCAACTCATCAAAAGAAGATGAGGATGATACTCTCTATCTCACTTGTAATACCTCCGCCAACACATCAAAAGAAGTTGAGGATGATACTCTCTATCTCACTTGTAATACCTCCTCCAACTCATCAAAAGAAGGTGAGGATGATACTCTCTATCTCACTTGTAATACCTCCTCCAACACATCAAAAGAAGGTGAGGATGATACTCTCTATCTCACTTGTAATACCTCCTCCAACTCATCAAAAGAAGTTGAGGATGATACTCTCTATCTCACTTGTAATACCTCCTCCAACTCATCAGAATAAGATGAGGATGATACTATATCTCACTTGTAATACCTCCTCCAACTCAGCAGAAGAAGAGGATGCCCCTGCTCTTTTTCACTTTCAATATCTCCTCCTGACTCAGCGAGTCAGGTACATTTTTTTTTCGTTTCGGCTGCGACTGAGCAGCGATAACACAGCCTCCAAACAAGCAAGCTAACCGCAGTGCTACTGGCGCTCTCACAGTGAACGGTGATACAATTAAGTAAGTATGGACAACTGTAAGGTACCTACATTTAATAGAAGGCATATTAAGTGTACATAAGTTGTACTTAATACGGCAGCAAGCAATAATACCATTTTCAACCACTAAGACTTGCTTGTTTATAAACGTGACAACTACCAAGACTTGATTAATATAAACGTGACAACTACTAAAACTTGATTAATATAAACGTGACAACTACTGATACTTGTTTAATATAAACGTGGCAATCACTAATACTTGCTTCTTTGCAAACGTGACAACTGCAAAGACTTGCTTAATATAAACGTGACAACCACTAAAACTTGCTCATTATAAACGTGACAACAAATAAAACTCGCTTATTCTAAAAGTGGCAACCAAATCATCATTATGTGCCATACCGGTTGGCGTAGGCGATCATGTCTTTCTACAATCTTCTATCTACAGTGCATCGTATCAGTTCTGTTGTTGACTGTTTTCCATGCCATGACACCAAGCTATCCAGTATTTTTTTTCTTTTTGTCGTCCGCGATCTCCTTTTACATATTGTGCCAGTTGTAACAAAGTATTTCAACTTTGCTCTTCAGATGATGTGCCTGAAAAATGTTGATTATTTCTTTTTGATGTTTTTTAGGAGTTCTTTTTTTGTGCTAGCCTCTTTGAGAATTTCCTCATTGGTCTTTTTAGCTGTCCAGGGAACTTTCAACGTTTTTCTGAAAAATCCCATTTCTGTGGCCCTTTAATCGTCTTTTCATTTGTTTCTCTACTGTATATGATTCGCATTCATAGGCCAGAACTGGTTCTATATAGCACAGATTAACTCTCTTTCTCACTTCTATTGACATAGATTTGTTGCATAAGATATTTTTCATTTTCGGCAACCACAAAGACTTGATTATTATAAACGTAACAATAACGAAGGCGCTTTATTATAACAGGGCAACCACAAAAAGACTTGATTATTATAAACGTAACAATAACGAAGGCGCTTTATTATAACAGGGCAACCACAAAAGACTTGATTATTATAAACGTAACAATAACGAAGGCGCTCTATTATATCAGGGCAGCCACAAAAGACTTGATTATTATAAACGCAACAATAACGAAGGCGCTCTATTATATCAGGGCAACCACAAAAGACTTGATTATTATAAACGTAACAATAACGAAGGGGCTTTATTATAACAGGGCAACCACAAAAGACTTGATTATTATAAACGTAACAATAACGAAGGCGCTTTATTATATCAGGGCAACCACAAAAGACATGATTATTATAAACGTAACAATAACGAAGGCGCTCTATTATATCAGGGCAACCACAAAGACTTGATTTATTATAAACTGTGCAACTACAACTTGCTTTAGCATAGACGTCACAACAACGAAAACGTGCCTTACAACATATGTTACAATCACTAATTCTTGCTCTATAATAAGCGTTATAACAATAAAACTTACTTTATCGTAAAGGAAACAAATGTAAACAACATCTTCAAGACATGTGTTGTATAACAATGATGTATTGCAGAACTCTCTCTTACTGAAATCAATTTACCTAGCACGCCACTTTATCTTTGAACAAATTCATAAATCAAACAGTAATAAAAGAAATGTAGTGCCCCGTCACACTAAGTGGCGTATAGGGAATTTGGTGTTAGTGACCATAAATTTCACAGAACAGATGGAGGGTGATCTTGTGGTCAGTATTACGCCCGTGTCGCTTTACTTTCCCAGGAAAAAAAAATCCAGTACCAATTTAAGGCTGGGTGAACCTAGAAGCAATCGATCCTCTTGTCCTTAATAGTTCAGTCCACTAACCATTGAGCTATCGCGGCTTCCATAAATCATGATGTGCTCAACAAATATTGCTGCAAATCACTGGAAACTAGAACGGCGCATTGTAAGGGTTGAAAATAAACAAAAACAAAAAAAGAAAGTAATATTGACTTTATCCAGATAAGATAACTCGCAAGTCGAACTCGAACGCGTCATTTTCCTTAAAGATCAACAACCAAGTCCTCAATGGCGGCAAACTCTTTAGTAATCACCAGATGATCACTCACCAGATGATCACTCACCAGATGATCACTCACCAGATGATCACTCACCAGATGATCACTCACCAGATGATCACTCACTGTAAAATTCACTCAAACTGAGAAAGATTTTCTTTCTTCCGTTACTTGTCTACTGCTCTTGTTACATTTCGACTTTCAGCGTGGGATGAGAATAGAATGCTCTAGTCAAAGTACATGATGCACTTGTAAACAATCATTCATTAATTTATCGTCTTCTAAGTTTGTCTTTTTCCTTCTTTCTGACTATTTTGAGTTTTAATGCACTTTGTGGTATGCAGTTTAATAAGGATCGCATGGTTTGTGTTCATTACATTTGATTTTTTTGTTACTTAATATAATCATGCACCACTTAAGCACCACAGAAATAAAAAGCAGAATAGCTCAGGCCAAAATAGCATTTCAGAAAATGAAAAATATCTTATGCAACAAATCTATGTCAATAAAAATGAGAAAGAGAATTCATCTGTGCTATATAGAACCAATTCTGACCTATGGAAGCGAATCATGGACATTAGACAAACAAATTAAAAGATGATTAGAGGCCACAGAGATGGGATTTCTCAGAAGAATGTTGAAAGTTCCCTGGACAGATAAAAAGACCAATGAGGAAGTTCTCAAAGAGTCCAACACAAAAAGTGAGCTCTTAAAAAACATCAGAAAGCAGCAATCAACATTTTTCGGGCACATCATGAGAAGAGGAAAGTTGGAATACTTGGTTACAACTGGCAAAATAGAAGGAAAGAGAGAGCGCGGACGACAAAGAGGGAAAATACTGGATAGCTTGGTGTCATGGCATGGAAAACAGTCAACAACAGAACTAAAACGATGCACTGTAGATAGAAGAATATGGCGGGACATGATCACCTACGCCAACCGGTATGGCACATGATGATGAATATAATCAAGTACTGAAGTAAACATATACTTTTCCTTACCTCGCCATTTATGATTATATCTGTCGCTACTTAATAAAAACATAAGCAAAATTGATAATAAAGTATGCTATTTACCAACCTTATTGTAAACAAATTAAATATTAGATAAACGTTTTACTCGTCTCTTTGGTAATGACATATTTAAACATTACAGCAATGACTGATACCATTATAAATGCCCTGGCCTAGCACGATCTACATCTAGATACGCTAAGAGTTCACTAGTTAGGAAATATTTTACACAGAATATTTTGTTATGTATCTAAACACCACATATGTCCTAAGAATATATACCGGACAAGTCAGTCCCAATAACAGATCACAAAGCACAACAATATTCTCCAATATCCGAATCACATTCTAGTTAAAGTATTCACATCCGTCTTTATATACGCTGCTCTAAACGAGTACTCCCCCCTGCATCAAAGATTGACTGCGTCATATTTTCTTCAATTATTAAAAAACAGGACCGTTCTACGTAAATGTTTTAACTTATAATGGTGACGACATTCTGATTGATAATTGTGTTACACAGTGGTTCCCAAACTGTTGACACCTGCGGCTCCCTATCCCTGCAGATCATATACCAGCGGTGCCATTAAGGTAGTTAGATCGTATAAATCGGGTAACCTCTGATTCACTGATAGGACATCATCATCAGGTACCATGCCTGCTGGTGTAGGTGATCATGTCTCTCCACAACTTTCGATCTCGACAGTTATTTATAATTTCTTTTGTTAACCTTCTGCCAAGCCATTCTCTTAAGCTGCCTGGTATCTTTTCTCTTTACTTCTCTCTATCTCTTTGTCCCTCAATTTTCCTAGCTGACACAATATGCTCCAGCTGTTCCCTTCTCAATAACATTTTGGAATATAGTGTGATAGATCATAACAGATGATAAATGACGACAGAATTAGCACTATCCTGTAGAAACTCGTCATGTACTAAAAGCACTAAACCTATGTGGATGCTGTCATTTTATTATTTGTAACCACTGAGTAGGCACACGATAAAAGTATCGGCGGGCCGCCCCTGCTATAGTTTTATAGCTCTCCCGGAGTCTCAACTTGCACTTTGGGAACCACTTGTGTAATGTAAGAAGGGGTTGTAATTGGAGAGCGCAAGGATACGCCGCGATGGAGAAATGGACGGCCAGTCAAACAGAAAAGGGCAGACGGAACAGATGGAGGGTGATTTAGGTAGACAAAATGAAGACTGTAAGACAGACAACACTAGTGCATAATTAATTGGATAGATGGAGGGGATAAACACTGATGATTGGATTTATGAATGGATGAAGGGAGGGACAGAGAGACAGACAGATTAATAGGCAGATATACAAATAGTATGGAAGGTGTATATCGACACCGGTTATAAAACCCGGATACGTTTCACATCCCATAACCGTGATAGACGTGTCGTGTTCAATGATATACTTTGTAGTTTCACAACTGGAAAAACATGTTGCACGCTAGGTGTATTAAAATACTAGCAAAAACAGACACACGAGCATGTGTCAACATGCACGCTAGGTGTATTAAAATACTAGCACAAACAGACACACGAGGATGTGTCAACATGCACGTTAGGTGTATTAAAATACTAGCAAAAACAGACACACGAGCATGTGTCAACATGCACGCTAGGTGTATTAAAATACTAGCAAAAACAGACACACGAGCATGTGTCAACATCAAGTACCATGCCTGCTATAGGTGATCGTGTAATTCTTCTGTAAAACCACATTTCTACAGACTCCAGTGATTTTCTTGTCTGTTGTCATATTGTCCATGATTCGCATCCATATGTTAAGACTGGCTCTACGTAACATTTAAGAACTCTTTTTTTTTTTTTTTTTTTCTATTGTCAAAAACGGATTGCATAGTATCTTCCTCATTTTTTGGAAAGCTGCTTTTGCCGGAGCCATTCTGCATCTCACCTTTTTTGTACAGCCTCCGTCTGAGGTTAACAAAGTTCCCAAATATTTAAATTCATTTACCTGTTTTAATATTGTTTCACTTGTCTTTATTTTGCACTGATGTGATGTCTTTTTCTTTGTTGTTACTAAGGCTGAGTCCTTTATTTTTGCTTTCTTTCACTATAATGTCCAACATTTCTTGTAACTCATTTTCACTCTTAGCGATTAAGACTGTATGATCAGCATACCTGTGTGTTTGTCAGGTCAGGTAACTTTACCTGCTACTGTATGCAGTAAACAGTACAACCTGTGTCTGCCCTGCTGCCTTGCAGGTAAGCTCGGGAGAGTAAAAGGGAGGGTACCCCGAAGTAAAACAACCCCACTGCCTTGTGGGTGAGACTTTTTAGTAAAAGGCTAGCGGAGCCAACCGTAAACAAACAGACGGAAGGCAACAGAAAACCACCGTCGTAACTTCTTTGTACAATCATGAAAAATATACTAACATGAAAACAAATAACACCAGTGCTAAAACTAAAAATAGCAACATGTTATATCTTCTCAAAATTCCTATATGGCGCAGAAACATGGAGACATTAAACAAGAAAACAGTACAAAAACTTGAAGCCTTTGCAATGTGGATTTATAGAATAGGAAGAAGTGGATGGAAAACTAACGATGAAGTCTTAAGACAACTAAAAATTAAAAGAGAACAACTAAACACAATTTAAACAAGACAAATTTGATTTTTGGGGGCATATTAAAAGTCACAGTTGCCTACAAAAAGCAATCTTGGAAGGGAAACTACAGGCTTAAAGAGGAGACTAACATGGACGAGTAACATCAAAAGATGGACAAGTCAACCTATGACAACCTGCACTATCAAAGCAAGAGACAGAGCTGAATGGCGCTCCATGGAGAGAAACTTTGATGCAGAGTTGGACAAGTAAGCCTATGACAACCTGCACCATCAAAGCAAGAGACAGAGCGGAATGGCGCTCCATGGAGAGAACCTTTGACACAGAGATGGCACTCAATGATGATTACTACCTCCAGTTTTTCCAACATCCTGAGGGGATGACGTGCACGCCGTTAACGATGGAAGAGATAAATAATAACGCGATTTTTATTTCAGTTTACTTTTCCTGTTCAGAGCTTATGACCCGTGAGAAACGCATTGCCCTCTTCTGGTCGGTACAGCTAGGAAGGTTTTACACTTCCACTATATCACTGCGCACTACGGACAGCTAAGAATAATAATGAAAACGTTTTGAAAGAGGGTAAATCAAAAAGAGAGCTAATTTCCAATATTAGGAAGAAAGAATCATCGTTCTTTAGCCATGTAATGAGAAGGAAACAGCTAGAATATATTGTGACAACTGGGAAAATTGAGTGACTAAGAGATAGAGGGAAGCAAAGAGAAAATATACCAGACTGCTTAAGAGATTGGCGTGGCAGAAGGTCATATATATATATATATATATATATATATATATATATATATATATATATATATATGTGTGTATGTTTATATACACACACACACACACACACATATGGAGAGCAAAAATAAAAAATGGCACAGCAATTTTCGAGACAATGTTGATATCAAATTCAGAAGATAAAAGGCGCAAGAGAAAAGAGACAAGGCCAGATACCGCAAATACAACTTGCTCGTTCTGTGGATCGACCTGTCTGTCCAGGATGGGCAAATACAGCCACAAGAGAAGATGTTCAGTAAAGCAGCACCCAATATGAGACACTAATGCTTTACCGAACTACTGACTTATCATGGTTGCTTGCTACCAACCGTCTGTCAAAACGCCAAAGGCCATATATATATATATATATATATATATATATATATATATATTCATATAAATCATGGGTCCGATTAACACATTGTGACATATTCAAATGTTATTTCTTCTTGATGCTTTAGTTAACCGACACTGAGATAATTAGCAGAACACAATCAACGCAATTATCATGGATTCAGTAGTTTTGCGTCTTCAGACTGCGATAAACAGTGACGTATACGACTGGCCAATGTAACAAACAATTTTATTTAATCCACTAAATCTATGTCTGCCCCGACTCTTATTTCATTCCTAAAAGTGTGTGAACATTAGATGTCCGTATTCGGTCATTAAGTACATGCCTACAAAATACGAATAAAGTTAAATCCACTAGAGACACATCCGGGAGCAGAAGTGAAAGCCATTGCCTCGATTTTGTGAAGTAATTTACAAAACAAAAATAATTTCTTTTTTAAATACGATATCATGTACTATATAAACACTTTCTAAAGCAAGGAAAATAGTTGTCTTCAAATAATTTAAAATAAACTCTTTAATGTCAATAATTAAAATGTTTTTTTTTCTTAATGAACTAGTTCAATACGGTGTTGTTCGTATAACGACATGTGGCTCATTATTGGTAACTAACCTAATAGGAAAAAAACAAACACTTTTTGGTACTCATCATCATCATGTGCCATACCAGTTGGCAGGGAGCCGCGATAGCTCAGTGGTTAGTGAACTGGGCTACAAAGGACAAGTGGTTGGGTTCGATCCAAAACGACGGCTTTCGGGTTCGCACAGCCTTAAATGGGTACCGGATTTTTATGGGAAAGTAAAGCGGCACGGGCGTAATACCGACCACATTACCCCAAAAATCATGTGCTGAAGGTCTGTAAAATGTATGGTCACTAACACCATATTTCCCTATACGCCACTTGGAGTGACTTTACTTTTTTTACTTTTATACCAGCTGGCATAGGTTTCCCATCTCTGTGGCCTATAATCGTCTTTTCATTTGTTTCTTTTGGCTCTGCTATACTAAAACATTTTTCGGGCACATCATGAGAAGAGGAAATTTGGAATACTTGGTTACAACTGGCAAAATAAAAGGAAAGAGAGATCGCGGACGACAAAGAGAGAAAATACTGGATAGCTTGGTGTCATGGCATGGAAAACAGTCAACAACAGAACTGATACGATGCACTGTAGATAGAAGATTGTGGAGGGACATGATCGCCTACGCCAACCGGCAGGGTACATGATGATGATGATACTAAATCAAGAACTCTATACACTTTATTTTGGATTCACATTTACAAAAGATGGCAGATGCGACAATGGAAGTAATTAGATCATGTGGACTACAAAAAAAACTTGTCAAGATAATTTTTAAAAAAGGACCGAAACACTTGCACGACAGGGGGCGCTTCAAATTATCAGATTACCTCCTCCTACTGAGAAGCTCCGTATAAAGAGTTTCCTATTATACTACATAGACATCACTATAAATATATTACAATGTAAAATCTTAATTCGGTCGGGAAATTCTTCGGTGAAAAAAAAATTGAACATAAAACATATTAGACTTAGTAACAGATATCTATGTATATATAGTGAATATAATCGAATAGCAAAGCAAGCCCTCATATGGGAAACAACAGGTAAAAGAAAAAGAGGAAGACCCAGGGAGACACTGAAAAGAACATTGATGAGAGAGGCAAGAGCAGCAGGAATCGGCTCCCTCAATGAGATAGAACTGCTTGCACAGAACAGAGACAGATGGCGAGATTTGATAAAATATCTTTAAAAGAAAACTGCTAGAACAAAAATTCATATAGGAGAAGGTGTATCTTGGTCTACGCCCTATGGGCCGGTTACGGCTCGAAAGGTCAATAGATAGATAGTGAATATGAGAGGTATTTTGAAAATGTTATTTAAATAATGTAAGCTTGCACAGCGATAGTTGTACTACAATTTAAATTTTACAAAAAAATTAACGGTTTTCACAATATTTATATATTAATAATCATTAACATTGTTTATCTATCTATCTATTGTCCTTTCGAGCTGAAGACGGCACATAGGGCAGAACCACAATCTCAAAATCAGAAACATTTCGTGTCAAAATGGCACGTATTGCAGAGATCACTGCTTCTAAAATCTATGGCTCTATTTCCATAATACTTTTTTACAATGACAGCTTGTCAAGTCATCAATCAAACTCCTTAGTCGCCTCTTACGACATGCCTGGAAGGTCACAGTGTCACTATTCTTTACTTCCCTCAGCGTTGTTTACGGTTGTTATTAATTCCATTTGCAAATAATGTTATTTATTACCGTCTTTGAGCGATTTTGCATGTAGAATATAGGAAATGTACCAAACGGACATAATTTAACATACTGAATATAAATTTCTACGATTTCACTGACTTTAGCTTGAAATGGCAGATTACTCGATCTCACTTATTTTAGCTTGAAATGGCATATGATTATTCGAAAGCTGAACTCTAGTGGGGTGAAAACGTGGATGTCTACAAAACCATATGTTCTGTTGTTATATTATCTGTTATTTTCCTTATATACCATTTCGGTTATTTAGTTTTGCGTACATTTTAAGTTTTTCGTTTCATTTTTTTCTTGACATATTTTAATATTATTTCACAAAATGTAATTACACAATGTGTAATACGAAATTGGTATTAGTTTTTCTTTACTGCTATTTTTTTTTTACCTTTTTGTGTTAATAAAAAATAACTAATATAATTTATATTGAAGATGCACCCAACCTTCTTCTTCTTCTGCCTTTCGGCTCCATGTGGAGCATAGGTCTTCTACAAATATTTTCCAAGTCGTTCTGTTTCTTGCCATTCTTTTAAGCTCGTTCCATGTCGTTTCCATCATCTTCATCTCTGCTTCTATATGTCTTCTCCAATAATTCCTTGGTCTTCCTCTTTGTCTTTTTTTCCCTGGGGATTCCAAAAAAGGGCCTGTTGAGTAATACTTTCAGTTGGCTTCCGCAGTGGTCCTATCCAGCGCCATCGTCTTCGCTGCATCTCTTTATCCACTGGTATTTGATTGGTACATTTTCGTAATTCTATATCAGTGATAAAGGCTCTCTGTCTAAGAAATGTATGACACAATCCGGAGACTCAGCCTTAGTACACATTAAATTCCTCCTCAAACACTCCGGTAGAACAAGAGAGAATGAGGATACAAAATAATCCCTATGTAGAGCTATGAAAAGAGAATTATCCACCTGAATTATTTTTGTAAATATATGTACGAGTATATACACGACCTATAGGAATTAACACTGCAGCGTTCAAAATAGGGTGCAACAGCTTCCAGCCTTTGTGACGTTGGTAGGTAGCTCTGGTGAAACATAACATAAAATAACATTGGAATGAATGTATTTAAAAGAAAAACTAATAATTTAGTTGCAGAATAAAGGCAGTTGATCCTGCTGAAGACGGATGTGTTGGGCCGAAAAGCGCAAATATCATAGTTACACTGCAAGCCACAACACAACTCAGACACGCCCACTTAACGTCCTTTTAAGGGCGTATGATGAAGAGGTGTACTCCTTTAGTCATCGGGCGAACACAAACAAGGCATTTGATGTGCGAATAACAGTTAATAACACATCGGGCGAACACAAGCAAGACATTTGATGTGCGAATAACAGTTAATAACACATCGGGCGACACACAAGCAAGACATTTGATGTGCGAATAACAGTTAATAACACATCGGGCGAACACAAGCAAGACATTTGATGTGCGAATAACAGTTAATAACACATCGGGCGAACACAAACAAGGCATTTGATGTGCGAATAACAGTTAATAACACATCGGGCGACACACAAACAAGGCATTTGATGTGCGAATAACAGTTAATAACACATCGGGCGCACACAAACAAGGCATTTGATGTGCGAATAACAGTTAATAACACATCGGGCGACACACAAGCAAGACATTTGATGTGCGAATAACAGTTAATAACACATCGGGCGAACACAAGCAAGACATTTGATGTGCGAATAACAGTTAATAACACATCGGGCGAACACAAGCAAGACATTTGATGTGCGAATAACAGTTAATAACACATCGGGCGACACACAAGCAAGACATTTGATGTGCGAATAACAGTTAATAACACATCGGGCGAACACAAGCAAGACATTTGATGTGCGAATAACAGTTAATAACACATCGGGCGAACACAAGCAAGACATTTGATGTGCGAATAACAGTTAATAACACATCGGGCGAACACAAGCAAGACATTTGATGTGCGAATAACAGTTAATAACACATCGGGCGAACACAAGCAAGACATTTGATGTGCGAATAACAGTTAATAACACATCGGGCGACACACAAGCAAGACATTTGATGTGCGAATAACAGTTAATAACACATCGGGCGAACACAAGCAAGACATTTGATGTGTGAATAACAGTTAATAACACATCGGGCGAACACAAGCAAGACATTTGATGTGCGAATAACAGTTAATAACACATCGGGCGAACACAAGCAAGACATTTGATGTGCGAATAACAGTTAATAACACATCGGGCGAACGCAAACAAGGCATTTGATGTGCGAATAACAGTTAATAACACATTTCAAGCAATGAAATAAATATTTAAAAAAAACAATGCATATCAGAACAGGGATTTTTTTTAAAAGTTAAATAGTTGAAACGGGGGGGGGGGGGGGGGGGGGGGGGGAATAGACAAAATACCCGAACGAACATATTGTATATCGACATTGTGATAACAAATTATCTGTACACCCTTTTGCACCTAATAATTACACTGTGGTTGGGATCGAACCCGGGATCTTGGGTGGGGATCGAACCCGGGACCTCAGATTCTTGTCCAGGGCCTGACGTCTTGCCTCTAGACCACGAAGTCCCCGGTAAGAATTCAATTGTGTAAACAAGAAGAAAAATAAATGCATTTGTAATTTGAGATTAGTACATGCCGTTTGTGTTTGTCGTGTATTAATATCTTACATTTGCACCTGATGACGGCTCCTGCCGAAACGTCGTACTTTGTCTCGGCGCTCTACGAGTTTAGCTATTTAATACTGTTTTATGCTTATTTTGGGGAAAAGACAGACCAAGGAATTCTTGGAGAAGACAGATAGAAGCAGAGATGAAGATGATGGGAAAGACATGGAATGATCTTAAAAGAATGGCAAAAAAACAGAACAACTTGGAAAGTGTTTGTTGAAGACCTATGCTCCACTGTGAGCTAAAAAGGTAGAAGAAGAGAAGATGCTTATTTTTACAAGTAAAAGAAACATGAGGTCGCCCTGGAGAACTCCCCCCCCCCAAAAAAAAAAAAAAGAACATAAATAAGAGAGACAAAAACAGCAGGCTTCGACTATCTCACCGGGAGTGAGCAAGGGCTGAAGGGTACACTGCGAGTATCTTATGACGTTTGACGGCACTTGAAGAATGACGATGGCGATGTAATGAGGCTACGTCATGTTGACGACCATACAAGAATTAAAGGCTGAATTCTGCACAGATAGATAGAAAGACGAAAAGTCTCTCGATGAAGAGTAAGATCAATAGATGGACTAATATTAATGGCTAAAAATGAACAGAAGATGAAAGCACAATAAAACGTTTGATATTTAATGCAATAAATCGTCAATGTAATGAATAAACTTGAGTTGAAATAGGACAGGAAGAAGCCCAGACAGCTTTATCGTAACACTTTTAAGTCAATAACTGAAAATGCCCGCTTTTTTATTATGTAAACACGGTCACGTGACGATCACCCTACTATATCAGAGCCAGAAACAGTGTTTAGTTATTGCAGTTGGCAAAAGGAACGTACCGGCTGAGCAATTTTGAAGGTATACTTATAGCATAGGTATGTGGGTTGGGGTAGGTGCAGCGTGGAGATTATTAAAGGGAGGAGGTGGGGGTGAGGGGGTGGTCAATCAAAAACATTCTCTGTGCTGTGATCGGTTTCTGAAAGCCTGACGTTGTTCTTTACTCTTTCAATAATACGTCAACATTCATGTATGCCACCGGCTGTTTGACGTTTCCAAGCCAAGGCGTGGAGGAGAGGAGGAGGAAGACGAAGAAGAAGAAAAGAAGAAGAAGGGCGACGAAGATCTGAAAAAGAAAAAGAGGAGGACGAGAGGGACGAGAGGGAAGAGAGAGAAAGAAGAGGCGGTGGGGGAAGAGAGAGAAAGAGGAGGAAGAGGAAAAGAAGGAGGAGGAAGAAGGGGAGGTGTAAGAGGAGGAAGGAGAAGAAGAAGGAGAAGAAGAAGAAGAAGGAGAAAGGGGGGGGGAGGAGGAGGATGATGAGAAGAGGAAGAGAAGAAGAGGAAGAAGAGGTAGAGGAAGAAGAAGAAATTCTTAATAGCTGGTAGCTACAATGTTTTGTTTTAGTGCGTGCAATTGTCGTTTAACTGACTTATCTATGAAATCACACACAAGTATACAAAATGTCACCACTATATGACATTGGGCAGAACGGGCAGGGGTTAAAGGGCAGGAGGGTTAATAACCTACCATTCTCTTCTCACCGTTAAGTAGGTGGTGAAGCAGTGGCGTTCAAACCAGGGGATGGTAAAGCCACGAAGAAACCAGGGGATGGTAACGTCACCAAAAAACTAGGGGATGGTAAAGCCACGAAGAAACCAGGGCATGGTAAAGCCACGAAGAAACCAGGGGATGGTAACGTCACCAAAAAACTAGGGGATGGTAAAGCCACGAAGAAACCAGGGCATGGTAACGTCACCAAAAAACTAGGGCATGGTAACGTCACCAAAAAACTAGGGGATAGTAACGTCACCAAAAAACTAGAAGATCGTAACGTCACCAAAAAACTAGGGCATGGTAACGTCACCAAAAAACTAGGGGAAGGTAACGTCACCAAAAAACTAGGGGAAGGTTACGTCACCAAAAAACTATGGGAAGGTAACGTCACCAAAAAACTAGGGGAAGGTAACGTCACCAAAAAACTAGGGGATGGTAACGTCACCAAAAAAACTAGGGGAAGGTAACGTCACCAAAAAACCAGGGGATGGTAACGTCACCAAAAAACTAGGGGATGGTAAAGTCATGAACAAGCCAGGGAATGATAAAGTCACGAAGAAACCAGGGAATGGTAAAGTCACGAAGAAACCAGGGAATGGTAAAGTCACGAAGAAACCAGGGAATGGTAAAGTCACGAAGAAACCAGGGAATGATAAAGTCACGAAGAAACCAGGGAATGGTAAAGTCACGAAGAAACCAGGGAATGGTAAAGTCACGAAGAAACCAGGGAATGATAAAGTCACGAAGAAACCAGGGAATGATAAAGTCACGAAGAAACCAGGGGATGGTAAAGTCACGAAGAAACCAGGGAATGGTAAAGTCACGAAGAAACCAGGGAATGGTAAAGTCACGAAGAAACCAGGGAATGGTAAAGTCACGAAGAAACCAGGGAATGGTAAAGTCACGAAGAAACCAGTGGATAGTAAAGTCACAAAGAAACCAGTGGATAGTAAAGTCACAAAGAAACAAGGGAATGATAAAGTCACAAAGAAACCAGGGAATGGTAAAGTCACGAAGAAACAACGTATCTGAAGTCAAAAAAAAAAAAAAAATGCCCGCCGTCTGTGGTGAATTTCGAGCCAGTTCCTACTGAGGATACAAATGATAAAAAATGAATCATGAACAGAAACTTCCGAGACGATAATTCAACGAATCGTTTCAAGGGAAGTGGTATGTTTATAAAACTCGGAACAAAATTAACAAATGGCCAATCACAGAAAGCAACAACGAAACAATAGAGAACACGAAGCAAGATCAATCCCGTCAAGGTAAAGTAGGTCAAGTACGAGACATGAACCGGCGTCTTAGCACGCAAGTTTCTACCCATATGTGCTCGGCCGCCTATCCAGAAATGTTCGGAAATTTCTGGAATGAAATTTCATTTCATTTCATAAGAATGCCGATAGTTTCTTTCTGATGTTTTTTTTTTTTTTTTTTCTAGGAGCTCCCTTTTTTGTGTTGACCTCTTTGAGAATGTCTTCGTTGATCTATTTAGCTGTCCAGAGAACTTTCAACATTCTTCTGAGAAATCCCATCTCTGTGGCTTCTAATCGTCTTTACATTTGTTTGTCTCATGTCCATGATTGGCTTCCATGGGTCAGAATTGGCTCTATATAACAATGATGGACTCTCTTTCCCATTTCAACGACAGGAATGATAAATGTAGAGACATAGGGTTGCGGAGAGACATGATGACCCACGCCAGCAGGAAAGGTACTAGATTATGATGATTCATTTACTATGTGTTTTATGTATTTGCCTAATGCAGAGCTGTTGGGTTATTTCGCTGTCAACTCGCACTGTTGCTGCATTTGTACATGTACCATTTATTAACAACGTAGGCAAACATGGTCTGTTTAAGTAGGAAAGAATGGAAGAAGGGTGGTACAAATTAGAAATGTTAGTTTTCATGCACAGCAAATATAGAGAGTTATAAATAGAAGAGAATATAGTTTGTATCCTGGTCTAGGATGTGTGTTGCTTTCTGTGGTTTTTTTTTTTTTTTAACTCTGGTCCAAACTTCCTGTTACTCTCTCTTGTTTTTTTTTTTTTTGAATCGACTAAGCTTGTCTATAATTTTTTTTTAATTCTGGTCCAGGATGTTTGTAGCTATTGTTTGTTTGGTTTTCTTTTTTTTTAAATTCTGGCCCATGGTGTCTGTTAATTTCTGTTCTTTTTATTTTTGTTTGGCCCATGCTGTCTGTTAATTTGTTCTTTTTTATTTTTGTTTTGGCCCACGCTGTCTGTTAATTTATGTTCTTTTTATTTTTGTTTTGGCCCACGCTGTCTGTTAATTTATGTTCTTTTTATTTGTGTTTTGGCCCATGCTGTCTGTTAATTTATGTTCTTTTTATTTTTGTTTTGGCCCATGCTGTCTGTTAACTTCTGTTCTTTTTGTTTTATTCTGGCCCAAGCTTTCTGTTACTTTCTGCCCTTTTTTTTTTTAATTCTGTCCCATGCTGCCTACTATTTACATTTATGTTGTTGCTGCTTGTGCATTCTTTCCCGAGTGCAGTCTCAGATGTCGGTATTAATTTTGTTTGGTCTGTCTGGGAGTGCTATCAAAATACACATTTATTTGTTTGTTATATTCAACGAACCTGATATGATTTGTGACGGTAACACTCCAACTATTATACTACATCCGCGTCCGTGTTTTTTCTTTATTTCTATATATTTACAAACAGGGGGAACGTGACTGTCACGTGATCTGATCAACCTATACCGTGAAATAATAATAATTTTTTTTTTTTAATCGGCAGACTGTATACTTAAATGTCTGAATGTTGATCTTTTTGTTAGCAACTTGATATACACCGATGATATTGAATTAGTTGTAAAGATTTTGAGAGAAATAGAGTTTCATATATTGGTTGAAGAAAATTGAGAGAGGGAGAGAGAGAGAGAGAGAGAGTTTCATATATTGGTTGAAGAAAATTGAGAGAGAGAGAGAGAGAGTTTCATATATTGGTTGAAGAAAAGGGAGAGAGAGAGAGAGAGAGCGCGAGGGATTGCAGGTTCAGGGAATCATAGGAGGAAGAGGTATGTATTGCAGCACTCAGAAAAAATGACAAATAAACAACAACAGAAAAAAAACAAAGAACAACATATGGTCCGAAACAGGATCGAACCCGTACTCCTTGGCACTGCGCCTTCTAACGAGAAGCCGGACGCTAGGGATCACTGCCACTCAGCTAACTTGACTGCAGGTTTAGTTTAAATGGTAAGATGACTAAAAGAGATGTATCTACATTCGACACCTTACAGGAATGGTCAGTCTGCATAAATGCTGGCATGAACCACGGGGCCGATGTCGGGATGCCTCGACTGTAATGAAATTAATTCCATGAAAAGAATTTTTTTTAATAGATTAGAGAGCGGCTGTCTCAATGGGGGAAAAAAAGCAACAAAGATCGACCAAAACTGCAAGAGCAAAATAAATAGCCAGTACTGAAAGAAGTCAACAGCGGTTATACCTTGGAGCAACAGTACTTTCAGTGAGATACGCAATTATGAAATAAAATACTGAATAGACCAGGCAGGAGGCTAAGGCGCGCCTCCCAGCACCAGAGCTGGAAGTTGTCAGCGACCCACAGCTGATGGCTTGCGCCACGATCGGTGAACCAAAACCATTCAGACCCTACTCCACCTCTCCGTGGTGCCTCTAGTAACAGACTAACCTGTCTAGTCCGGCCAAGCGAGTAGGGATCGAAGAGGGAAGACAACCCGGTACTCAAAAATGTCATGCTGAAGTCGGATGTGTTGGGCCGAAAGGCTAAAATATAACAGTTATACTGTAAACCACAACACAACGCAGACACGCCTACTTAACGTCCTTTTAAGGGCGGATGATGACGAGGTACACTCCTTAAGTCGTGTCCGGTTAGCGCAATCGATAGGCGGTTGGCTTACCACGGCAACAGCCGGGGTTCGTACCCTGGTGAGGACACCTGGGTTTTACTAATTCCCTAAAAAAATTAGTACCTCTGAAGTCGGAGTAAATCTGCCTGCATGGCGAGGGGCATCCTGTAATGGGATAAAACAGACTTTACACGCGAAATTCAGTCCCACAAAATTGAGTGGGTGGGACTTCGTCAGAGGTCAAAGCTGACGAAAGCGAACGAACGAACGAACTCCTTAAGTCATCGGGCGAACACAAGCAAGCAAGACCAGGCAAAGGTAGCATTACAGAAAAATGATAAACATTTTCTTTGCAAGAATTTGCTGTCAGTAGAAGATAGAGACAGTGATTGTCAATGTTAATATATCCTGTTCTGTCTTACAATAGCAAGTATAGGCAATTTATGAACAAGCAGGAATAACACTGAAGGTAAAAGAAATGGAAATCTACAGAAGAATGTTAAGAAACCCATGGGCCGCTAAATAGAGTAATGAGGATGTGAATTAAAACCAGTGTTCAGCTGACTTCATGGTAGTCTGGAATCCAACTCTGATTGAGTCTTGATCGCAGAGAGAGAAAACCAGTGTAGAAAGAGGACTTTTGAAACGCATTACATGACTTCTAACTTATTTGAGAATGGTATAGGGGGAGAAAAGTTTGGTAATATCACGAGGGATATTACCGGGCATGAGAGAAGAAAAATGTCTTGGAGAAATAAAACAAGAACGAACCGGTCATGACAGGTCAACAAATCTAACATGGGAAAACTATAGGAAGTAGGTCGGCATCTGATAAGGAATAGAACACTAGGGTCAAAAATAGTGGAGAGACAAGATACTAGAGAGCATGGACCTTGATGATGATGATGATGATTATGAGGATGATACATGTAATTAAGCGAATCTAACATAGAAAGCTATCGAAAGTAGGTCGACAGCTGATAAGGAAAGGAACACTCATCATCATCATCATGTGCCATACCGGTTGGCGTAGGTGATCTTGTCCATCCACAATCTTCTATCCACAGTGCATCGTATCAGTTCTGTTGTTGACTGTTTTCCATGCCATGACACCAAGCTATCCAGTATTTTCTCTCTTTGTCGTCCACGATCTCTTTTTCCTTTTATTTTGCTAGTTGTAACCAAGTATTCCAACTTTCCTCTTCTCATGATGTGCCCGAAAAATGTTGATTGCTTCTTTCTGATGTTTTTTAAGAGCTCCCTTTTTGTGTTGGCCTCTTTGAAAACTTCCTCATTGGTCTTATTAGCTGTCCAGGGAACTTTCAACATTCTTCTGAGAAATCCCATCTCTGTGGCCTCTAATCGTCTTTTCATGTGTTTGTCTACTGTCCATGATTCGCTTCCATAGGTCAGAATTGGTTCTATATAGCACATATGAACTCTCTTTCTCATTTTTATTGACATAGATTTGTTGCATAAGATATTTTTCATTTTCTGAAATGCTATTTTGGCCTGAGCTATTCTGCTTTTTATTTCTGTGGCGCATCTCCCATCTGATGTTATTATTGTGCCCAAGTATTTGAAACGTTGCACTTGTTTCAGATTTGTCTCGTTTATTTTTATGCTGCATGATGGTGGTGATTGTTTCTTCGATATGACCATTACTTCTGTAATGGTAATTACATCGAATCATGTAAAGGAACACTAGAGTCAGAAATAGTGGGGAGACATGACACTAGAGAGAACGGGCCTTGATGTTGATGATTGTGAAGTTGATGATTGTGATGTTGATGATTGTGATGTTGATGATTGTGATGTTGATGATTGTGATGTTGATGATTGTGATGTTGATGATGATACATGTAATTGAACGAATTCTAGTTGTTCGAAACTGTCGACCTGTTGGTGCATGCCCATACAGAACTAACAACACGCTAATATGGTGAACGCATTCACCACGTTTCTGCTAATACACGCTGCTTTCATTTGCGAGCCGTTTGGATGGTATGTGTGTTTGAGAGAGATTGAAAAGGGGTGTGGGGGGGGGGGGGGGAATAGAAGGAGAAGTAGAACAGTTTGTGAACTACATCTGCGTGGAGAAGGGGGGGGGGGCGGTAATGATAAAAACAGGAACAGTAAATTATTGAAAATTGATCAAACAGGAAAACTACAATAGAGAAAATGATTGATAATGTGAAAAGTGACAGAGAAAATGATTGATAATGTGAAAAGTGACAGAGAAAATGATTGATAATGTGAAAAGTGACAGAGAAAATGATTGATAATGTGAAAAGTGACAGAGAAAATGATTGATAATGTGAAAAGTGACAGAGAAAATGATAATGTGAAAAGTGACAGAGAAAATTATTGATAATGTGAAAAGTGACAGAGAAAATGATGATGTGAAAAGTGACAGAGAAAATGATAATGTGAAAAGTGACAGAGAAAATGATTGATAATGTGAAAAGTGACAGAGAAAATGATTGATAATGTGAAAAGTGACAGAGAGAATGATAATGTGAAAAGTGTCAGAGAAAATGATTGATAATGTGAAAAGTGACAGAGAGAATGATAATGTGAAAAGTGTCAGAGAAAATGATTGATAATGTGAAAAGTGACAGAGAAGATGATCATGTGAAAAGTGTCAGAGAAAATGATTGATAATGTGAAAAGTGACAGAGAGAATGATTATGTGAAAAGTATCAGAGAAAATGATTGATAATGTGAGTAGTGACAGAGAGAATGATAATGTGAAAAGTGTCAGAGAAAATGATTGATAATGTGAAAAGTGACAGAGAAAATGATTCATAATGTGAAAAGTGACAGAGAAAATGATAATGTGAAAAGTATCAGAGAAAATGATAATGTTAAAAGTGACAGAGAAAATGTGATAATTTGAGAATAAGCGATGACTTAAAGTCAAAGATAAGATCTTAACTTCTGACACCAACGTCATGTATATGGTGGCAATCAAATTCTTCCATAACATTATTTTTCTTTTTTCTTTTTTTTAATGTACGTGAATCAGTGCCCGTTGTTGTCCTGATAATTGTATCGCTCAAAAAATGATTTCTCTCTACCATCCTCGACTTCTTTTGTTCATGAACTTTTCTGCTGCCACTAGGCTAATATTTATTGACAAGAAATAATAACTTGATAGCTTGAAGTTATCTAAGATACCATAAGTGCATGACTTGAAAGCGGTAAACGATTTAGACATGACTGCTTATGTTAAGATCAGTTTTCTCGAACTGTTGAAGGTCTTTCACCACCAACTGTAGTAGCCCAGGAAATAAATTAACTAGTAGAGGTAAAGGCATCAAGATGCACCAAGATGCGTAGAGACTGACCCAGCTCAGGAACACAGGGAAATGACCATTTTTTATTTTTCCTCTCTTTAGTATCTAGCATATTATCGCCATGTAGTTAGATTTGTTAATATATCGTTATATATAATTTTTGTGTTTGTTGTTCGTCCAGATGAAGGCCTACTTGGCCGAAACGTCGACTTTTGTTTCGTCCATTACCACGTAAAGCTGTCACCATACCACTTTTTTCTTCCTTTTTTGTTAGTATTACTAATAAATTAACTAGCCTGGCCAGACGATTAAAAAAGGGAAACAACTTTGAAGACAAGTCAGGTACCCAAGATACCGTGCTAAAGTCGAATGTTCGGCTGAAAGTGGGCAGATATCGTATCTTGCTGTCAAACAAGACTCAGGGCAATTTACGCCCATTTACCGCCAATATAAGGACGCATAAGGGTGGATAGGAATGGCAAAAAATAATATTAATGTCATGAAGAACATACTAACATCAAAACAAATAACACCAGGGCTAAAACTAAGAATAGTAAAATGTTATCAATTCTCAACATTCCTATATGGTGCAGAAACATGGACATTAGACAAGAAAACAGAACAGAGAATTGTAGCCTTTGAAATGTGGATATATAGAAGAATAGGTAGAATTGGATGGAAGGAAAAGAAAACAAACGATGAAGTCTTAAAACAACTAAAAATGAAAAGAGAACTACTAAGCACAATTCAAACAAGACATGCAATTTTTGGGCCATGTTAAAAGACACAACAGCCTACTAAAAGTAATCCTGGAGGAGAAAATACAAGGTAAAAGAAACAGAGGCACACCAAGACTAACATGGACGAGTAACATCAAAAGATGGACAAACCAGCCTATGACAACCTGCACCATTAAAGCAAGAGACAGAGCAGAATGTAGCTCCATGATTGCCAACCTTCGCTGCGGAAATGGCACTCGATGATGATGATAAGGGCGCACATAGAAGAGGGAGGAAGGCAACTAAAACAAGTAGAGGAAAATAAATACCTAGGAAGTTTAATGACAAACGACAATTCACACAAAGTAGAAACAGACTCCAGATACAACAAAGCTTGTCAAATCATTGAACAGCTATCACCGCTATTGTCTAACAAGGAAATAAAACCTTTAAACTATGTGATTGTGGTAATCAGATGATATAGGTCGTTTCAAAATATTTTGAAGGTGTTTAATATTCCATATCTCTGCAACCAATTGATTGATAATGCTGAAATTTTGCATATGGTCTTGTGATTTTTGGTCCCAAGAAGTACATTCATTTCCTCACCAACAAACGTATAGTTTTAAATATTCTTTATTTGAAGTATACAAATTTAAGGCATTTTGGTCAAACCATATATTTGGAGGAATTACCGCTTCATATGAGTGAGCACCCACGGACTTGTCATCTTGAACGTAATGCGCGCCAATTTCCCTGTTTTAAGCACTAAAAAACACATAAAACGCGTCATAGTTATAATTTTATATCCGGTGCATCCCATTTCCTGTCGTTTTGTTGTGATTTATGTGCAACGGCGTATCCTAATTATTGGGTAATTTCGTTAAATTTGTGATCTGTTAGTCAATGGGTATAAAAGTAAAGTTCCTTACATTGCAATCAGTGGCAATAAAGGTGTATAAATTTTTTTGCATAGAAGCTAAGCGTGGAAAACTGTATCGAAGCATCTCAAAGCCAGAAAAGAGAACTATTCACGCATTGGGTATAAGCAAACGCTTTTTCAAACAAGTGCTTAAAGCTAACGGAGTGTCCAGTTCAATCAAGACTAGGACGCTAGGAAGAAAGAAAGTAGTAGTTTTGACAAGGAAGTGATTAGAAGAGCAATTTGTAAAATGTTCGATTCCAAAGAAACTGTGACTTTAAGAAAACTGAAAATTCGACTGAGAGCAGAAAATGACATTGTTGTGTCGAAAACAACATTATGGAGAACTGTTAGAAGCATCGGTTTTACGTTTAGAAAGTACGATAGTGGTAGAAATGTCATCTGCGAGAAGCCGCACTTAGTTTCTATGAGGAGTAAATATTTACGTGAAGTACGGGAAATGCGTAACCAAGGTTATGATATTGTATTTCTAGATGAATCTTGGATAAATTCTCACCACACAAGTGCAAAGGAATGGCAGTTATCAGATGGAAGTATTAAAAGATGTGTACCCACTGGAAAAGGACAGCGTATTATAATGGCACATGCAGGCAGCCGAAAAGAAGGGTTGGTGAAAAATGCAGAACTTATATTCACCTCTAATTATACTGACAACAGGGACTATCACACCGAGATGAATGGCCATATATTTAGAGAGTGGATTGAAAATACTCTTCTTCCAATTCTAGACAGACCATCCTGTCTGGTAATGGACAACGCGTCGTACCACAACGCTGTGGCAGAAGAAGACAAAATTCCTACATCTACCAGTACAAAAGATGTTATAAAAATTTGGCTAAGAAAGGAAGGAATTCCATTTAACGAGGGATTTTTGAAACCTGAATTACTGTCACTTGTTAAGAAATCGCAAAAGACCAAAGTATTCCAAATAGACAAAATCATTCAACAGCATGGTCATACGTGCTTGAGACTGCCCCCTTATCATCCACAATTAAACCCCATTGAACTCGTTTGGGCAAAAATTAAAGGACAGGTGGCAGCTGAGAATACAAGTTTTAAACTATGCGATATAAAAGGACTGACATATGCTGCTCTATCACAGATTGACAAAGATTTTTGGTGCAAATGTGAAGATCATGTCTTAAAAGAAGAAAATGACTATTGGAAAAAAGATGGACTATCGTTCGTTCAGCCCAGATTAGTAATCAATATGTTAGACTCCTCTGATTCAGAATAAATGAAATAATAATGGACGTTTTTATATGTCCGCATGATCAATCTTTAGCTAAAGTTGATAACGTTTTGAAAATGTAAAGATTCTTGATATGTGTACTGCAGGCATGCAAAGAAACTAAATCACTTTCATATGTCTTGTTTACTTAAAATAATGAAAGTCACATGGAAAGACATAAAACGAACAATGTAGCTCTTTACAGTGAAGAGGATCCCGTGCTTACATCGGACTCTTTAGTCACATGCGTACCCATAAACAATAACTTTGCTTGATATGTCATGCTCGCTATCGCTCGCAACGGATAATTAATTTTTTTAAATGTATTCTTTGTTGTATATTGTTTAAATAGTTTTCATTAATGGAACTGTTTATACGCTGATTTGTTTTAGACCGTCTGTAAAGGCTATAACATTGACATTCTCATAGTATTTTAAAGAAAGTAAACAATAGAAAGTAAACAGTTGATAAACGCCTCCAACTTTCAAGTTGTGTAGAGACGCCTATGTCGAGAAGCTGATTTCCATTAATGTACGGTAAATTATTTTCTCCAGGAGCAAAAAGATCAGTAAATTCACTGAGATCAAAGGAAAGTGCTGCTTCATGATGAAGCATACTTCCTACATCATTAAATTTTGTGAAATCGGTGGGACCTTGGAAAAACAAGGCCAGATGCAAAAAATCAAGTTTGTAAGTGCAGGGAAAGAGGAGATATTTCATGTTAATCGTGAACATTTAGATTTGAAACGACCAATAGTAACATAACGATTATGTTGAGACGAAGCACTGTGTCAAGTGAGACAATTTAGTTTCCTGATAATGGTTTGATATTTTACAAGATGTGTGTGTGTTCATGTCGGAGTGCTTAAACACATGAATTAGCTTGTTAGTTCCTCTGGGGCCGTAGACAGCACATAGGGCAGGAATCGTAGCTGTCCATGTCTAACGATTCACTGCTAAGTCTTGTAGGTCTGGTTCTTTCCCCCCTTAAGTTCATAGCTGCGCCCTCTTTATTATTTGTTCTTTGTCAAATTGTTATTAGCTCTTCGTTTTCTGTTGCCACCTGTGTCCACACACGAAGGTCTGGTGCAGGAGTCTTTTTTTTCGTCAGTCGCTCGACCAATTAACTTATACGGGAGTACCTGTTTCGTTTCTGTCACTGGATTATATAGATCTCAGTAGTATTTGTATTAATTAATTTACTCTGATTTCGTTCTCTCCATATTCGGTAAACTTTGAAATACAGTTTTTTTTTCTTTTTCTTTTTTCTGAGGTGTGGGGGGGGGGAGAGGGGGGGAGTGGTCTAGAGGCAAAGCGTTGACCTCTGAACTGGAAGTTCAAGGGTTCGAATCCCTTCACTCAGAGGCGGTGGGAATTTTTTACGTCTCATCTCATGTCTCGTGGTTTTACCATCCACTGGATAGTGAGGTCCAATGTCTCTAGCCCTCTCGGACAACGACGAAAAACATGCGGTAATGTGTGTACTCGTGTATGTTAAAAAATCATTTGCAGTTCAAGTTTAAAAAATAAAAAAACGCAGGCCAAAAGAAATCTCCGAGGAAAAAAAAAATTGTTAAACAAATCTACCCATGCCGAAGTCGGATGTTCCGGACCGAAAGGCGAAGATATCGCGGCTTTGCTACAAACTAGCGACACGACGCATATCCCGCAGGCTCACTTGACGAATGAACGCTAAGAAGATGAAACACCGGCAAAGTTACCGTTTACTATTCACACATCAAGGTTACCGTTTACTATTCACACATCAAAGTTACCGTTTACTATTCACACATCAAAGTTACCGTTTACTATTCACACATCAAAGTTACCGTTTACTATTCACACATCAAAGTTACCGTTTACTATTCACACATCAAAGTTACCGTTTACTATTCACACATCAAAGTTACCGTTTACTATACACACATCAAAGTTACCGTTTACTATTCACACATCAAAGTTACCGTTTACTATTCACACATCAAAGTTACCGTTTACTATTCACACATCAAAGTTACCGTTTACTATTCACACATCAAAGTTACCGTTTACTATTCACACATCAAAGTTACCGTTTACTATTCACACATCAAAGTTACCGTTTACTATTCACACATCAAAGTTACCGTTTACTATTCACACATCAAAGTTACCGTTTACTATTCACACATCAAAGTTACCGTTTACTATTCACACATCAAAGTTACCGTTTACTATTCACACATCAAAGTTACCGTTTACTATTCACACATCAAAGTTACCGTTTACTATTCACACATCAAAGTTACCACCCCTTGATCAAATCTAACAACCAAGAGTAAGAGATCAAGGTCTGCTCTTTCAAATGAGAACTAGACATACTCTTGACAATCAACACCTAAACAAGCCGCCTTAGATAAAACAAGTGCAGACACTGTAAACAAAATAAGGAAACTCGATTATCTGCTACACAGATCACTTCGAAGTTAGATCAGGTGTAAGACAGGGATGCGTATTATCCCCCTTCTGTTTATTACATACATGGACTATAAAGGCAAGTTAGCTAACCCATCAGAGACAGAAGAGATCAATGAGATAATATTCACAGACGATCAGGCGCTAATACATGGAAAAATGGTAGACCTACAAGAACACTTAAGTAGACTCATAGGCACAGGCACAAAATACAACATGAAAATCAACAACAAAATAGAAGTCATGAATATCGCAAAAGAGAAGCAGAATATCAACGTAACTGTAGACGGCAGACAACTAAAACAAGTAGAGGAATTTAAATACCTAAAAAAGTCTAGTGACAAACAACAATACACAAACAGCACAGAAAGACTCAAGATGCAGCAAAGCTTGTCGAATCTTGAACAGCTATCACCACTATTGTCCAACAAGGAAATAACTCTGGAGGCAAAACGGACAGTCTACGATACAATATTCATTCCAAAGTTGCGCTACTAATGTCAGTCCTGGACCCTAGATGCAAGAACAATAAGAAAAATAACCACTACCGAGATTAAATGTATTGGATGACAGGAAACAGCCTGAGAGATAAGATCAGAAATGAAGAACTGAGAAGAAAAAAAAAAGCTAAGAATAAAGCCGCCACAGAATATATAAAGAAACAACAGATAAAATGATTTGGCAAAATGACAAGACAGAAAAATCTAAACGTAATACTACGAGCCTTCAAAAAACGTTGCGAGAACACCAGTCTCAAAGGCCGATCATGAAAAAGATGAATTGACGGAATATTAGAAGCACTAGGAAACATTAACAGTAGCAGTAGAGTTGAACAGAAGAGCAAAAGGACCGCAAATTATCTCTCTCCTCGACGCTGAAAGGCAAATGAGGAAGGAAAGAAGAAGAGAAGGAGGATCTGCTACTATATTAATACCGTCGCCTAATTGATCTGCGATATTAGAGTCTTACGCTCCAAATCATTCATCCAATCATGAACCATGATGCACTGGCCATCTCCTTTGTAGGGCCTCGTTCATGGCACTTCTTTCTTTTTATTCGAACCTCTATCTTTCATCGATTAACATCGCCATCCTTTGACTGAGCTAAGTATTAGTGTAGGCTAAGTATTGACTGAGCTAAGTATAAATGTGAGCTAAGTATTGACTGAGCTAATTATTAGTGTGAGCTAAGTATTGGTGTGAGCTAAGTAGTGATTGAGCTAAGTATTAGTGTGAGGTAAGTAGTGACTGAGCTAAATATTAATGTGAGCTAAGTATTAGTGTGAGCTAAGTATTGACTGAGCTAAGTATTGGTGTGAGCTAAGTATTAGTGTGAGCTAAGTATTGACTGAGCCGAGTATTGAATGATTTAAGTATTAGTGTAAGCTAAGTATTGACTGACCTAAGTGTTAGTGTGAGTTAATTATTGACTGACCTAAGTGTTAGTGTGAGTTAATTA
This sequence comes from Megaustenia siamemsis, assembly GCA_032433765.1. Taxonomy (NCBI): domain Eukaryota; kingdom Metazoa; phylum Mollusca; class Gastropoda; order Stylommatophora; family Ariophantidae; genus Megaustenia; species Megaustenia siamemsis. The sequence goes on along the minus strand of JAVIAB010000139.1, from coordinate 31,473,763 downwards.
TTGACTGACCTAAGTGTTAGTGTGAGTTAATTATTGACTAAGCTAAGTATTGACTGAGCTAAGTATTAATGTGAGCTAAGTATTAGTGTGAGCTAAGTATTGACTGAGCTAAGTATTAATGTGAACTAAGTATTAACTGAGCTAAGTATTAACTGAGCTAAGTATTAGTGTGAGCTAAGTATTGACTGAGCCGAGTATTGAATGATTTAAGTATTAGTGTAAGCTAAGTATTGACTGACCTAAGTGTTAGTGTAAGCTAAGTATTTACTGACCTAAGTGTTAGTGTGAGTTAATTATTGACTGACCTAAGTGTTAGTGTGAGTTAATTATTGACTAAGCTAAGTATTGACTGAGCTAAGCATTAGTATAAGTTAAGTATTGACTTAGCTAAGTATTGGCTGAGATAAGTGTCAGTGTGAGCTAATTATTGACTGAGCTAAGTATTAGTGTGAGCTAAGTATTGACTGAGTTAAGTATCTGACCGAAGCGCCATAGTCTGTCTTGTCTCTCTACACGTTTAGCTTCTTGACACCATTGTTATGTTCATTGTTGTATATATAACCCCCTTGTCATACAATGAACCCCCTTTATTTAGACACTCTCATCGCCAAAAGTAACAAAGAAGGATATGTATCCGTGTATATGAGTGGCCGTGATCTGCGCCTCAAAATGTACGAATTTAAATCAATTGTAGCTTATATGTATTTCTTTTCTTGTTGTAGACGTTTTCTCAACATTAGTTAAATTGATCTTATCTGTCAAAGGTACGAGTTAGTGAGTTATTAGCAGGTCATCATCACTGCACTCCGAACATGTTCATAGGTGCTCAGATCCCCTCCTCAACAAGTCCCGCAGTGTCCAGCGACTTCTTCTTCTTTTCTCTTTTCACTGATACCTTAAAGGTGTCGTAAAAAAAAAAAAGTGATACCTTAAAGGTGTCGTAAAAAAAAAAAAGTAAAGTAAAGTACCCCCGTCACGCCAAGTGGCGTATAGGGAAATATGGTGTTAGTGACCATATATTTTACAGACCTTCAGCACATGATTTTTGGGTTAATGTGGTCAGTATTACGCCCGTGCTGCTTTACTTTCCCAGAAAAAAATCCGGTACCCATTTCAAGGCTGGGTGAACCCGGAAGCCGTCGGTTGGGATCGAACCCTACCCCTTGTCAGTGGTAGTCCAGTTCACTAACCACTGAGCTATCGCGGCTCCCTTAAAGGTGTCGTGGTTTATATCATTTCTCGTTCTTGAGCTGCTCGAACTGTCTGAATTAGTGACTTTCCTTTGTTGTTACATGTCTCTGTCACTGCAACTATCCACCTTCTTCTGGGTCTTCCTCTTGGTCTTTTTCCATGCATTCTCGAGAAGAACGCCCTTGATGGTGATTGATAAGGATTCATTCTGATCAACGACTGACGACTCCAAATCCGTATTAGTTGATAAGACTTCTTATTCGCCCACTAAATTTCTCACATGTGATGAGAAGAGATAATAACCGATTAGCAAAGCAAGCCCTCATGTGGGAAACAACAGGTAAGAGGAAAAGAGGAATACACAGAGAGACACTGACAAGAACACTGATGAGAGATGCAAGAGCAGCAGGAATCGGCTCCCTCAATGCGGTAGAGCTGCTTGCACAGAACAGAGACAAATGGCAAGATTTGATAAAATATCTTTAAAAGAATTGAAAACTGCCAGAATAAAAATTTAGATAAGAGGAGTATCTTGGTCAACGCCCTATGGGCCGGCTACGGCTCGAAATGTCAATAGATAGATAGAAATTTCTCGTTTCTGGCTGTTCCCATCTTAACTCCCATCACTTGCAATCGAAGGAGTGTCGTAGAAGTACGAATAGTACGCTTCACTTCTCAGAGATCACATCGCTGTCAGTTATCATCTACATTGTTTATACATAATGGATACATACTACTGTCATGACTCAGGATCGTAAAGTAATATTGATTCTATACTGCGCGTCAAAACTTTCTCACTTGCAAAAGCTAACTACTCGCATTTATTTGCTTGTACATTTTATATTGTACATTATTATTATATGTTAACAACATAAATAATAAATAACTGTCGAGATAGAAAGTTATGGAGAGACATGATAACCTACGCCCGGTACTTGATGATGACATTTTATATTACTTTGTAAGAGACCCTTGTTTTCAAACCGTATGATCTTTCTCTGTTATTTTTGCTTTACTTTCTTTGTATACAAGTTGGATCAAACAAATTATTATCATTAACAGGTGACCCAGATGCCTTCGACTAGCACATCCCTACATGGTATCCCAGCACACCCTATTTGAGGAGCACCAATGAAGGCGACTCTCAAGTCTGACTAATGGCGGAGCTTTCATATTACAGCGTTTGTGGCACTAGTGTTAAAAAAAAATGGAAAGAGTCCTCCTCACGTCAAGTGGCGAATAGGGAATATGGTGTTAGTGACCATACATTTTACAGACCTTCAGCACATTATTTTTGGGGTAATGTGGTCGGTATTACGCCCGTGCCGTTTTACTTTCCCCGAAAAAAAAATCCGGTACCCATTTAAAGCTGGGTGAACCCGGAAGCCGCCGGTTGGGATCGAACCCTACCTCTTGTCCTTTGTAGTCCAGCTCACTAACCACTGAGCTATCGCGGCTCCCAGCGTTTGTGGCACTAATATGGTATAAGTCGTTTACAAATTCGTGCACACAGAGTTTATTAATTATCTCGGAAACATGAATTTCAATAATTTTTTTTTTTAAAAGAAGCCTGATTTTTGTTCCCTACTGTCATGCATTTAGGAAAGCTTTTTGTCTCTTTAAAATATATAAAAATATTATTTTCTTTTCTTTTATAGCACAGCTCTCAAACTAGTATAAGTCTCTCTCTCTCTCTCTCTCTCTCTCTCTCTCTCTCTCTCTCTCTCTCTCTCTGCGATCAAGACTCAATCAGAGTAGGATTTCAGACTCTCACATGAAGACAGCTGTCTGTTTAAGTGAATTGATCGACCCCACAGACAGAACATCATAATTAGAGTCTGTTAGATCCACCCTGATTGAGTACCTGTTAAAACGTTGCACTGTGTTCTCCGCTAGTGGCCCAGTGCATTCGATTTTAGCCAGCATTTTATTCAGGTTTGCTTTCCTTAGCCTTTGATTGTCGGATTCTGCCCTTAGATGGTTGGCCCTCCCAGATTAACGAGCACCATCTGCCCGAGTCACTAGAGGTGACTAACACAGACATGCACACACAAAGATATGAGATGTGACTAACACTGACATGCACACAACGATATGAGGCATGACAAACACTGATGCACACACACACTAAGATATGAGATGTGACTAACACAGACACACACACTAGGATATGAGATATAACTAAACACAGTCATGCACATACAAAGATATGAGACATGACTAATATAAACATGCACTCACAAAGATAGGAGATGTGACTAACATAGACATGCACACACAAAGATATGAGATATGACTAAACACAAACACACAGAGATATGAGGCATGACTAACATAGACAGACACACACTAAGATATGAGATGTGACTAGCATGTACATACACACAAATATATGAGACATGACAAACATAGACATGCACACACAAAGATATGAGATGTGACTAACATAGACATGCACACAAGGATATGAGATATGACTAACATAGACATGCACACAAAGATGTAAGATATGACTAATACAGACATGCTCGCACAAAGATTTGATACATGACTAACACAGACACACACAAAGATATGAGACATGATTAACACGGATACACACCAAGATATGAGATATGTCTAGCTCACACACACAGAAGCTAAGATACGAGCCATGGCTAGCACAGAAACACATTAAGATATGAGCCATGGCTTCACGGAAACACACCAAGATATGAACCATGGCTAGCACAGAAACACATTAAGATATGAGCCATGGCTAGCACGGAAATACACCAAGATATGAACCTTGACCAGCACAGACACACACCAAGATATGAGTCATGGCCAGCACATACGCCCACCAAGATATCAGCCATGGCTATCACAGTCTCCCACTAAGATATGAGCTGCGACTAGCACAAATATACACTGAAAGTTGAGCCATGGCTATCAGAGACACCCACCAAGATAGGAACCATGGCTATTACATACACACATAAAGATATGAGCCATGGTTAGCACAGACAACCACCAAGATATACGCCACGACTAACATATGCACTTGGTAACGTCCACTAAAGCTTGTCTGAGGTTCCCGGTAAAGTTTCTACTGACGACCACGAAGATCCAAAACCTGCATTCATGGTGGGCGTGACTGACGTGCTGGAAGATCAGTCGGATAATACCTCTAGAGAATGTCAATTTCATGTCCCCTGAGTCTTGAGTCCGCATCAGATAGTACAGTCTGGCCACGTGGCTGTGTGCGTTCATGATGATGTAAGATAGAGACAAGGCAAAGAGCATCCTAGTCACACGAACCTGGGCGCTAGCTCGCAATGAGCTCCACCTAGGATCGTTGATCGGTTTCAGCTCGGAAACTTTCAGCATCGGCAGGCCACTGAGCTTCTTCCACCGGAAGAATGTGTATGATGGACAGAACGATTGTGAAGAGCATGACAGTAATGGCGATCAGCGATAGTAGCAACGTTACTACTGAGTCAATGTAGGTTATTATGTACAAGAACATCAGCCTTGGACTTGGCAATCCTTTCTCAAGACCGATCTCTCTTGGCGTTATCTCAGCAGCAACAGTAGTGGTCATATACAGCTCGTTTCAAATCACGTGCCCAACTTCAAAACGCTATTACTCAGTAACCGTTTGTTAAAAACTGTTGAAATTTTCCAAATGTTATTAGAATGCAAAAGACCCTTTAAATGTATATTTAACAAATATCTTGCAGCTGCAGTTTTCTTAAAGCGGCGAATTTCTTTGATGTTTGCCAAAATTGTAAATTGTGAACCCCTAAATAATAGAAATTACCGTAGTTGCTGGTCAATGATTAATTTTCACTAGGTAAAGGCGTGGCCGTAATGGGGAAATAACCTAATAAGACAAAACACCAGGAGAATTATTGTCTTCTCAGTTCGAGGACGGACGATAATATCAAGGTATACCTGTATGTCCAATTTTCATAGTTGTGTAGTCCTGAAAAGGACCGTTTGTTGAACTAATTTAAGGTAATATAGGGGCCAACATTGTGGGGGCTATATACTTTCATTCTGAATCAGATGAGTCTAAAAGATTAATAACTGTTTGGGGTTGAACATTCCACAAACCATCATTTTTCCAATATTCCTCTTCCTGTTTTAAGACGTGGTCTTCACATTTAGCTCAATAATCTTTGTCTATATTTAATAAAGCGAGATTAGCAAGAGTCTTTGCATCGCATATTTTGAATGTTGTACATGTATTTTCATCTGCCACTTGTCCTTTTAATTTTGCCCAGATTAGTTCTATTGGATTTAAATGAGCATGGTAAGGTGGCAGCCTCAAACTTATATGACCGTGCTCTTGGATAATCTTATCTATTTGAAAAATCTTTGTCCTTTGATTTTGCTTTACTAGAGATAGTAATTCAGGTTTTAAGTACATGTTATTAAATTGTATGTGCTCCTTTGTGAGCCATATCTTAATAGCATCTTTTGTACTGGATGACGTCGGGACTTTATCTTCAAGTGCAACAATGTTGTGGTACGCTGCATTGTCCATTATTAGGCAAGATGGTCAATCTAGTGATGGGAGAACAGAATTTTCAATCCAATGTCTAAATATGTGACCATTCATCTCAGAGTGATAATCCCGATTGTCTATGGATTTTGAAAGAAAAATGAGCTCTGCATTCTGTATTAGTCCATGTTGTCGACTACCTGCATGAGCAATTATCAAGCGCTGTCCTTTGCTGCTAGGTATTAATCTCTTAATCTTTCCATCTGATGACTGCCATTCCCTTTGGTTAGTGTGGTGAGCATTGATCCATGTTTCATCCAAGTACACAATATCATAACCTTGCTTGCGCACCTCTTTTACTTCACGTAAGTACTTGCTTCTCATGACTACTATATGTGGCTTCTCACAGATGATGTTTCGTCCATTGGAATACTTTCTGAATGTAAAGCCTGCAGCTCTCACATTCCTCCATAATGTAGACTTTGATATTTCAATACTGTTGTTCTTTTTCAGCGATACTTTTAATTTTCTTATTGTAACAGTTTCATTCATACCCAACATTTTGCGAATTTTACTTCTAATAAGTTCACTGTCGAAATTATCCAACATTTTTGCTCTTCCTTGTGATTTTGTATATTTGACGGTCACGTGCTTGAATCCAGCGATTAAATGACCGTTTAGATAAATCCAAAATGTGTCTTCTCCTATTCTCAGGGTTTTCTAAAGAATGAAATAATCTTCCTCGTTTAGCCTCTTTGCAAAAAATAGTCATACATTTTTATTGCGATGTTTTGTAAACTGAACCATGATGCACTGGCCATCTCCTTTGTAGGGCCTCGTTCATGGCACTTCTTTCTTTTTATTCGAACCTCTATCTTTCATCGATTAACATCGCCATCCTTTGACTGAGCTAAGTATTAGTGTAGGCTAAGTATTGACTGAGCTAAGTATAAATGTGAGCTAAGTATTGACTGAGCTAATTATTAGTGTGAGCTAAGTATTGGTGTGAGCTAAGTAGTGATTGAGCTAAGTATTAGTGTGAGGTAAGTAGTGACTGAGCTAAATATTAATGTGAGCTAAGTATTAGTGTGAGCTAAGTATTGACTGAGCTAAGTATTGGTGTGAGCTAAGTATTAGTGTGAGCTAAGTATTGACTGAGCCGAGTATTGAATGATTTAAGTATTAGTGTAAGCTAAGTATTGACTGACCTAAGTGTTAGTGTGAGTTAATTATTGACTGACCTAAGTGTTAGTGTGAGTTAATTATTGACTGACCTAAGTGTTAGTGTGAGTTAATTATTGACTAAGCTAAGTATTGACTGAGCTAAGTATTAATGTGAGCTAAGTATTAGTGTGAGCTAAGTATTGACTGAGCTAAGTATTAATGTGAACTAAGTATTAACTGAGCTAAGTATTAACTGAGCTAAGTATTAGTGTGAGCTAAGTATTGACTGAGCCGAGTATTGAATGATTTAAGTATTAGTGTAAGCTAAGTATTGACTGACCTAAGTGTTAGTGTAAGCTAAGTATTTACTGACCTAAGTGTTAGCGTGAGTTAATTATTGACTGACCTAAGTGTTAGTGTGAGTTAATTATTGACTAAGCTAAGTATTGACTGAGCTAAGCATTAGTATAAGTTAAGTATTGACTTAGCTAAGTATTGGCTGAGATAAGTGTCAGTGTGAGCTAATTATTGACTGAGCTAAGTATTAGTGTGAGCTAAGTATTGACTGAGTTAAGTATCTGACCGAAGCGCCATAGTCTGTCTTGTCTCTCTACACGTTTAGCTTCTTGACACCATTGTTATGTTCATTGTTGTATATATAACCCCCTTGTCATACAATGAACCCCTTTATTTAGACACTCTCATCGCCAAAAGTAACAAAGAAGGATATGTATCCGTGTATATGAGTGGCCGTGATCTGCGCCTCAAAATGTACGAATTTAAATCAATTGTAGCTTATATGTATTTCTTTTCTTGTTGTAGACGTTTTCTCAACATTAGTTAAATTGATCTTATCTGTCAAAGGTACGAGTTAGTGAGTTATTAGCAGGTCATCATCACTGCACTCCGAACATGTTCATAGGTGCTCAGATCCCCTCCTCAACAAGTCCCGCAGTGTCCAGCGACTTCTTCTTCTTTTCTCTTTTCACTGATACCTTAAAGGTGTCGTAAAAAAAAAAAAGTGATACCTTAAAGGTGTCGTAAAAAAAAAAAAAGTAAAGTAAAGTACCCCCGTCACGCCAAGTGGCGTATAGGGAAATATGGTGTTAGTGACCATATATTTTACAGACCTTCAGCACATGATTTTTGGGTTAATGTGGTCAGTATTACGCCCGTGCTGCTTTACTTTCCCAGAAAAAAATCCGGTACCCATTTCAAGGCTGGGTGAACCCGGAAGCCGTCGGTTGGGATCGAACCCTACCCCTTGTCAGTGGTAGTCCAGTTCACTAACCACTGAGCTATCGCGGCTCCCTTAAAGGTGTCGTGGTTTATATCATTTCTCGTTCTTGAGCTGCTCGAACTGTCTGAATTAGTGACTTTCCTTTGTTGTTACATGTCTCTGTCACTGCAACTATCCACCTTCTTCTGGGTCTTCCTCTTGGTCTTTTTCCATGCATTCTCGAGAAGAACGCCCTTGATGGTGATTGATAAGGATTCATTCTGATCAACGACTGACGACTCCAAATCCGTATTAGTTGATAAGACTTCTTATTCGCCCACTAAATTTCTCACATGTGATGAGAAGAGATAATAACCGATTAGCAAAGCAAGCCCTCATGTGGGAAACAACAGGTAAGAGGAAAAGAGGAATACACAGAGAGACACTGACAAGAACACTGATGAGAGATGCAAGAGCAGCAGGAATCGGCTCCCTCAATGCGGTAGAGCTGCTTGCACAGAACAGAGACAAATGGCAAGATTTGATAAAATATCTTTAAAAGAATTGAAAACTGCCAGAATAAAAATTTAGATAAGAGGAGTATCTTGGTCAACGCCCTATGGGCCGGCTACGGCTCGAAATGTCAATAGATAGATAGAAATTTCTCGTTTCTGGCTGTTCCCATCTTAACTCCCATCACTTGCAATCGAAGGAGTGTCGTAGAAGTACGAATAGTACGCTTCACTTCTCAGAGATCACATCGCTGTCAGTTATCATCTACATTGTTTATACATAATGGATACATACTACTGTCATGACTCAGGATCGTAAAGTAATATTGATTCTATACTGCGCGTCAAAACTTTCTCACTTGCAAAAGCTAACTACTCGCATTTATTTGCTTGTACATTTTATATTGTACATTATTATTATATGTTAACAACATAAATAATAAATAACTGTCGAGATAGAAAGTTATGGAGAGACATGATAACCTACGCCCGGTACTTGATGATGACATTTTATATTACTTTGTAAGAGACCCTTGTTTTCAAACCGTATGATCTTTCTCTGTTATTTTTGCTTTACTTTCTTTGTATACAAGTTGGATCAAACAAATTATTATCATTAACAGGTGACCCAGATGCCTTCGACTAGCACATCCCTACATGGTATCCCAGCACACCCTATTTGAGGAGCACCAATGAAGGCGACTCTCAAGTCTGACTAATGGCGGAGCTTTCATATTACAGCGTTTGTGGCACTAGTGTTAAAAAAAAATGGAAAGAGTCCTCCTCACGTCAAGTGGCGAATAGGGAATATGGTGTTAGTGACCATACATTTTACAGACCTTCAGCACATTATTTTTGGGGTAATGTGGTCGGTATTACGCCCGTGCCGTTTTACTTTCCCCGAAAAAAAAATCCGGTACCCATTTAAAGCTGGGTGAACCCGGAAGCCGCCGGTTGGGATCGAACCCTACCTCTTGTCCTTTGTAGTCCAGCTCACTAACCACTGAGCTATCGCGGCTCCCAGCGTTTGTGGCACTAATATGGTATAAGTCGTTTACAAATTCGTGCACACAGAGTTTATTAATTATCTCGGAAACATGAATTTCAATAATTTTTTTTTTTTAAAAGAAGCCTGATTTTTGTTCCCTACTGTCATGCATTTAGGAAAGCTTTTTGTCTCTTTAAAATATATAAAAATATTATTTTCTTTTCTTTTATAGCACAGCTCTCAAACTAGTATAAGTCTCTCTCTCTCTCTCTCTCTCTCTCTCTCTCTCTCTCTCTCTCTCTCTGCGATCAAGACTCAATCAGAGTAGGATTTCAGACTCTCACATGAAGACAGCTGTCTGTTTAAGTGAATTGATCGACCCCACAGACAGAACATCATAATTAGAGTCTGTTAGATCCACCCTGATTGAGTACCTGTTAAAACGTTGCACTGTGTTCTCCGCTAGTGGCCCAGTGCATTCGATTTTAGCCAGCATTTTATTCAGGTTTGCTTTCCTTAGCCTTTGATTGTCGGATTCTGCCCTTAGATGGTTGGCCCTCCCAGATTAACGAGCACCATCTGCCCGAGTCACTAGAGGTGACTAACACAGACATGCACACACAAAGATATGAGATGTGACTAACACTGACATGCACACAACGATATGAGGCATGACAAACACTGATGCACACACACACTAAGATATGAGATGTGACTAACACAGACACACACACTAGGATATGAGATATAACTAAACACAGTCATGCACATACAAAGATATGAGACATGACTAATATAAACATGCACTCACAAAGATAGGAGATGTGACTAACATAGACATGCACACACAAAGATATGAGATATGACTAAACACAAACACACAGAGATATGAGGCATGACTAACATAGACAGACACACACTAAGATATGAGATGTGACTAGCATGTACATACACACAAATATATGAGACATGACAAACATAGACATGCACACACAAAGATATGAGATGTGACTAACATAGACATGCACACAAGGATATGAGATATGACTAACATAGACATGCACACAAAGATGTAAGATATGACTAATACAGACATGCTCGCACAAAGATTTGATACATGACTAACACAGACACACACAAAGATATGAGACATGATTAACACGGATACACACCAAGATATGAGATATGTCTAGCTCACACACACAGAAGCTAAGATACGAGCCATGGCTAGCACAGAAACACATTAAGATATGAGCCATGGCTTCACGGAAACACACCAAGATATGAACCATGGCTAGCACAGAAACACATTAAGATATGAGCCATGGCTAGCACGGAAATACACCAAGATATGAACCTTGACCAGCACAGACACACACCAAGATATGAGTCATGGCCAGCACATACGCCCACCAAGATATCAGCCATGGCTATCACAGTCTCCCACTAAGATATGAGCTGCGACTAGCACAAATATACACTGAAAGTTGAGCCATGGCTATCAGAGACACCCACCAAGATAGGAACCATGGCTATTACATACACACATAAAGATATGAGCCATGGTTAGCACAGACAACCACCAAGATATACGCCACGACTAACATATGCACTTGGTAACGTCCACTAAAGCTTGTCTGAGGTTCCCGGTAAAGTTTCTACTGACGACCACGAAGATCCAAAACCTGCATTCATGGTGGGCGTGACTGACGTGCTGGAAGATCAGTCGGATAATACCTCTAGAGAATGTCAATTTCATGTCCCCTGAGTCTTGAGTCCGCATCAGATAGTACAGTCTGGCCACGTGGCTGTGTGCGTTCATGATGATGTAAGATAGAGACAAGGCAAAGAGCATCCTAGTCACACGAACCTGGGCGCTAGCTCGCAATGAGCTCCACCTAGGATCGTTGATCGGTTTCAGCTCGGAAACTTTCAGCATCGGCAGGCCACTGAGCTTCTTCCACCGGAAAAATGTGTATGATGGACAGAACGATTGTGAAGAGCATGACAGTAATGGCGATCAGCGATAGTAGCAACGTTACTACTGAGTCAATGTAGGTTATTATGTACAAGAACATCAGCCTTGGACTTGGCAATCCTTTCTCAAGACCGATCTCTCTTGGCGTTATCTCAGCAGCAACAGTAGTGGTCATATACAGCTCGTTTCAAATCACGTGCCCAACTTCAAAACGCTATTACTCAGTAACCGTTTGTTAAAAACTGTTGAAATTTTCCAAATGTTATTAGAATGCAAAAGACCCTTTAAATGTATATTTAACAAATATCTTGCAGCTGCAGTTTTCTTAAAGCGGCGAATTTCTTTGATGTTTGCCAAAATTGTAAATTGTGAACCCCTAAATAATAGAAATTACCGTAGTTGCTGGTCAATGATTAATTTTCACTAGGTAAAGGCGTGGCCGTAATGGGGAAATAACCTAATAAGACAAAACACCAGGAGAATTATTGTCTTCTCAGTTCGAGGACGGACGATAATATCAAGGTATACCTGTATGTCCAATTTTCATAGTTGTGTAGTCCTGAAAAGGACCGTTTGTTGAACTAATTTAAGGTAATATAGGGGCCAACATTGTGGGGGCTATATACTTTCATTCTGAATCAGATGAGTCTAAAAGATTAATAACTGTTTGGGGTTGAACATTCCACAAACCATCATTTTTCCAATATTCCTCTTCCTGTTTTAAGACGTGGTCTTCACATTTAGCTCAATAATCTTTGTCTATATTTAATAAAGCGAGATTAGCAAGAGTCTTTGCATCGCATATTTTGAATGTTGTACATGTATTTTCATCTGCCACTTGTCCTTTTAATTTTGCCCAGATTAGTTCTATTGGATTTAAATGAGCATGGTAAGGTGGCAGCCTCAAACTTATATGACCGTGCTCTTGGATAATCTTATCTATTTGAAAAATCTTTGTCCTTTGATTTTGCTTTACTAGAGATAGTAATTCAGGTTTTAAGTACATGTTATTAAATTGTATGTGCTCCTTTGTGAGCCATATCTTAATAGCATCTTTTGTACTGGATGACGTCGGGACTTTATCTTCAAGTGCAACAATGTTGTGGTACGCTGCATTGTCCATTATTAGGCAAGATGGTCAATCTAGTGATGGGAGAACAGAATTTTCAATCCAATGTCTAAATATGTGACCATTCATCTCAGAGTGATAATCCCGATTGTCTATGGATTTTGAAAGAAAAATGAGCTCTGCATTCTGTATTAGTCCATGTTGTCGACTACCTGCATGAGCAATTATCAAGCGCTGTCCTTTGCTGCTAGGTATTAATCTCTTAATCTTTCCATCTGATGACTGCCATTCCCTTTGGTTAGTGTGGTGAGCATTGATCCATGTTTCATCCAAGTACACAATATCATAACCTTGCTTGCGCACCTCTTTTACTTCACGTAAGTACTTGCTTCTCATGACTACTATATGTGGCTTCTCACAGATGATGTTTCGTCCATTGGAATACTTTCTGAATGTAAAGCCTGCAGCTCTCACATTCCTCCATAATGTAGACTTTGATATTTCAATACTGTTGTTCTTTTTCAGCGATACTTTTAATTTTCTTATTGTAACAGTTTCATTCATACCCAACATTTTGCGAATTTTACTTCTAATAAGTTCACTGTCGAAATTATCCAACATTTTTGCTCTTCCTTGTGATTTTGTATATTTGACGGTCACGTGCTTGAATCCAGCGATTAAATGACCGTTTAGATAAATCCAAAATGTGTCTTCTCCTATTCTCAGGGTTTTCTAAAGAATGAAATAATCTTCCTCGTTTAGCCTCTTTGCAAAAAATAGTCATACATTTTTATTGCGATGTTTTGTAAACTGCAGAATTTAATTTTAAGACTCATGATAAATGTTATCGTTCCACGTCTCTACCTCTGAATTAACGGAAATGGAACACACAATTTCTCGTGTTTTTTACAAGTGTCTAATTGTGTCAAAAAACCACGGTGAAAGCGTGCAAACACGTCAATTTTACCGTGTATGGATTTTTACTCGCTATTTTTAACTTAAAATACTGTAAACATTAAGTTTTGACTACATCAATGGGTCGTTATAAATTTATATAAATCAAATAAGCAACAATAATAACCAAATGTTTTTTTAATGAAATTAATTCCCTGTTGGGTTCTAATCATTATAACTTTACATGCAAATTTTGAACAACTTACAACAAGCGGTTAAAAAGCTATCGATTTTAAAAGTTGGGCACGAGTTATGAAACAAGCTATAGAATAGCTAGTTCACGTCACATTAGCCATGGTTACTGTCAAATTAGTATAAGTAAAGAACGTGTCCACAGTAAAAGATATGAAAGGGGGGACTACTGTGTTATTGTAGTTTCTTCCGCGTTCACCCGAGCGACTACTCTTCTTCATCTACGGTGACAACGACAATTAGGCCTACACTGTATTGTAACATTTACGGTGACAACGACAATTAGGTCTACACTGTATTGTAACATTTGCGGTGACAACGACAATTAGGCCTACACTGTATTGTAACACTTACGATGACTACGACAAATTAGGCCTACACTGTATTGTAACACTTACGATGACTACGACAAATTAGGCCTACACTGTATTGTAACACTTACGATGACTACGACAAATTAGGCCTACACTGTATTGTAACACTTACGATGACTACGACAATTAGGCCTACACTGTATTGTAACACTTACGGTGACTACGACAAATTAGGCCTACACTGTATTGTAACACTTACGGTGACAACGACAATTAGGCCTACACTGTATTGTAACATCTACGGTAACAACGACAATTAGGCCTACACTGTATTGTAACATCTACGGTAACAACGACAATTAGGCCTACACTGTATTGTAACATCTACGGTAACAACGACAATTAGGCCTACACTGTATTGTAACATCTACGGTAACAACGACAAATTAGGCCTACACTGTATTGTAACATCTACGGTGACAACGACAATTAGGCCTACACTGTATTGTAACACTTACGGTGACAACGACAATTAGGCCTACACTGTATTGTAACATCTACGGTGACAACGACAATTAGGCCTACACTGTATTGTAACATCTACGGTGACAACGACAATTAGGCCTACACTGTATTGTAACACTTACGGTGACAACGACAATTAGGCCTACACTGTATTGTAACACTTACGGTGACAACGACAATTAGGCCTACACTGTATTGTAACATCTACGGTGACAACGACAATTAGGCCTACACTCTATTGTAACATCTACGGTGAGAACAACAATTAGGCTTACACTCTATTGTAATTTACGACCATTTGAAAAGATTCTACTTCATTCAGATATTGAGGCACTTTCTAGGTTAACATGTATCTGTTGTTTATGTCCACATTTAAATAATCGGTTATTCTGTGTAACTAACTCAACTGTAGTGTAACTGGTGATACCAACTCAAAACAATTGAGAAGAACGGAAAGATAATTATCTCAACACGAAGTTAAATGTACAACAGTCTCAAAACAAAATTGCTAAATTATTGTTTTAAAGTATATGTGCATGTCACATGCATATAACGGTATCATCATTATCATGTACCATGCCTCCTGGCGTAGGTGATCCCTGTCTCTCCACAACTTTCGATCTTGCCAGTTATTTATCATCTCTATTGTTGACCTTCTGCCAAGCCATTCTCTTAAGCTGTCTGATATCTTTTCTCTTTGCTTCCCTCTATCTCTTCGTCCCTCAATTTTCCCAGTTGTTACAATATATTCCAGCTGTTCCCTTCTCATCACTTTGCCAAAAAAATGAAAACTGTTTCTTCCTAATATTGGCAATTAGCTCTCTCTCTCTCTCTCTTTCTCTCTCTCTCTATCACTCTTTGCTTTGACCTATTTCAGAATCTTGTCATTTTTCTTCTTTGCTGTCCATGGTATTCTCAACATTCTTCTGTAAAACCACATTTCTACAGCCTCCAGTGATTTTCTTGTTTGCTGTCCTATTGTCCAAGATTCACATCCATATGTTAAGACCGGCTCTACATAACATTTAAGAACTCTTCTTCTTGTTTCTATTGTCAAAAATGGATTGCACAGTATCTTCCTCATTTATTGGAAAGCTGCTTTAGCCTGAGCAGGTTAAGGTTTAATAGCACATGTATAACCACACAGTATTTGTATTATATCTTGCACTTTTTAACTTTCGTTAGAAATATAGAGGCGCACGTGGATGTGGCTAAAACCACTCCTCCGCTGGCTGAAAAGCCGACGTAAAGTGTTCAAAGCCTGCAGTAGACAGAAAGGATTTTTTTTTAAATCGGGGGGGGGGGGGGGGGGGGGTAAAATAAAAATCCTGAGTCTCACAAGTCGTCGTGGCGACTGCTTGACCAAGCGGCCTTTATCCCTCTGGTTCTATCGTTGCCACACGACATACACCAGCAATGGTACTATGTGTCGTAAAGGTAGAAATATAAATACACAAACAGTTATAAACCAAACTGCAATAATGAATAATTAATGTTCATCAGTGTTTCCTTAAAAAGGACACTTACTGTATTCATGTTGTTTACAACAAACTTGTGATTTGTGCACTTTTTGGTCTGATTCATCTAATTCACCATAACATATTTTTGGAATAGAGTTTGCCTTTCTTCTTCGTCCTTCTCATTTGGCCAAGCTGAACAGTCTATTCTAGAACCACCAGAAGGAAAGAGTTTGTCAGCTCTGGTTCACTGACCCTGATGTGAGCAATCAACTACTGGCCACTGACTTCAATCACTACAGTGTGAATATCACCAAAAATTGTGCTCATAATGCACATACAGTTCCTCAGACAGACCAGAGTCTGAACAATGAATCTGCACTCATTTGTACACAAATGCTTCTACTAAATCTCTACAAAAATGTTTCCAATCAACTCGCTACTCATGCTTAATTATTTTCTCTGTACTAAAACTGTACAAAAATTGTTCCAATCAATTCACTACTCATACTGGATTGTTTTCTATGTACTAAAACTGTACAAAAATTGTTCCAATCAATTCACTACTCATACTGGATTGTTTTCTATGTACTAAAACTGTAAAAAAAATTGTTCCAATCAATTCACTACTCATACTGGATTGTTTTCTATGTACTAAAACTGTACAAAAATGTTTCCAATCAAATCGCTACTCATACTGGATTGTTTTCTATGTACTAAAACCACACAAAAATGTTTCCAATCAACTCACTACTCATACTGGATTGTTTTCTATGTACTAAAACTGTACAAAAATTGTTCCAATCAATTCACTACTCATACTGGATTGTTTTCTATGTACTAAAACCACACAAAAATGTTTCCAATCAACTCGCTACTCATACTGGATTGTTTTCTATGTACTAAAACCACACAAAAATGTTTCCAATCAACTCACTACTCATACTGGATTGTTTTCTATGTACTAAAACTGTACAAAAATTGTTCGAATCAATTCACTACTCATACTGGATTGTTTTCTATGTACTAAAACTATACAAAAATTGTTCCAATCAATTCACTACTCATACTGGATTGTTTTCTATGTACTAAAACTATACAAAAATTGTTCCAATCAATTCACTACTCATACTGGATTGTTTTCTATGTACTAAAACTGTACAAAAATTGTTCCAATCAATTCACTACTCATACTGGATTGTTTTCTATATACTAAAACCATACAAAAATGTTTCCAATCAACTCACTACTCATACTGGATTGTTTTCTATGTACTAAAACTACAAAAATGTTTCCAATCAACTTACTACTCATACTGGATTGTTTTCTATGTACTAAAACTGTACAAAATTGTTCCAATCAACTCACTACTCATACTGGATTGTTTTCTATGCGGATGTGATAAATGGATGAAGCTTACATTCTAAAACAGCACAAATTTGTAATCACGCACAGAAAAAAAGACAAAATAACTATTCTCTTGGTACTCTGCCCTCTCTTGTTTAACAGCACTAAGAGAAAATAAATGATCTTGACAAAGCTGTGTGATTCGCTTCAAAAACAGATAAATTTGTGTTCTATTTTATATTTTGCTAATAAACCATTTATAAGGGCTTCATTCTCCTTTTTTTTTAAGTTACATTTTGTTTGCTGCTAATGTTTTTTTTTTTGGTGGAATGTTGCTGCTTGCAAGTAATATATCCTAACTATTAAATTTTTATTTTTTTGTTCTGGATAAAATTCAAAATAGATATATTACAAGTACTACTCCTCTAAAAACTTTATTCCACATCTCTGTTTCTTCTAGCATTCATTATTCCTCTGAGGCATCTCAAATCAGAAATGTAATTCGTTCTTTTGTTTTTTTTCTGCTGATATCCTTGTTTGACACTGATCACACAATACTCGAAGAATGAAAATGCCGGCTCTTTTTGTATCAAATGATATATGTTAATTTTTTTTTAACTGTGTTAATCGTTCAATTATTTTGTTTGTTTAAATTCATCTAATTTCTACTTCAGATTGTATTATTCTTTTCTTTTCTGATAGAATTCTCTAATCTTTTCTGATAGAATTTTCTAATCTTTTCTTGCCTATTTTTTACCCTCCATTGGGGCATTGACCATCAACATGAGGCTTCAAATTCTTTCTGTCCTTTAATAGTTTCATCCAGTTTCTTCCAGCAGGTGTAATCTATTATATGCAGTATTAATAAATGTCTGCAGTTTCCTTATATTTCTAGCCAATGTTATTCTTGTTTCTGCTGGACATATACAACAGGATAAGCTTGACATTTGAACTGAACAATCTAAGTAATTGTAAAGGACAGTCTCTTAGTTTCAGCTCTCCAATACAATTTCTGCGTGAAAGTCAACCGGATGTTCCACTCAACAGGTTCGCACCAATGCTACTGAGTTGTGCACATGGCAGTGGTGCTCTTTGGCAAGTCAAGTATTGTAACAGCGACCTTCCCCAGTCTTGGAGTCGATATTCGGTTTACATCATCTCAGTGAGTGCTCTTCAATGGCCATCGTTGGATTTGTTCAGCACCAATTATTTACAAATTACAGCTCTTTGATATGGACCGCTATGCCAAGTCAACTGACGATTTCACTTTTCGGATTTTGTGCTATTGCTATGGTGTTTTTCTGCATTTTTGGCTGCATTCCCTGGAGTAATCGGGTGTTTGTAGGTGCATCCATTCTTGTGTGTGCTATGTCATCATGATGGGCATTCGTATATCCATAAACTGGCCGTACACTCATAATGAAGGGCAAGATGATGTTTGTTCATGACTTTGCAGCCCTGGTGTGACTTCTGGAGTTTCATGTTAGTCAGTAGGGATGTTGCCTAGATTCATGAGAGCTACGAGGAGAACACATTAAACTTGTGAACTAGTTTATTATTTCACAAAATCACATTTTGGGTCTTGCTTGGGAGGAGATCTAAGTGCTCATGGACTTGTTCAATATGCGATGAGGATAATCCAGTGACTGACTAATTCCACTTATTCTTCAACTAGACAAAAAGCTTCTCTATCCTCCCAAATTCCTGTGGTAGAATCTACTTCCATGCCTTCTTCTTCGTCAATGACACTACAAAAATAAAATAATAAAAACAAGTCTTCCATGACTTCTTTACTAATGTTAACTATTATGTTTATTCTAAGAATTCTAGTTTTTTTTTCTTTTCTTTTCATGCAATGTCTCATCTGTACTGATATTTCTGACTTTCTATTGGCCTTTTCTTGCATCTGTTGTTGGTTGTACAACTGTAGTAGTGTTTGTTCATCTGATGTCATGAATAATCAATATTGCTGAACTGACATAATTGTTCTAGCCTACCCACATGATACATGACATATGTTGCACCAATGAAGTACTGACATAAAACACCTAACATAGAATTATGGAAATGTACCAGTCAAATACCAGTGGATAAAGAGATACAGTGAAGATGAAGGCACTGAATAGGATACACATTGCGGAAGCCAACTGAGAGTATTACACAACAGGCCCTTTTTTGAAATTCCCAGGGAAAAAGAGGAAGACCAAGGAATTCTTGGAGAAGACAGATAGAAGTAGAGATGAAGATGATGGGGAAGACATGCAATGGTCTTAAAAGAATGGCAAGAAATAGAACGGCTTGGAAAGTGTTTGTTGAAGACTTATGCTCCACAGGTAGCTGAAAGGTACAAGAAGAAGAAGACACAATTGTTCTAGCCTACCCAGAAGATACATGACAAGTGTTGCACCAATGAGGTACTGACATAAAACACCTTGGTTATGGAATAGATGAGAGCCAAATTGTATAAAAACGTTGGCAGATGTTCAGCAAAACGGAAACCATAATTACAGCAAGTAATCCATGGGGTTTAGCCAATATGTCAATGAGTCAATTTTGTCTGGACTCGCTATTTAAAGAAGGCTGTGATGACCTTAGATGGAATTTAGAAGCAAGGTCAGTCGGAGGGGCTTTTGAGCTAGAAGAATATACAAAGTTTATAGGAGCAAGAGTTGTGGTTTACAGGAGATTCTTCTAGACTTGATCAGGAGCTTGATAATTATTTTTTTTTTTACCTCCGTCATGCCAAGTGGCGTATAGGGAATATGGTGTTAGTGACCATAAATTTTACAAACCTTCGGCACATGATTTTGGGGTAATGTGGTTGGTATTACGCCAGTGCCGCTTTACTTTCCCAGAAAAAAATCCAGTACCCATTAAAGGCTGGGGGAGCTTGATACATTAAATCTTAATTAGGTAATCTGTGGGACATCCAGTCAATATGGCAGATAGGGAGGCACTATCTGCAAAGTGTTGCTTGTTACAGTTTCCTCATATTCCAAGTCCAGCTTGCTGCTGGAGCTACTGAGTTTAGTGCACTGCGCACACCATGAGCTGTGTTTTTCATCCGAATGGTATTTCTATATTTAGATTGCTTACGATGAATGATGATATCATATGACGAAGGACAGTTCAGCTGCGTTCACTTTCGGTGCTAATACACCTTATGTCTTTTGCAGCTGCCTTTCTTTGATAGGATATTTGATGAGATGTTAATTCAAATGACTCTACTGGCATGGGCGGTTGAGCGATTATGGATTTTCATTCATTTGCAGTGATACCGGGGCCTTCACTTAACTATAACCATAACTATAACTATATGTAATCTGTTTCTACAATCTATAGGATGTTACTTTGCCGACAGTTGTCTTTGTTCTTTAGATCAGACTGACATCATTGCAGTCAAGGCATTCCCATTTTTGCTCTGCTGCCCATTCCAACAACGATCGAAGTGTTTGTCTATTGATTGTTCCTGTCCCACACTGACTGAACATGCTAAATTCATTGCCACTGAGTATGCTTTTCACAACAGTAGTTGCTGATAGTATTATTGAATTCAAGTGAATATTCACTTCAAGATTATATGAGACTATTCTCAAGTTGAGTTATTAGATTTTGTGCAAGAAATGAGATGTTTAAGAAGAGAGCATACACAGATGTTAGATTATCATGTGTGTATTTTGGGATAGCCAAAGGAGTTGTGCTGATTTTTTTCTACAGAACCTGGCGAGTGTCTTACAGGTCAGAAGTTGCCTTTCTGGTGTCCGCTAATCCTAGTATTTTAATATTCCTCTTTCATACTTCCATAAGTTCAACTTCTTTGATTTTATTCTGCATATATTGATAGTTGCTACTTTATATTTGTGGTATATCTCCATTTTTGTGTGATTTCTTTGAGAATAAAACATTTATTAAGTATTTATTTTTAAGTACTTATTATTTATTAAGTATTATAAAGTACTAATTATAAAACATAGTTGCATATACTACCAGCAGAAGAAGAGTTACACGTTAACTGTGGAAAACCAAGCCAGGGAGAAATAATGAAGTTATAAAAAAAGGAAAAGCCACAGGACCAGATGAAATTCCTTCAGAAGCCATAAAAGCAGATATTAACACCTCTATCAAGATGTTACATAATCTACAAGATAAAATTTGGGAGAAGGAAGAAATACCTGAAGAATGAAAGAAGGTTATATGATCAAATTACAAAGAAAGAAAGTTTACAGGAGTGCACAAATTATAGGGGAATTATGCTACTATCAGTGCCATGAAAAATATTATGCAGAATCATTCTGGAGAAACTAAAAGACGCCATAGAGAAACATTTAAGAGATGAACAAGCAGGTTTTAGGAAAAACAGATCATGTGCTGATCAAATAACTACCCTCCGTATACTAGTGAAACAAAATTTAGAACTACAGTCCCTACTTTACATCAGATTCATAGATTACGAATAGGCATTTGATAGCTTAGACAGAGGAATGCTTTGGAAATTGCTGAGTCATTACGGAATCCCCATAAAGTTTATTAACTTGATAAGAACAATGTATGAAGGAATGAAATGTAGTGTTGTGCACAAAGGGCAGCTTACAAAAGCATTTGAAATAAGAACAGGAGTAAGGCAAGGAGGCTTTCTATCTCCATTTCTCTTTCTAATGGCCGTAGATTGGATTATGAAAATAATTCAGAACAACAGAAATGGAATCCAATGGTCACTGACCAACCAACTTAATGACTTAGAATTTGCTGATGACATAGATTTCCTATCACACAGCCATTAACAGATGCAAGATAAAAAGAGATTATTTGATGAGAGATCATAACAGCTGGGACTGAAAATAAACAGAGATAAGACCAAAATTATGAGAATTAATACAGTTGGTAATAACCAAATAGAAAGTTATATAGAAACCAAAGAGGAAGACCAAAATATTCATGGAGAAGACAGATGGAAGCAGAGAAGAAGGTAAAGGTAAAGTACGAGATTTGAACCAGCATCTTAGCACATGAGTTTCCACCCATACGTGCTCGGCCGCCGATCCAGAAATGTTCGGAGATTTCTGGATATTGTCGCTTCAAGCATCTAAACTCACGATGCGAGGCAACATTCCTCACCATCCCAGGGTAATACCCTGGTACCCATTTCTACCAATGGCTGGGTCGACCATGTGGTATTTTTTTTTACAACCACGAGTACAACTCACACTGCTCCCAGCGGGAATCGAACAAGGGTTGTCCGAACGTTGGTAGTCTAGTCGGGAGGTTTTCCCAACTAGACTACCATGGCCCCCCAGAGAGAGAAGAAGATGATGGGGGAAGACACGGAATGATCTTAAACGAGTGGCAAGAAACAGATCGGCTTCGAAGTAAAGTACCCCTGTCACGCCAAGTGGCGTATAGGGATATGGTGTTAGTGACCATACATTTTACAGACCTTTGGCACATGATTTTTGGGGTAATGTGGTCGGTATTACGGCCGTGCTGCTTTACTTTCCCAGAAAAATATCCAGTACCCATTAAAGGCTGGGTGAACCGGAAGCCGTCGATTAGGATCGAACCCTACCTCTTGTCCTTTGTAGTCCAGTTCACTAACCACTGAGCTATTGCGGCTCCCCGTTTATTACATACATGGACTATATATGCAAGTTGGCCAACCGTTCAGAAACAGAGAAGATCAACGAGCTTCTATTTGCAGATGATCAGCAGCTAATACATGAAAGAATAGAAGACATACAAGAACACTTAAATAGGCTCAACAGCACAGACACAAAATACAACATGAAAATCGATATCAACAAAACAGAAGTTATGAATATAGCAAAAGAGAAACAGAACAGCAGCATAACTATAGATGGCAGACATGTAAATCAAGTAGAGAAATTTAAATACCTAGGAAGTCTAGTGACAAACAACAATTCATAAACAGCAGAGATAGACTCAAGATGCAACAAAGCTTGTCAAATCATTGAACAGCTATCACCACTATTGTCCAACAAGGAAATAACTTTAGATGCAAAACGGGCACTCTGCAGTACAATCTTCATCCAACATTGTGCTACCAATGCCAGTCCTGGACCCTAGATGCAAGAACAATAAGAAAAAATAACCTCTACTAAGATGAAATGTGTTAGACGAATGACAGGAAACAGCCTGAGAGATAAGATCAGAAATGAAGAACTGAGAAAAAAAGCTACGAATAATCCCAGCCATAGAATATATATCCTGTGTGTTCCGGGACCTCATTATGAGGGAAGTAAAGAATAGTGACACTGTGACCTTCCAGGCATGTCATAATAAGCGACTAAGGAGGTTGATCGATGGCTTAATAAGCTGTCATTGTAAAAAGTATTGCTATGAAACACAGCCATATATTTTAGAAGCAGTGATCTCTGAAATATGTGCCATTTTGGCACGCAAGGTTTCTGTTTTTGAGACTGTGGCTCTACCCTATGTGCCATCTTCCAAGCAGGCAGGCAGGCAGGATAGGACAGGGCAGGACAGGGCAGGACAGGACAGGGCAGGACAGGACAGGACAGGACAGACAGACAGAATGTATAAAGAAACAATAGATAAAATGGTTTGGGCACGTGACAAGGCAGAAAGATCAAAACACAACATGACGAGCCTTCAATAAACATTGCGTGAACATCAAACCCAAGGGCCGACCACAAAAAACATGAATTGACGGAATATTAGAAACACTAGGAAACATAACAGCAGCATAAGCGAGCAGAAGAGCAAAAGACCACAAATTATATCTCCCCTTAATGCTGAAAGACAAATGAGGAAGAAAAGAAGAAGATATATATCGTATTTGTCACTGCTACACAACAACAATGTCATATCGCATGCATACTCTAGGTCTTCAAGCTGAGCCCAAGGAGTCAATAAAATTCCATTTCCACTGTGTTTTGAGGCTGTTTTCATAACCCAGTATATTGCCAGCAGGAGTAGAAAGGGTGAAAGTAGGATTTCCAATCTGACCTTGGCCATTGCCTCCAATCTTTCTATTATATAACATCAAACATGATTCTGGCACTCCCATCTTCTCCCATTTCAGATTGCCAGGACATTATACCTCTGATGACTTCTGTCTGTTACTAGCATCATCTTTTGTTCCTTTGATACCCATAGCCAGTCCACGTTGGAGAACCAACTCATAGCCCCCTTTAGTATTCTCCAACCATGAGGATTAAACTCTTTCACTCTTTTCTTAAATTTCAGGTCTCCTCTCCATGTCTTTCCTGTGCCCTATCCCTATTGCTCCCTACATTTCTTTATTACCTCTCTTGTTTATCATCCCTCTTGATACCCCTATCCTCTCTTTATTTTACTCTTCTTCTCATTTTCTTGTGCCTTATGGGACACCACCATTCACTTCTCCAATTTTTCATTCTTTGGTTCTTTTGGTCTTATTTAATCCTACCTGCCCTATTGTCTATTAATCTTTTAACCAGACTCTACAAAAATCCTGGCCACCAAATTTTCCACCAGTTTTTAGATCTATGTAGGTCTTCTGCGATCTGACTCTGAAATTTTGTGTTTAATCTGTATAGTTTGTTTGTTATACCTGATGAATATTTTTGATATTTATATTTATTTATTTTCTTCTTTGTCCTGATGGATGCTATTATTATACTTGGACCATGGGTTCCTTGAGAAATAATTACACTCTGTGTTTTATCTATCTATTTATCTATTGTCCTTTCGAACCGAAGACGGCACATAGGGCAGAACCACAATCTCAAAAACAGAAACCTTGCGTGCCAAATTTGCACATATTGCAGAAATCACTGTTTCTAAAATCTATGGCTCTATTTCCATAACAATACTTTTTACAATGACAGCTTGTCCAGTCATCGATCAACCTCCTTAGTCGCTCTTATGACATGCCCTGAAGGTCACAGTTTCACTATTCTTTACTTCCCTCATAATGAGGTCCCGGTAGCACATGAGATACTGTGTTGTATAAGAAAGCTTAAATGCTAATCCTTGTCTGTGTGGTTTATTTTCACCCTCATGCTCTATGATTAAATAAATGGAATAAAGACATGCAATAAGAGCTTCACTAAAAGATGTACATAATCAATCTCAGACACAGAGAGAAAACACATAGCAGTAAAACACACAAACAACTACCCACAGGACTCCTGGTCACACATATACACAGATGGCTCTGCTACAAATGTCACCAGAAATGGAGGAGGAGGTGCATTCTTGAGGCTGAATAACCAGGAAGAGATTACCAAATCAATAGCTACTGGGAAACTCTCAAACAACTATAAATCGAAACTGAAGCCCTCAAAGACGCTACAAAACTGGCTATCCAACACAAAATAACATGCACAAGAAATTGGTGACACTGACTGATGCACTGTCAGTCCTGACAGCTCTAAAAACTCCCTGGAACAGTGAGCTAGATGACTTGAGAACAACCCTAGACCAACTGTGCAATAACTTACAGAGAGTGGTCATCCAGTGGATACCATCACACTGTTATATGCACATAAACGAATGTGTAGACAACATAGCTATAGAGGAAGGGAGATTACCACAAGAGAACCATCTGGTCAGCTACGATAATGATCCATCATCAAAGGCCAGTATCATGAAAAATGGAAACAAGAACACCCAAAGTATAATGAGAGGAATGATACCTCCAACTATCAAGGAAGGATCAAATCATCATACTTCACCTACACACTGGCCACAACAGATTAAGAAACCACATGTTCAAAAAAACTGAAAATAGGAACTACTAGTCAATGCCACTGTACACTGGATAACATAACAACAAAACATTTTCCACAGGGTTGTCCCCTATACATAGACCTGAGAAGGACAATGTGGTCCACACACACCTCCCTGGAAGAGAAACTGTACGGGCAAGCGAATCACTTAAACAGACAGCTGCCTTCATAAGAGATTCCGGAATCCTAGTCTGAATGAGCCATGATTGCAGAAGAAGAAGAAATAAATGGAATCTCTCGCATTTCAATTCCTTGCTTTTAATAAAGACATGCAATAAGAGCTTCACTAAAAGATGTACATAATCAATAACCTACAGAAAACATCATTACACAAATCATTTCACCAATTACTAAAAGAGACTCAGCACCTAGAGGTCTGCCTACAGTGCAGCAACAAAGATCTAGAAGCTATTAACAAAATATTAACATAAGTTGGAAACTTACTTCTTTGGGAAGGCAGGTTATGTTGCAACAACAACGTGTGTTCTGAAATTTCCGGGCTAGATGAAGGAGAGCTGACATAATATTTTGTTGAACGTGGGTTGCTCTTTTGGTAAATTACGACTTTACAGCTTTCTTCACAAGAATCATCACTGTCATCTCCAGCAACTTGTAGAAAATTGCTTGTACACTTGTCTACAGCATTTCCACTGTGAATCTGCTCTGCAAATACAGGACGGGCTGGACTAGGACTTCGGCTTCGTGCATTTGAGCATGACCTGGAAACCTGTGGAACAAAGAACCAATGAAGTAACTTAAGCTTAGAGATGAACTCAAAAGATTTGTATATTGCAAGTAAGCTCCCTTGGATAATTTGGCCTAAAGGTTTTACTAACATTGTGGATGATTACAGAAACATGTTGAGAAAACAGAGGGAATTACATGCAGATGGATGCATCAGGCCATGTAGCATAGACATTGCAGCTTGCTGTATACTAGCAACACAATGCATCTCCACCCTTTAGTCTTTTTTTTCTCAAAGAAATCACAGAAAATAGAGACAGACCACAAATATAAAGTAGCAACACAAATATATATGTGGAATAAAAAAACAAAGAAGTTGAACTTATAGAAGAAGTGACAAAGGGGAAAATTAAAATACTAGGATTAGCGGACACCAGAGAAAAAGGACAACAGATGAAGAAAACACACATGAACTACAAAATAATATTCTCATGAGTCGACAACACAGAAAAGCAATGCAGAGGTGTTGTTACCAACTGAATTCAGAAAATAAAAACAGGAAATTCTTTAGATAGTGTCAGTAAAATTAAATCTAAAACAATCAACAAAAAAAGCACAGAAATATATAAAACTAAGATGATCAGCTAACTTGATGTGGATTTCATCCATTTGTATAGAAACTATTCTCTCTAGGTCTGAGAGTTTTGTGCGATTATAATGCAAATAGGATTTGCACAAATTTTCAAAACCTGAGGAGCTAGCTGAAACTAAACTTCTTAACTTACTGGGGTGATGCAGACAAGGCAGTTGATGTTTCCTGATAAATCTGTAACAGAACCGTTGATTTAAAATTTTACATCATGAAAGCAAAGCAGACTGTGCAAAGATTGTAACGCTTTCTTTTATCAGAGTATTGAACAATTGCCACTCCTTTGCAGCAAATACAAGTTTTTTTTATCCTTTACCTCGTGTTTTGAATCATTATGCGGTACATCAATAGCACATTGTTATTTAATGCTTTCTCAGTAAGGTATACACACTTTTGTTGTGTGGATTGTTAAAAGGGCTAGATTCCTTGCAATAAATAAGTAGATTTTCCAGCTGTGACCACCTTTCAACTTTGCTGTTTTCTACAATCCACTTCAGATGTTTCTGATCAATTTTTCATCACTAACAAACACCACAACACTCTTATCTGTAAATATTTTTAGTTACAAAAATGGAAGCTGCAAAGATTGTTTCAAAAGTGATTGTGTCAAACATGAAGTAGGTGCTAAGTTCCCCATCAATTAGACAATATTTCCAAGGTTTCTCCAGGAAACACTTCATGTTCACAACCACATTCAGCATCAGATCTTCAAAATCTTCAATAACATCCAGTAGCAGTTTCCTACTGTTATTTTATTGGCAACAAACAGTGGCCATAAGAAATGGAGATCAATTGTGAATGTTTCAACAAATAAAATAGGGTGTTAGGCAAGGTTGTGTGCTGTCACCAGATTTGTTTAACATGTATAGTGAGATTATTTTAAGATCCATAAAGGGGCATGCTTGGAATAACAATCGGAAGTCATAATATAAATAATCTTAGGTATTCTGATGATACAGTCTTAATTGCTAAAAGTGAAAATGGGTTACAAGAAATATTAGACATTATAGTGAAAGAAAGCAAAAATAAAGGACTCAGCCTTAATAGTAAAAACACAGAAGTAATGGTAACAACAAAGATAAAAACATCACCTCAGTGCATAATAAAGACACGTGGAACAATATTAAAATAGGTAAATGGATTTAAATATTTGGGAACATTGTTAACCTCAGACAAGATGTACAACAGAGGTGAAATACAGAATTGCTCAGGCAAAAGCAGCTTTCCAAAAAATGAGGAAGATACTATGCAATCCATTTTTGACAATAGTAACAAGAAAAAAAGTTCTTAAATGTTATGTAGAGCCAGTCTTAACATATGAATGTGAATCATGGACAATAGGAAAACAGACAAGAAAATCACTGGAGTCTGTAGAAATGTGGTTTAACAGAGGAATGTTGAGAATACCATGGACAGCTAAGAAAAGTAATGAAAATGTTCTGGAGGAGGCCAAAGCAAAAAGAGAGCTAATTTCCAATATTAGGAAGAAACAATCATCATTTTTGGCCATGTAATGAGAAGAGAGCAACTGGAATATATTGTAACAACTATCAAATTTAGAGACGAAGAGATAGAGGGAAGCAAAGAGAAATGATATCAGACAGCTTAAGAGAATAGAATGGCTTGCAGAAGGTCAACAACAGAAATGATAAATAAATGTCAAGATCGAAAATTGTGGAGAGGCATGATCACCTACACCAGCAGGCCCGGTACTTGATGATGATGACTGTTATTTTCTTCATGATTTTTTATAATTTCATTGTCCCATTCCACTGGATTTTTCCATAATTTTGTCACTTGAATTGAAAGGTATCCAGGTAACTCAGAAAAAATAGTTGAGTATGTATCTGGCTTCAAAGCTGGTTGACTTTCTCAGTGACTTCCTCCAATCTCAGTGACTTCCTCCAATCTCAGTGACTTTCTCCAATCTCAGTGACTTCCTCCAATCTCAGTGACTTCCTCCAATCTCAGTGACTTCCTCCAATCTCAGTGACTTTCTCCAATCTCAGTGACTTCCTCCAATCTCAGTGACTTTCTCCAATCTCAGTGACTTTCTCCAATCTCAGTGACTTTCTCCAATCTCAGTGACTTCCTCCAATCTCAGTGACTTTCTCCAATCTCAGTGACTTCCTCCAATCTCAGTGACTTCCTCCAATCTCAGTAACTTCCTCCAATCTCAGTGACTTCCTCCAACCTCAGTGACTTCCTCCAATCTCAGTGACTTCCTCCAATCTCAGTGACTTTCACATGCACATTATCTGCCTTATTTGTAAAAGTGTCACAATTATATCAGATGTCTGAATATGATTTTTACATACTACACTTACTGATGTAGGAGACCACTCTTTACATGGTATACATTTTATCTACTTGCTTCACAGTTTAGAATTTTTAGGAAATTTAAACATGCTAACGTAATCATCACCAGCTTTCAGGGTACTAGCACAATTAGATTTACTGCCTGAAACTTAATGGTGGCATTTTCAGAGAAATAATAAACAAAACAATGAAGCTAAGTACATATATAATGTCAAGATGCTTGAAATAAGAAAATGAAATAAAGTGGCATCAGCACACTACAACAACATTCATAGATATTTGTCCACAGAAGCTGGATTATCCAAATCTAATGAGCTCTAATACACAAATTAAACCATGCGCACAACCATTTTGTACAAAATGGTTAACAACCAGTGTTACGTCTCAATTGCTGCCAGCAAGCTTTCTATCCAGGTGGCAGTGGTTCGTCACCAATATCTGGTTTGACTTTGCTTCTCTCACTCATTTTGCAAGATAATTGTAAGTAATAATTTGGCCATGTGACTTGTAAGATTATCAATGAACTTCACATTCCATAACACCAGACTTCATAGGTAAACCTATCTTTCTTAATATCTTTTTTATTTTTCTTCCTCATTATCATTTTGGCATCAGTTTCTTGCTCTTCTACTGTTATACCTTCAAGTGTTTCTAGTATTCCATTTATTCACTTTTTCTTGGTCAGCCTCTTGGCCTGGTGTTCTCTAGGTAAAGCTACGAGCAAAGATTTTTTTCAGATCATCCTCCTTTGTGTGTGTCATTCAATAATTTCGTTATTATTTATACTTCAAATTCTTCCAAAGCTTCCATTCTCTCTTTGGTTATATTATCTGGGAGCCAGTGATGGGGAGTGTTAGACACTCCAAGGTATAGTGACACCTTTACAAATAGGGAACACAATACAATACTGACGTTTCGGGTAGTAGCCTTCTTCAGAAAACAAGGACAACAACAACAAATGATGAAGCACAATTATCTATATCTACATGTTAGATGATCAGGAGAATGGAGAGGTGGACAGAAAAGAAGAGAAGAAAGTAGGATTTTGAAATAAGAAAGGAGGCTACATGAGGGGAGGTAGGATGAGAGTCAAGATATGTAGAAAAGAGAGATAGGAAAAATGAGGAAGAGATAGAAATATCAAAAGTACAACAAAGATAATGTATAAAACGTATAAGAAAAATTAAACACTTAGCTGGGAAAACTTGACTGTCCGCCGCCGTAGCGCAATTGAGAAAATGAGCTATGGACACGAGGCCTACAAAAGATTTGCGCAGGGGGGGGGGGGTTAATAAAGGGGGAGAAGAAAAGGCGGGTAGCCAGACTAGTAGTGAAAACACTAGTGAAAATGGATACATAAGCTACCAGCTTTACCGCAGCATTGCAATTATTTGCCTGTTCCCTTATATTATCTGGCCCAGGTGACTTACCTTTTCTTGCAATGGCACCCTTTACTCCTCATGTGAGTATTTACCACCCTTTTTTTATTATCTTGAATGTTTACTTCTAGTCTTTAAACATCACAAAGTTCTTTGATTTAATAAGTTGATATGTTCTCTTGTTTCATTAAAGTTCTCTTTCCTTTGATTTAATAAGTTGATATGTTTTCTTGTTTCATTAAAGTTCTCTTTCCTTTGATTTAATGATTTAAAGCAGTAAGTATTTGGCCATTTTCTTTTCTTCCTATTAATTTTCATAGATATCATATGTATCTCTTTTGTGCTTCATTTTGATAGTTTTACGAGACTTATTCAGCTCCATTGGCTTTATTTGCTATTTCTCAATTTAATCTTTTATATTTTCTTTGTCTTGTTCACTCTGCCTTCTCTTTATAAATTTTAAATTTCATTTGTAAATACTTCTTCTTTGTAGTTTTTATTATTGGTCAATCAATTTTTCTTGATGTTTGTTGTATGGATTCTTTCAATGTCCCATCAGAGTAGTTATTTTGAACAACATTTAAAACTGACAACAATTTTAAAAAGTATACAGAATAGTCCATAGTAAGTACATAATGCTATATGAAGTGATGTTATTGAGTTATTTGCGGGTCATCATCATTGCACTCCGAACATGTCCATAGGTGCTCAGATCCCCTCCTCAGCAATTCCCTCAGTGTCCAGCGACTGACGACTCCAGTTCTATGTTGGTTGATAAGTCTTCTTACACGGCCACTAAGTGTCTCATTTCTGGCTGTGCCCAACTTAACTTCCATTTCCATCATCCGAAGAAGTGACGTGGATCTGTGTTTGTCGAAGTCCTGTGCTCTTCCCACATCTCGGAGGGCATTGATGATGTCCGCCCGAAGTGATGTATTAAACTTCACCACATTAGACTATAGCATTTAGAGGTAAGTGGACCAGTGCTCCTTTATACTGTTAACATGTTCCTTAACTTCTTCTTCTTCTACCTTTCAGCTCCCTGTGGAGCATAGTTCTTCAACAAACACTTTCCAAGCCGTTCTGATCCTTGCCATTCTTTTAAGATCACTCCATGTCTTCTTCATTATCTCCATCTCTGCTTCCATCTGTCTTCTCCAAAAATATTTTGGTCTTCCTCTTTGTCTTTTTTCTTGGAGATTCCAAAAAAGGGCATGTTGTGCAATACTCTCAATTGGCTTCCACCATGTGTGTCCCATCCAAAGTCATCATCATTGTTGCCTATCTTTATCCACTGCTATTTGACCGGTATTTTTCCATATTTCTAAGTTAGTAATTTTGTCCAGGTATTTCCATTCTTTTATCCTGCACAAGCATCCATTAACGAAGGTCTGTATCTTCATGATTGTCATTTTTATTGTTCTTTACATTTCACAACCATATAATAGGACTGACCCAACATTGGAGTTGAACATTTTTATTTTTGTAACCCAATTTCTTTGGATTTCCATATGTTTCCTAGTGCAACAAATGCTCCTCCTGTTTTTGATATCCTGATTTTTGTATCATTCTCTGTTCCTCCCTCTTTGTCTATATTACTGTCCAGATACATGTACGATTGTACATCTAGTACAATTATTTCTCCTATTGTTATTTGGCTATTGCCTACTGCATTAATTCACATTCCCTAACACTTATTATTTATTCACAGACTTGGATCTATCTATCTTTCCTTCGCATGAAGTATTTTGTTTATATCTGCAATGTCATTTCCTGTATAAATGTTACTGTCTTTTGTAATTCTTACAGTGGCCCATAAACTTTTGTCTGTAATGTTGTATCTATGGATTCTCCTCAGGCTACTATATTCAGTACAGTCTTGAAGTATGTGTTCAGCAGTTTGGGGCACCTGTTCACATATACATGTAGTTGAGGTGCCGGTCTTGAATTTTGTATACATGTGACTATGGAGTCGATTGTGTCCTGTTCTGAGGCATATAATGATAACTTGTTCATATCTATTTATATTATGAAAAGCATCCTGATTTGGGGCTTGTGGTCCTCTGATTGATTTGATCATCTGTTTCTTCTGATGGTATGTGCCTGTTGCGCCTTCCTTTGCCAGCTGATCTGCTCTCTCTTTCCTGATATTCCACAGTGAGTTGGAATTCACTACAAGACGACCCTGTGCAGCTTGCAGAGTTCAGTCAATAAGGTCTGCTGATGGAGGAATTTTCCGGATTGTAGTGCCTGGAGTGCTAATGTTGCATCTGTCAAAAACACTATAGGTTGTGGGCTAAGATTACTGTTCAGCACTTTTTCAATTACTAACATTATTGCTTGGATTTCTGCATTGTAATTATGACAATATTTCCCTGTTGCTATTTTATTCATATCCCTAATATTATTTGGGTACTCTATGTATGCTCCTGTTCCACCATTCTTTTCTGCATTCTATGTTGATCCATCTGTGTACACATGAACCCATAGACCTTGTGGGTATTCTTTATCCAAGAAACTGAGAGTGATTGTTTTACACTGTAGATCATTCTGTTCCTCCTTGTCAACTATTCCTTTCACTTCTGTCCATATTTGTATTGACAATCCAGATTTCTCTGTCCAGTGGATATGTTCTGGTATGGACAGTATGGGGCTGACAACTCTTAGTATGTCTGGTGTTTGTCTACAAATTTGTTTGGCTTGCTGGATGAAACTGCTTCTCTTAAGTCATCCCAATGCAAAATTTTAGAATTGGTCCTTCTTTGGATGTCTTGGCATACATGAAATTTTGTCTACCTGTATCAGCACCTTTGTGTCTCTCTGTTCTCTCAGTGCTGGAAACCTCCACAATTTCTCCATCTCCAATATTGGTGTTGATTTCATTGCTCCTGTGATGACCCTAAGTGCCTGGTTTTGTACTTTATCCAGCTCTTGCTGTGTGGTGTTTGATGCTGAGCACCATGCAGATTATCCATATTCTAGATGTGGGTGTATACTCTGTTGGCAAACTTTACTGAGTTACAGCTGTCTTTCTTTGTTTGGATCCTTTGATGTGACGAGATGTTAATTTTGGATGATTTCACTGGCACAGGTGGCTGAGCAATTATGAATTTTAATTCATTTGCAGTGAAACAGGGACCTTCGACTAACTACAAATACTTACTGAGTATTTTCCCACTCGCACTACACGTAGTTCCACACAGATTTCTTAGAACAGCTAACTTTCTCCTTACTTTTTGGGTTGCCTTATTCATCTGCAGTTTCCAAGATAGTTTGTTGTCAAATGTAACTCTGAGATAAGTAGCTTGTATGTCTTCTTTCACAAGCTCATTGTTTATGTAGATTGCTCCTGCTTTTTACTTTGGGGATAGAGTGAATAGTGTAGTACTGCATTTGCACCCAAAAATGTACCATGGATACAGAAATATATGGGAACTAAACACCATTACTTGGCACCATATGCCTAGTAAGGTGTGGACCTTTACTTTACTTTTAATTACATTATTTGGCATAAATCTACCTTTATCTAGTGTATTCATTAAATAGTAAGAATTAATATCTTCTTCCCATTAATCTTTTTTACTTTTTCCTATTTAAAATATTATCCCATGAGTTCTGTCTGTGTGGCTATGATTCTGTGTGGTCTATGTGCATGTGGGAGACACCAAAATACAATATCTGCTTGACACCTAGTACCTGCATATTTAAAGTATCCATTTCAAATTCCATGTGAAGAAATCTTGCTTTTTCTTTAATCCAATAACCCCTGACCTCAGAGTAGGTGAGATCAAGTGTCTAGAACTAAAGGAAACCGACAATAAAATGCAGGTCCTATGTTCAAATTGAACATGTAATAGAACCCTTAATGATTGGAAATAAGAAACAATGAGCCGGATTTATTACTGGGTTTAAACACTTCGCTGTCATAAGTGATCCATATCAATTCTAGTTGAATTGACAAATAGGTGTCTAATTTCATTGATCAGAGTGCAAAGTGTATAAATAAGTAATGGCTGGCTGTTCATTACTGAATTTAAGCAGCAGTGCTTGTTCTAAAACGATGTTTACTGAAACTATCATCCCATCCCACACAACAGGAAAATCGTAATATGGCCCAGGCCTTTGAAGCTGTTATACTTACATTTCTTGAGTGGATATTATATTTATCAAATTATACTACATTATTTAAATTATTATATTTATATTACATTTATAAAATGGAAATTATAAATAGGCAGTAAATGAAATGTAAAGTTCAAGTGACAATTAATGTTTTAAAAGTTTACCAGAATGCATTCCAGATGAGAAAAAAAGCCCTATTTATATTTTGCCATGAGTTTATCATTACTGGTTTTATGCTCTCCTTATCTACTGTCATCACTACCCTTTACCATTCATCTTCAACATAACTTTCAAGTTCCTTTACCCTATACTGAACTGCTACTTTATCAATTGCCATATCTTGACATTACATGTGTAATCTCTGAGTGGTTCGTTAAGCCAACGTGTCATCATTTGCAACAGATACTACCTAGATTCTTGGCTCTTAATGTCTGGATAAGAGTAAAGATGATGACAAAGTATGCTTGAGAGTAATATTTAGCTTCCAATATAGATTTCACAAATTAAAGAGTAATCCATCCAACAATAAGCTCATTTGTTACATTGTTGCCATGAGTTAGCAATACTATTTTCTCATGTTAGGGCTGGGTAGTAGAGAGATTAGACATCAGCCTCTTGACAAGAAGGGAGCCGCGACAGCTCAGTGGTTAGTGAACTGGACTACAAAGGACAAGTGGTAGGGTTCGATCCCAACCGACAGCTGTCAGGTTTCACCCAACCTTTAATGGGTACCAGATTTTTTTCTGGGAAAGTAAAGCGGCATGGGCGTAATACCAACCACATTACCCCAAAATCATGTGCCGAAGGTCTGTAAAATATATGATCACTAACACCATATTCCCTATATGCCACTTGGCATGACGGGGGTACTTTACTTTTTTTTTACTTACTCTTGACAAGAAGGTCCTAGATTCGATTCCCTTTACAGGCGGTAAAAGAAAAAATTAAATCCTTGGCTTCACCCTCCCCTGGTCTCTGAGTAATGAGATCCGATATCTAGCCCTCTCAGAAAATGAATGTCTAGCCCTCTCAGAAAATGGTGAAAAACAGGAGATCCTGTGTGTTTTCTACACGTTAAAGAACTTTTTGCAAATCAAAAAGATTAGGCTAAAAATGGCCACTGCCCAGGCAAAGTATAAAAAAAATCTACCCAACAACGTTAAAACTCTCAACAATAAAAATATTAGCGCACTTCTGAAGAATATAACACGGAGAATATCTGCCTGCAAGGTGGGGGCACACCTAAGAAGCCTGTCTAACACAATGAGTATCAGAGATTTGCTCTGGGAAAGAAAGACATCCTAACTGGTACAGAATCTCCCAGGAAAGTGCTGATGGTCACTTTGAAATAATGTGGGCATTACTTAACATCATATTCTCCATTCATGGTAAAGAACACCATATTTTATTGTAACTTGTCCTATAGGGTAAGCATCAAGAAGTCAGAACAAGTAGGGGAAATCATTAATATTTCTGATGATTTGTAGAATTTTAATTTTTCTATTGAAATTTAATCATTACATTTCTCTAGTTTGAAAATTCTTTCTGTTTA
The DNA here is from genome assembly GCA_032433765.1 of Megaustenia siamemsis. Lineage (NCBI taxonomy): Eukaryota > Metazoa > Mollusca > Gastropoda > Stylommatophora > Ariophantidae > Megaustenia > Megaustenia siamemsis. The sequence goes on along the minus strand of JAVIAB010000139.1, from coordinate 31,436,909 downwards.
AATGAGCTGGCACATAAATTCTATTTCATTTCCCAAGTCTATAAATTAATAATGCTCACATACAGTATCATACAGGATGGACTTCAGGTCAAGAATGATCTCCACAGAAAGTAACGGCTTCAATAAGATCTTTACAACATCAGTCTATTGCTACTATCATGCTGCAGGCACACTGACATCATAAATGTTCACCCACTGTTAATGTTGTATTGATATTTATAGTTTCACTTTTCTATTTGTTTGCTTTAAATTTATTTTTACATAATTTGAATTAATCTGTTTATTTATACATATATATTAATTTAGCTTATTTTAAAAAAACATGTTTCATTAATTATAACTCAGAATGTATCACATTTTTTTTTCCCTGATGACTCAAATTCAAATAACTATTCATCACATGACATGTCTTTGCAATTCTAATGTCAAATGGTAAACAAACACAATATTTCTCCAATTTATTATATTATATAATGTACTATATCAAAATGTTACAGAATGAAATTAAATGTGTTGTAACCAAATGTTCATCTGTTCCATTTAATTTGGATCAAATTTCTCTATGGCTTGTTGTTGAAAGTTGTGATGTTATAAATATAAGGGATATGCATACCATACTCATACAATTGCATACATCAGATTATGGGATTTATTTTATTTAAATTTTAAGATTTAGTTAGGTACATTAAAAACTTAGAAACACTGTAATTCTCTTTATGTTTTTTTCAGAAATAAATATAAATAGCTAAATGTTTGCCACTGTGAAATAAACAATTCTGCAACAAAAATATCACTACATATTTGTTGCTTCTTTTTTTTTGATAGAAGTAAATTAATTTATAACAATTACTGGGAATCACCACCCTAAAAGAAACATAACATACCATTATTATTATTATAAGTTTATGTATTTTTTAATACATTTAATTATAGTATTGAATTTATAATATTATTATGTTTTATAATAATGTTATGATGATATTTATTAACATAAAAACATGTATTTATAATAATGTAAACAAATCAAATCACATTGTTCTTTCGTTCTACCTAGTTTTCTAAACCAATGCCAATGTTAGCCACTCTAATTCTAACGAAATACAAAAACAGCTAAGAGACGGACAAAAATACTAACTCGTGACTGATAAATAATACTCATGTTGTGCTATTAACTGCTTTTTATTCTCTAGTTTGTGTATCCTACCTTGGCTTATCTTTACATAATTAGTCTTATCTTCCTGAAACGTCTTGCTTATGCACAATTTGGAAATGTGACCAGACTCTTTTTGATACCCCTCACACACAATGACAGACACTTGTATGTTTATGAATGAACATCATGATCATGTCATGTATAACACTCACAAGTAACAACAACACAATACTGCAGCAGTGCTTGTATTTTGGGACACACAAGAGAAAATAATAAACATGAATACATTTACGTACATAACTGTGTCCTGACTGCATTGCTGTTGTTTTTGAGGCACAATTTGTTTGTTAAAGACAAACTCAAACAATTAACTACTGTGAAATCCACACACTGACACTAATTACACTATAAACTGACTATTACACAGTTATTACTGTCTCCAGGATTATTCACAATTAATCAGTTAGTTTGGGGGGCTTTACTATCTCCTGGATAATGCACAAATAATCAGTTAGATTGGGCTTTATTATTTAATACTTGAAGTGTTTAACCGTGCGCGTGTTGACACTACTGCTGACACATTTGAGCATCTATAATTGTTGAGCTCCTGTGTGTCTTGTCCCACCAACAGTAGCGAGTGAAGTGCTAGCGCGTGATGGTGTTGTGATCCGTGACCGTGTAGTAGTTACCTCACCTCTCAACACTTCTACTCTCTCTCACTCGTTCTCTCTCTGTGCTGGCGACGCCTGACAACATCAACACCAGCAGTGTTGTTAACGTCCACTTTGATTCACCGAGTTCTAAACAACACTAACCCAACATTTGTTATTCCACCGTAAACACGAAAATAAGTGTTGCTACACACAAATAGTTACATATTATTAGTATCCGCGGTAACAATGAATGTCTGTTACTGTGACTAGAACACCAATATATAGTAGCTAGTGATTTCTTCACTATGTTGTTGAAGGGACTGCAGTCAAACCTTCGTGTTCACTGCCTCATGTTGACCTCCCTCAGCACAGAAGACAGCACTTCCGACTGAACTGAACAGAACCCCAAGTCGATGTTTATCAAAACGGGACGGTTATATATTAACATCTTGTAACTGTCGTACTACTTTCTTCACGAGAAAGACTTTGACTAAATTATAGCGAATATTTTTTTTTCTGGTTTATTTTTAATCAAAAGTTTCTCCCCACCCGAACGTATATAAAACTACTGTTTAAAACAGTAATTAATCTATCTATCTATCTATCTATCTATCTATCTATCTATCTATCTATCTATCTATCTATCTATCTATCTATCTATCTATCTATCTATCTATCTATCTATCTATCTATCTATCTATCTATCTATCTATTGACCTTTCGAGCCGTAGCCGGCCCATAGGCCGTAGACCAAGATACACATTCTCCTATCTGAATATAGCAGTTTTCTTTTAAATATATTTTAATTATTAATACCACTTCTTTTTCTACTAATCATAACTGTTATTTTTACTCTACATTTTCAAACCTTGCTTTTTTATGTTCACTAAATCAGAACTTCCTTTTTTTCCGTTTTCATCCAACAAAAAGTGTCCACTAGGGGTAAGGAAACAATGACCAGGGGACGAGTGGATGTGGGAGCCAGCAGAATGTTCTGCGTCTTTTTCTGTTTGCATCTCGTCGACCAGAGAATCCAGACAACAAAACGTTGCAGTTATGGAGACATGATGGGCAGGCCTTCATCTATGAGAAATCACCTGAGGGTGTGGCAGTCATCTACACTAATGAGTCTGTTGTTTGACACAATCGGAGCGCATAGGCCTTTACAGCTCAGGTCAAAGGGATAAAAGGAAGAACAGTAAAGGAGGTTCTTCATCCCAATGTTGTGCTACCAGTGCCAGACATGGACCCTAGATACTAGAACAATAAGAAAAATAACCTCTACTGAGATTAAATGTGTTTGACGAATGACAGGAAACAGTATGAGAGATAAGATCAGAAATGAAGAACTGAGAAAAAAGCTAGGAAGAGCCCCATAGAAAATATAAAGAAACAACATATAAAATAGTTTCGACACGTGACAAGGCAGAAAGATCAAAACACAATGAGACTTCAGCAAACGTTGTGAGAACACAAGACCCAATGGTCGAACACGAAAAAGATGGATCGATGGAATATTAGAAGCACTAGGAAACATAACAGCAGCAGAAGCGAACAGAAGAGCAAAAGACCGCAAATTATATCTCCCCTCGACGCTGAAAGGCAAATGAGGAAGGAAAGAAGAACAACAGTAAAGGAGAAGAGCGGTATCTATCTATCTATCTATCTATCGTCCTTTCGAGCCGAAGACGGCACATAGGACAGAACCACAATCTCAAAACAGAAACCTTGCGCGCCAAAATGGCACATTTTGCAGAGATCACTGATTCTAAAATCTACGGTAGAGCGGTAACTACAAGAGGTCTCTCTCTCTCTCTCTCTCTCTCTCTCTCTCTCTCTCTGCGATCAGGACTCAATAAGAGTAGGATTCCAGACTCCCACATGAAGTCAGCTGTCAGGTTAAGTGTGTTGATCGCCTCCACAGACAGAACATCACATTTAGAGTCTGCCAGATCCACTCTGACTGAACACCCGTTAATACGTTGCACTGTGTTTTGCGCCAGTGGCCCAGTGCATCCGATTTCAGCCAGCATTTTATTCAGGTTCGCTTTCCTTAGCCTTTGATTGTCCCCAATCTTCCTGCAAGGTAGCAGATTGTCTTTTCTGTAGGGGGATTCTGCCCTTAGATGGTCTGTCCTCCCGGGTTTACGAGCACCATCTGCCCGAGTCACTAGAGGTGACTAACACAGACATGCACACATAAAGATATGAGATGTGAATAACACAGACATGTACACAGCGAATACGAGACATGACTAACACCGACACACATCAAGATATATGACACATGAATAACATAGAAATGCACATAAAGATATGACACATACCTAACATAGACATACACGCAAAGATATAAGATATGACTAACATAGGCGTGCACACACAAAGATATGAGATGTGACTTACACAGTCATGCACACACAAGGATATGAGATTTGTCAAACACAGACATGCACACACAAAGATATGAGATATGACTAACATAAACATGCACACAAAGATGTGAGCTATCCCTAACCCAGACATGCACACACAAAGATATGACACATGACTAACACAGATACACACTAAGTTATGAGATATTACTAAACTCAGACGCACATAAAGATATGAGACATGATTAACATGGACACACCAAGATATGAGATAAGACTAACATGACACACACCTAGAGATGATGGATAGAATGACGTCATGGGACGCACCAAGATGGCACCTTATTTACATTCCAGTAATTTAAAGAATGACTCATCTTAATGTGTTTCTGTGCTAGTCATGGCTCATCTCTCACACCAAGATATGAGATATGACTAACATGACACACACCAAGATATTAGCCATGATAAGCACACACACACACACACGCTAAGATATGAGCCATGGCTAGCACAGAAACACATCAAGATATGAGCCACGGCTTCACGGAAAAACACCAAGAAATGAACCATGTCCAGCACATAAACACATTAAGGTATCCATATGCTTGGTTTTGTTGTAGTACTCTTCTTAACGTGGGAATCATCGACATACGAGACGCAGGCCCCGATTAACTGTTCACAGGTTTCGTTCAAACAATTGTCTGGAGATTTGAGAGAGCAGTCTGACCCGTAGAACGTTCCCTTGCATGCACAGTTCCCGGTTGTCTGTTCACAGGTGTCGTTGAAACAGTTGTCCGGACATTTGAGAGTGCAGTCTGGCCCGTAGAACGTTCCCTTGCACGTACAGTCTGCACTTTCCGGGTCACATATGATGTCACAGCCATCAGAACACGTCTGTTCGCACTGTAGGCCAAAATTACCATCGGGACAAGTGTCACTACAGGTGTAGCCAGGACGTTTACATTGTAGGCATTTTCCGGATTTTTCCTCACATAAAGGACAGACACTAAGACAAGACCCGGAGCAGTCGTGTCCATAGATCCCATGTAAACAGTTGCCGTGACACGTACCTATGATGACGTTGCAGCATCTGCAACACCCACTACATACTGCACAAAACGACCAAGAATGCCCGTCCAGACAATAGGAGTCTGTAAATGTTTGCACCTCACTCACCATCAGTGCACTATCGGCCTGCGAAATGGTCGATGAGAACTCAATCTTAATGTGTGCCATTGTCGCTTGTGTGGTGACTACAATAGTGTTCACAGGAATGTTTGGGTATAATATATCATTATACTGGAACACTACACCGCCACTGTCATAGAAAGCCTGTAGAGTGGCATTCTTTACCCGAATCATAGTGCTAGCTCGATGATAAATTCGAATGGCGTGAGTCTTCCGGGACGTGGAATAGTTCAGATACCAGTAAACAGAATTGGTTCCACTTCTCAATTGTGTGTGTGTGCAGTCATTGTCATAGAGATTGGTCTTTGTTTTGCCATTAACTGCAGCCTCTGGTCCACATCCGTCTCCTGTATAGCAAGCATTAAATGTGTCGGTCTGGTTTGTGTTCTGTTTGAGAGCCACATTCCGATCACCGCCAATGTAGATGGAGCAGGTATTTGCAACTATCGCCCCATCAATCCGTAACTTGTTGATCAGACCAGCCCCAGAACAAAAGACATGGATCTCGTGCGAACTAACTACAAACCTTGATTCATTGTTACATGAGGCAGAACCATTTAGTTTTACCGTGAAACTGTCCAGATCTATTAAGTCATTCACATAAATCCTAAACCAGGAGAACGACAAAGATTGATTAAGAGTTGCCTCAACTGATGTAGAATATGTGTCCGGATCACATGTGGTGTCGTTGTTATCAAACAGGAAGGTAGGTTCAGATTTTTGGGCGTATTTGTAAACGAGATCCAAGTACTGACACTGGGGTCCGAAATATTCGTGCTGACAACTGTCATTGTTTAGGCATGTCCCTGTAGTTTTGTCACAAACTGAGTCATTATAGCAGTGATGTTGTAACGTACAAATTCGTCCAACCGGCTGCACAAATTAGGTCATTAACTTCCAAGGTCTCGAACGAAGCCAGCATGATTAAGGACTTGATCTACAGCAGTGGTTAACGAACTGTTTACAAACATTTATTAACAAACCGTGGTTACATTTCTAAAAATCCGCCAACTTGCTGTGATAACAAATAGCTTCATGTTCAAAGTCAACATTGTTTAAAACGATGGCTCGGACGCGATCATGCTTCCATCTTGGTGCGATCCATGACGTCATCCTACAAGAGGTTTAATTATAACAACGAATATCATGGTATAAATGGCTAAAGCATTGGCCTGGGTAGAAACAACCTTTTACTGACGTGTTTTCTGAGTGACTCGATGAGCAGTTTAGTTTAGGCGATAGCCATCCTCACTGCACATCGGACTAGTCCATGTGTGCTCAGAACTCCTCCAAAGAATATCCATCAACGTGTAGCGACTAACAACACGGGTGTTGTTTTGATTGATAAGTCTTCTTTGTATTCCTGCGTAGCACTCTATTATAGTCTGGCATCTTCCACCTTGACATGATATTCGTGAAATTGGTTTATGGTTGCAGATTCATTGTCATTTTTGAGTCGTGTTTTTTTTTGTCCGGCGTCCCTCAGCGTATTCAGAATGTCCGGGCTGTCCATTGCCCTTATGTCCTCGATATCGGCTAAACTGGTAAGTCTGCCAACACTTTCATTACCTCTCACAACTGCGTGCCCTGGTACCAAAATTAAGGAGATACTTTTTTTAGAATAGACCTGCCCCAAAGACCCCAACCACGGCCGTCGAGCACAGCCAATTACGATCATTCTGAGCATACTCATTGAGTCGCTGAGGAAACACACATCTGTATAAAGCTGTGTCTCAAGCCATGCTAATGTTTCTGTAACAGCCATAATCTCCATGTTCAAACTACTTCTAGTCAATGCGAAAGCACCAATATCTTCTTTCTACCCCCAACATGAAAGCACACGAGCTCTGCGCGTGCAGAATAAAACACACTCATCTGCGTTGCTATGAAAAGAGTTCTACAAAATTAAGGCCTGCGTTCAGCTTCAACGATCAATGGGTGTTGTTATCTACATTCTCTATCTAGTGTGATGATGACGAGAAATGACGTACCGCACTCTGACAGCACTCGTAACCATTCTTCCCCGGGTTCTATGCCCTTGATTGAATACACTTGCTGAACGATACCCATAGCCTGCATCCATGATTTTCAGTGGAGCTGCGATAGTTCAGTGGTTAGTGATCTGGACTACAAAGGATAAAAGGTAGGGTTCGATCCTGATCGATGGCTTCCGGATTCACCCTGCCTTAAATAGGTACCGCATTTTTTCTGGGAAAGTAAAGCAACACAGGAGCAATATCGACCACATTACCACAAAGATAATTTTAAAAGTTTATACAAATTATGGTCACTAAACACCATATTCCCTTTACGTCACTTGGCATGACGGGGCTCTTTACTGTTTCTAACTTGTGCACCCATATACCTCACAGTATAGCTGAAGATTTTGGTCTGCGCCCATTCGAAGGTAGGCACGTGTTCATCAAAGTTGTATTTTGCCTGCCACGGGGGAAAAATCGAGGAGGTAACGAATCGCCCTACACTCAGGTTCTCTTGTGCACCCAAGAGTGTATTGTTTTGTATCCTTTCAAATCGTTAAATTTGCGCGTTGCTGAGAGAGGATCGCCAGTGCATAATCAATCACAGCCAGTACCAGCCCCTGGTATAAGAGAACAAGGTGGCGCTACTCCATTTGTGCTGATATCATGACCTCATTGCAGATATACCCTTCCATACTTTCAATACCACCTGGTCTACAAGCTTGTTAAAAGCAAGGCTCCGATCAAACCACACTTGTAGGTATCGCATCGCAAGAGCTCTCACAACAACTCCTGGACACAGATTCACTTTTGCCCTTAACTTGTTGGCTATGTCATTATTCATTGAGAACCTTGTCACCGTTGCCTTCGTCGTATTGACAAGTGCTCCTGCCTCCCCACACCACACGCCACACGCTTAGACAACCAAGCTCTGTCAGAAGTTTTCCAGCAACACTCTCCTCTGTTGCTGGCCCGGTGATATACCAAAACATCAGCCTAAGATAATATTCTGCTACATCCCAAGAAGTGCTCGTATGTGACCCTTACTGTGTAGGTGTTGAACAACACTGGAGATAATGGTGAACCCTATGGAAGACCGGAATGAATTGTCGTTGGTTCGGATATCCGCATACCACATTTAAATACCACCTTTCGTTGGAAAGGGAGCCGCAATAGCTCAGTGGTTAGTGAACTGGAATACAAAGGACAAGAGGTAGGGTTCGATCCCAACCGACGGATGCTGGTTCACCCAGCCTTTAATGGGTTCCGGATTTTTTTTCTGGAAAGTAAAGCGGCATGGGCGTAATACCGACCACATTACCCCAGAAATCATGTGCCGAGTGTCTGTAAAATGTATGTTCACTAACACCATATTCCCCATACGCCACTTGGCGTGACGGGGGTACTTTACTTTTTAATTTACTTTCGTTGGAAAAGGGTCGCATAAATCAAATTAAGGAGGAACGGTCTGATCTTCAGTTCAAGAAGCTGAGACATCAAGAAGTCCAGAGACACTTTGTCGTACGCATCCTCTAGGTCAAAACGCAGAAGAAAAATGGTCAATGCCCGCATGGAAGTGACGGTATCCTACGAGGGTATGCGGAGGAAGACACAACCTTTCCGTCTGGTAGGTTAATCTCCTATGAATCACTTTTTCCAACAGTTTACTTACCGTGTTTTGCATGCTAATTATGCCATAGCCTTGTATTCTCCTATGCTCTTTGCCCTGCTTCGGTAGAGATATCAAATAACTATGAAGCCAGTCTTTCATGACAGTTGCGCTCACGATACCGCCGTTATAGGGACTTGCTAGTTCCTCCAAGCCCTCATCGGACAACTCGCCAATGTCCTCTCCAAGCCCTCATTGGACAACTCGCCAATGTCCTCTCTAAGCCCTCATCAGACAACTCGCCAATGTCCTCTCCAAGCCCTCATCACACAACTCGCCAATGTCCTCTCCTAGCCCTCATCAGACAACTCGCCAATGTCCTCTCCAAGCCCTCATCAGACATCTCGCTAATGTCCTCTCTAAGCCCTCATCAGACATCTCGCTAATGTTCTCTCTAAGCCCTCATCAGACAACTCGCTAATGTCATCTCCAAGCCCTCATCAGACAACTCGCTAATGTCCTCTCCAAACCCTCATCAGACAACTCGCTAATGTCATCTCCAAGCCCTCATCAGACAACTCGCTAATGTCCTCTCCAAGCCCTCATCAGACATCTCGCTAATGTCCTCTCTAAGCCCTCATCAGACAACTCGCTAATGTCATCTCCAAGCCCTCATCAGACAACTCGCCAATGTCCTCTCCAAACCCTCATCAGACAACTCGCTAATGTCATCTCCAAGCTCTCATCAGACAACTCGCTAATGTCCTCTCTAAGCCCTCATCAGACAACTCGCTAATGTCATCTCCAAGCCCTCATCAGACAACTCACTAATGTCCTCTCCAAACCCTCATCAGACAACTCGCTAATGTCCTCTCCAAGCCCTCATCAGACAACTCGCCAATGTCCTCTCCAAGCCCTCATCAGACAACTCGCCAATGTCCTCTCCAAACCCTCATCAGACAATTCGCTAATGTCCTCTCCAAACCCTCATCAGACAACTCGCCAATGTCCTCTCCAAACCCCCATCAGACAACTCGCTAATGTCCTCTCCAAGCCCTCATCAGACAACTCGCCAATGTCCTCTCCAAACCCTCATCAGACAACTCGCCAATGTCCTCTCCAAACTCTCATCAGACAACTCGCCAATGTCCTCTCCAAACCATCATCAGACAACTCGCTAATGTTCTCTCCAAGCTCTCATCAGACAACTCGACAATGTCCTCTCCAAACCCTCATCAGACAACTCGCCAATGTCCTCTCCAAACCCTCATCAGACAACTCGCCAATGTCCTCTCCAAGCCCTCATCAGACAACTCGCCAATGTCCTCTCCAAACCCTCATCAGACAACTCGCCAATGTCCTCTCCAAACCCTCATCAGACATCTCGCCAATGTCCTCTCCAAACTCTCATCAGACAACTCGCCAATGTCCTCTCCAAGCCCTCAGCAGACAACTCGCCAATGTCCTCTCCAAGCCCTCATCAGACAACTCGCTAAGGTCCTCTCCAAGCTCTCATCAGACAACTCGCTAATGTCCTCTCCAAGTTCTCATCAGACAACTCGCCAATGTCCTCTCCAAGCCCTCATCAGATAACTCGCCAACGTCCTCTCCAAACCCTCATCAGACATCTTGCTAATGTCCTCTCTAAGCCATAGTTAGACAACTCGCCAATGTCCTCTCCGAGTCCTCATCACACAACTCGCCAATGTCCTCTCCTAGCCCTCATCAGACAACTCGCCAATGTCCTCTCCAAGCTCTCATTAGACAACTCGCTAATGTCCTCTCCAAGCTCTCATCAGACAACTCGCCAATGTCCTCTCCAAGCCCTCATCAGACAACTCGCCAACGTCCTCTCCAAACCCTCATCAGACATCTTGCTAATGTCCTCTCTAAGCCATCGTTAGACAACTCGCCAATGTCCTCTCCGAACCCTCATCACACAACTCGCCAATGTCCTCTCCTAGCCCTCATCAGACAACTCGCTAATGTCCTCTCCTAGCCCTCATCATACAACTCGCCAATGTCCTCTCCAAACCCTCATCAGATAACTCGCCAATGTCCTCTCTAAACCCTCATCACACAACTCGCTAATGTCCTCTCCAAGCCCTCATCAGACAACTCGCCAATGTCCTCTCCAAACCCTCATCAGACAACTCTCCAATGTCCTCTCCAAACTCTCATCAGACATCTCGCCAATGTCCTCTCCAAACTCTCATCAGACAACTCGCTAATGTCCTCTCCTAGCCCTCATCAGACAACTCGCCAATGTCCTCTCCAAGCCCTCATCAGACAACTCGCCAATGTCCTCTCCAAACCCTCATCAGACAACTCGCCAATGTCCTCTCCAAACCCTCATCATACAACTCGCCAATGTCCTCTCCAAACCCTCATCAGACAACTCGTTAATGTCCTCTCCAAGCCCTCATCAGACAACTCGCCAATGTCCTCTCCAAACCCTCATCAGACAACTCGCCAATGTCCTCTCCAAACCCTCATCAGACATCTCGCTAATGTCCTCTCCAAACTCTCATCAGAGAACTCGCCAATGTCCTCTCTTAGCCCTCATCAGACAACTCGCCAATGTCCTCTCCAAACCCTCATCAGACATCTCGCCAATGTCCTCTCTAAACTCTCATCAGACAACTCGCCAATGTCCTCTCCAAGCTCTCATCAGACAACTCGCCAATGTCCTCTCCTAGCCCTCATCAGACAACTCGCCAATGTCCTCTCCAAACCCTCATCAGACATCTCGCCAATGTCCTCTCCAAACTCTCATCAGACAACTCGCCAATGTCCTCTCCTAGCCCTCATCAGACATCTCGCCAATGTCCTCTCCTAGCCCTCATCAGACAACTCGCCAATGTCCTCTCCAAGCCCTCATCAGACAACTCGCTAATGTCCTCTCCTAGCCCTCATCAGACAACTCGCCAACGTCCTCTCCAAACCCTCATCAGACATCTTGCTAATGTCCTCCCAAGCCATCATCAGACAACTCGCTAATGTCCTCTCCTAGCCCTCATCAGACATCTCGCCAATGTCCTCTCCTAGCCCTCATCAGACAACTCGCCAATGTCCTCTCCACGCCCTCATCAGACAACTCGCTAATGTCCTCTCCTAGCCCTCATCAGACAAATCGCCAACGTCCTCTCCAAACCCTCATCAGACATCTTGCTAATGTCCTCCCCAAGCCATCATCAGACAACTCGCCAATGTCCTCATATCAAATGCCATCTGGACCTTGGGCTCAGGTATTTGCACACTTTAACGCGGCTTCCATCTCATCTCCCTTAACATGCTCAGAGAAATCGAAATAGGTTGGGCGCGAAGGCAGTGGTTGGCTTCACTAAAGAACCCAGGACTGACTGGGATATTTCAATTTCGTCCTTAGACATTCGGGTATGAAAGGAAATGAATGAGCTGACAGAGCCTGGTTGGAACGGCTGCCGTAGATGGCGGAGTGCAAAGGTGGACCAGGCTGGCATTCTTAACTCAGGGTGGTAGGGCGCGCTAATGATTCAGTCAATGATCATGAATCTACAACTATGTTCAGACTACGAACATCATGTCGAACAGGGGATGCCAGAAATGAGCATTACGTGGGGAGACACAGAAGAGTTATTGAGTTATTGAGTTATTTGCGGGTCATCATCATTGCACTCCGAACATGTCCATAGGTGCTCAGATCCCCTCCTCAGCAATTCCCTCAGTGTTCAGCGACTGACGACTCCAGTTCTATGTTGGTTGATAAGTCTTCTTACACGGCCACTAAGTGTCTCATTTCTAGCCGTGCCCATCTTAACTCCCATTTCCATCATCCGAAGAAGTGACGTTGATCTGTGTTTGTCGAAGTCCCGTGCTCTTCCCACATCTCGAAGGACATTGATGATGTCCGCCCGATCCATCGGTTGCCCGTCCTCAACGACAGCGCAGCTAGCCAACCTGTCCGCTCTCTCATTTCCCCGTACTCTCGCATGTCCAGGGACATAGACAAAGGTGACCTTACGTATTTTGAATTTCTGCAACGACTCTACCCATTGCATGCGTACAAAGCCCGCCTCCACTTTTTTTTATCAAGCTCATCGAATCACTCAGTATACATGCGTGGATGTAGTCTTGTGACTCTAACCATTTGAATGCCTTGGTCACTGCCATCACCTCCATTGTCATGCTACTCGTGGTCACAGAAGAATAAGAAATCAACACAGAACTGGAGTCGTCTGTCTCCACACACTCAAGGCATACTGGAGAGGAGATACAAGAACTTATAGACGTGCCAGATATGCAATGAGGATGATCCGTCGACTGAACTAAACTAACTAAACAAAATATTTTAAACAAATAACTTGTATCTTATAAATCAGAATTTTCTTTATTTCATTAACAGCATCACCGTTGTACTGTCACTGTGTCGAAGATTATTTACCACGTAGTGTCCGTCAAGGCAAACCAAATATTGGGACAGCTATCTACTAAATAGCAGCAGACCGCAATCTCTGGAAACACACTCTAAAGGTTCACCTCAAAGAAGAAGCAGACAGATTCAGAGAGAAAGAGAATACACGACGAAAGAAAAGAAAGGAAAAAAAAATATTTCTAGGGGCGCTGAAAAAAGCCATAGTCAACTATGACTGACGGAGGCTACTACTAATAATACTACTATCTACTAAACATCAACACAAAGCAATACCTTACCACCGAGAAACACATTATATAGAGTATATTAATTCCAACATTGTACTATCAACGCCAAACATGGTCACTTACGACTAAACATAAAAGAAAGCTTATCACCATAGAGACAGGATGTCTGAGAAGAATGTTTGGAGTAACCAGAAAAACCAGAATCAGATATGATATAAGAGAAATAGTAGGCATTGAACCATCCTAAGCCACATACAGAAGCAACAAATAAAATGGTTTGTCCATCTAGAAAGAATGCCGTGTGATTCCTTTCCATACACAGCATATGTTAAAAGAGGAGAAGGAGAAGAGCAAGAGGAAGAGCCAAGATGGTCAGAGAGCATCAAAGAAATCAAAACAACATCAATTGGCAAGCCACCAAAAGGGCGAGAACCAGAACTTATGTCTCTCCCTCGACACCCGAACAGTGTACAAGAGAGAGAAAGAAAGAAAGAAAGAAGGAAGGAAGGAAGGAAGGAAGGAAGGAAGGAAGGAACGAAGGAAGGAACGAAGGAAGGAACGAAGGAAAGAAAGAAAGAAAGAAAGAAAGAAAGAAAGAAAGAAAGAAAGAAAGAAAGAAAGAAAGAAAGAAAGAAAGAAAGAAAAGCGTCCGTCATTTCACTCTCATATCTGGGGTCAAGGCGAAGAGATGTAAAAGAATATATAAAAATGCGAAACTGCAGTAAAGCACTCTGATGTATGTCTGTTGATGTGCGTTGTTATAGGGTAGATTATCCTGCGGTGCGTCTCTTCATGTAGCCAGTCCAATGAAATTTTGATATGCTGCCACCTCGTTCACATTATATTTTCTTTCCAAAAGGACTTTCTATAAAAACAGTGCCTGTGTTTTAGAGTTGACGTATCCCAAAAATGTCATTTGCCTCGCTCGAATTGTGTTAAATAGTTCGATCCTATCCTGATCTTGCAGGCCAAACCTTATTTTTTTTTTATTTTTTTTTGTTTGTTTTGTTATTCCCAGTCCATTCAATTTTATTTTTACATTTTTCTCTAAATCCAGAATTAAAGGTATTCAATTTTCTTTATGTTTATTATCTTATTTTGTGTCCTATGTGTCTTATTTAATGATGTTAAAAATTGTATGGACCGAGAGAAAGCACTCACATCAAGGACAGTAAAAGCAGAATGCCGAGCAAAAATGGAGAGATCGCTGGATCATGTAGAGGTACATTGTGCAAAATATATCGTGGTGAAATGAATTTGCGTCAGGTACTTACAGAGGCAATACAGATATACACAATTCAACATGAAAATCGATATGAACAAAACAGAAGCCAAAACAATCCCAAAATAGAAACAGGGCATTAACATGACCATAAAAGGCAGACAACTAAAACAAGTAGATGAATTTAAGTACCTAGGAAGTCTAGTGACAAATGACAATTCACAAACAGCAGAAATAGACTCAAGATGTAACAAAACTTTTCAAGGTAAGGTAAGGTAAGGTAAGGTAAGGTAAGGTAAGGTAAGGTAAAGTACGAGACTTGAACCGGCGTTTTAGCACGCGAGTTTACACCCATATGTGCTCGGCCGCCTATCCAGAAATGTTCGGATATTTCTGTATAGTGTCGCCTCAAGCATCGAAACTCAGATGCGACGCGACATTCCTCACCTTTTCAGGGCACTACCCTGGTACCCATTTCTGCCAACGGCTGGGTCAACCGTGGAGGTATTTTTTTTTCCAACCACGAGTACAATTCACACTGCTCCCAGTGGGAATCGAGCACAGCTTGTCCGAACGTCGGTAGTCCAGTCGGGTGGTATTTCCCAACTAGGATACCGAGCCCCCGACTTTTCAAGTCATTCGACACCTATCACCACTATTGTCCAACAAGGAAATAACTCTAGCGGCAAAACGGGCATTCTACAAAACAATCTTTATCCCAACGTTGTGCTACCACAGCCAGTCCTGGACCCTAGATGCATGAAAAATAAGAAAAATAATCTACGCTGAGATGAAATATGTTAAACGAATGACAGGAAACAGCCTGAGAGACAAGATCAGAAAATGAAGAACTGAGAAAAGAATAATGCTAAGAATAGTTCCCGCCACAAAATACGCAAAAGAAACAACAGATAAAATGGTTTGGCCACGGCCAAGTAAGAAGGCAGAAATATCAAAACACAACACAGCGAGACTTCAATAAACGTTGCGAGAACACCAGACCCAAGGGCCGACCACGAGAAAAAGACGGATTGACGGGATATTAGAAACACTAGGAAACTTAACAGCAGAGGTTGAACAGAAGAGCAAATTATATCACCCCTCGACGCTGAAAGGCAGATGAGGATGGAAAGGAGAAGAAGAAGACACGGAAAGGCAAATGATGAAGGAAATGAGAAGAAGATTAGAAAGGCACTGCCAAAGTCACTAGGAAAGGTTTTCGAAAAAGTCATCTACAGAAGTTAACGGCCGCATCTCCAGGTCAATGGACTATTACCAAATTGAATAGACAGCGATCGGTTGAGCAGAGAAACTGCGATTAATGTCTCCATCTTTGTGTATGATGTATACGAATATTTTCAAAATAAACAAGAGTCAGTTCTGGTAGCATGGCCATCTTCAAACGCAAGAAGATGGCCGTGTCTTCTTCTCCTTCTACCTTTCAGCTCCCTGTGGAGCATAATTCTTCAACAAACACTTTTCAAGTCGTTCTGTTTCTTGCCATTCTTTTAAGATCATTCCATGTCTTCCCCATCATCTTCATCTCTGCTTCTATCTGTATTCTCCAAGAATTCCTTGGTCTTCCTCTTTGTCTTTTTCCTTGGGGATTCCAAAAAAGAACTTGTTGTGTAATACTCTCAGTTAGCTTCCGCAGTGTGTGTTCCACCACCAGCGCCATCATCTTCGCTGTATCTCTTTATCCACTGGTATCTGACTGGTACATTTCCATAATTCTATGTTAGTGATTTTGTCCTGCCATTTCCATCCTTTTATTCTGCGTAAGCATGAATTAATGAAAGTCAGTATCTTCATGATTGTCAATTTTGTTGTTCTCCATGTTTCACAGCCATATAATAGGACTGACTTAACATTGGAGTTGAACATTTTTATATTTGTATTTAACCTAATTTCTTTTGACTTCCATATGTTTTCCAGTGCAACAAAAGCTCCTCTTGCTTTTGATATCCTTATTTTGGTATCATTTTCTGTTCCTCCGTCTTTATCTATATTACTGCCCAGATATATGTAAGATTGTACGTTAGTATGGGTATTTCTCCTAATTTTATTTGGTTATTGCCAACTGCATTAATTCTCATAATGTTGGTCTTATTTCTATTAATTGTTGTCCTAGTTGTTGTGATCTCTCATCAAGTATGCCCATTTTATCCTGCATCTGTTGATGGCCGTGTGGTATCCTTCAATATCAAGGATGCACACAACCGGATAACTGGAATGTTCGCATCTCTACTCTGTCGACAGAATTTGACTTGCGTGACGTGCGCAGGATAGCATCGGTGCTGTTGCCAAGGAGTAGAGTGGTCTCACGTTTTCGTGCCTGGGCATCTGAGACGTGCCATATCTTTAATTGGCGGGCTCAGGGCTCTCCGTTATCGCATGTTTTGTTTAATTGATGTAGACACTGATGGAGTACCGCAGTTACATGGTTTGGGGCCTGGTTGTACCTTTGCCTTCGCATACGACATTTTGACATATAATCACTGGCGGAATAGATAATGCATGGACCAGACAGCTGGAAAGAAAATATGGATCAGATAACCTCTTAGTTAAATAACAATAATGCAGTGCATTGCATGCTCATAAACAAGGCTTCCGTTCTGTAAATTCGCCGAATAATGGAATGGTTAACTCAGTACAGAAGGCTTTATCAATTCAACGGTAGAGATCTCAGAGACACATTTTTCATGGTTTTAAATATCAATGTAGATGTTTATATTTTCTAACACTTAATATAGTATATATGAATTTGTAGATAATTGAACAATGAATTAAATCTCACCAATGTCAAGATGATACAAGACATATAAAAAGAATATGATTTGATGACGGTTTACACTAATCAGATGGAGAGTGACGCACTGTGTGGCGAAACGTACGAAAAGAGTTAAGTTACTTCCTCTCCACCATCCGCTTCAGTGGTGTAAAAATATATTTCACTCTTAAATATTTGGGAATAACTTTTGATAGGACTCTTTCTTTCAATATCTACATTAACAGTGTTATTGAAAAGTAATATCGGCAGCGAAATTCTTACTTATGTAATCTTTGATGATGTCAGAGCTAGATTATGGTCTTGCTATGCTCATTCTCTTTTCAACGCAGATCGCGAGATTGGAAAGATTCAAAATGAGGACTTATGGGCAGTACTGGAATGCACCGGAGATACACCAATCAGATCAATGAGGTACTTACTGGACTTACCGAGCATCAGACATCAGAGTACATCACAAAGTGTGCTCAAATCAGGAACCTCTTGAATGTTGTAAAAAACCATATGATAATTCATCCCTTGCACTCAGAACTGGGTGCGATCAAAGGCTAGCACTTCATGCGCGAAATTTTTTAAATCTTTGATGGCTGAGGCTGACGAGTCCATGGGGAGGATATGTGATTGTGATGCCATTAAGGCTGGTAACAAGTGGGTAGAGGTAGCAGCTGAGGAAAGAAAAAAAGAGGCTAACCAAAGTAATCATTCAAATCGGCAGGGGTGCTGTAATGTGCCTATAGAGCCACTTAGGTCGTGATAAGGAGATTCATAAAAGAGAATTGACATCGCCTCAAGATCTTTAAGATATTCACGTACGGTTCTGTGTCTGGCGGCCGGTGCAGCCAGTTTGGAATGTGTGTCATATCAGCAAGGCTGTAGAGAGATGGCTATGCAATCTGGCGACTTTAGAATTATGGTGTCCATCATGAGGATGGAGACAGAAGTAGTAGCGGCAGCGATATCATGTTTGTTTATACAGAACGCAAATCACGCTGTGCTGGTGACGGATTCGTAAAGTATATTACAGATGATGACAGGCACATTCTGCTGTGGGAAAAGTTGCGACTCCTGTGAGGTTCACAAGCTTGGCAATATTGTTCCGCGTTAACCATGGTGTACTTTATAGGACACGCTGAGATTCCTCAACAATGAAATCGCGGATAGACTCGCTAGCAGTGCTGTGGGCGACCTGACTGGACTAAGAGGACATCGCCAAGTTTGTTACTTCCTTAAGGGAGAAGGAAGAAGAATGGATGGGGCATTGTATGTACATTTAGAGACTGACGTCTTTAGGGATGGAACGGTGTTCAGGTCGATCCGGTGACGTGTCTACAATCATCATATAGCAGGGGCAATCAATCTGAACACGTTTCAATCTATGTTGGGATGGGCAGTGAACAGGATAAAAGGATGCTTTGACTGCAATAAAACTGTTTTTGAGAATAGAATAGAATAGATTAGATTAGATTAGATTAGATTAGATTAGATTAGATTAGATTAGATTAGATTAGATTAGATTAGATTAGATTAGAAGAATAGAATAGAATAGAATATAATAGAATAGAATAGATTAGAATAGAATAGACTAGAATAGATTAGAATAGAATAGAATAGAATAGAATAGAATAGAATAGAATAGAATAGAATAGAATAGAATAGAATAGAATAGAATATTTTCAGGTTTGGTCTTCAAATTATTTACTGTTAAGGGATCGTCCCCTCAAGATGTTGTTATAGATGTCGTAAATATCAAATGTAAGTTTCATATTTAATTAGGATAACAGTATCCTTATATAAGACGCCTTCTTTATGTCTTCCTTCCTTCCACTCTCCCTCCTTTGCTATCTCGTAACCCTAAGGGTGCTGGCTGCAACCAGTGTCAGTCATTTCTCTTTGTTTACTGCTGTTTGAAATAACCTGACAAAGTCAAGGCCAGTCCACGCTTTGATCATGTATGTCAATGTCTCCTCCTGTCGTCCATGTTGTCTTCTCTTATTAATCGTTTTCAGGAATATGATTTTTCAGTCATCGTTTATTTATTTCACAATTTGTAGCGACATATTTTGTCTGCCTTTTTTTAAAAATGAAATATAATCATCATCATCATGTGCCATACCGGTTGGCGTAGGTGATCGTGTCCCTACACAATCTTCTATCTACAGTGCATCGTATCAGTTCTGTTGTTGACTGTTTTCCATGTCATGACACCAAGCTATCCAGTATTTTCTCTCTTTGTCGCCCGCGATCTCTCTTTCCTTTCATGTTGCCAGTTGTAACCAAGTATTCCAACTTTCCTCTTCTCATGAAGTGCCGAAAATATAATAATATATCCAATTCGACATTACCAGAAAGGACAGAGAAAAAAAATCGAGAAAAAATATGTTGCTGTTGTCTTGGTTAATCTGATTCTCTTCTTTGACCACTTTGCGTCAACTATAAATCCAGATAGGTGAGCACCTTTACGTTTTTTTAACCCTCGGAGTAATTGGATATATCTTTCTTATTTCATTTTATACATCTTTTATTTATCCTTCATTTGAGCATTCAATCAGCAACAATGTTTTAAGATGTAAGACACTATTTTAAATAACTGACAATGTGACATCAGTATGTGACATCAGTATGTGACAAATTCTAATCGTCTGCTTTGCTGCTTAAATGACTGAGAAAACAAAACATAAAAACCATCTACATTAAAATTATACAAGACAGATGGCAAAATAGAGGGATGCGAAAATACCTGTTGGAGTCTGGGTGGTATTGAGGTAGGACGTCGGCCTCCAGACGAGACGGTCCTGTGTTCGAATGCCGCCATAGGCGGTGGGAATTTTTCACATCGAATCGGTGGTTATTTATGGCTTTACGTTCCTCCGATCTCTGGACAGAAGAGATCTGATGTTTAACCCGCTGTGGTGACTGCGACAAACAGGTGCTCCCGTGTGCAATCCGCACACCTGCAAATTAAAAAGAGGAAGCTAAAAATGACCCTGCCCGAGCAAAATTGACGGAGAAAAATCTACCCTAAAACTTTAAAACTCTCGACGAAGAAAAATAAAAAGTTACTTTATAATCAATGAGTTTCTTTGTACACCTGAGCACACAGCTGCCGAAAACAGGAAGAACGTTGTGTTTATGCAACATTCAGTCCCTCTGGACTTTTCTAAATAAAGCTGGCGTAGACAAACGAGATATATGTGTTGTATGAGTGTGTATTATGTCTGGTTGTGAGTAAATATGTTTACCTATGAGCTGCTGCTCAATCAAATACGAACACCCTCCTTTATATTAGATAAGGCTGATCATACGTACATGTTTTGAGAGAGTGTAATGTTTTCATATTTCCCAGCCGTCATGGTATTAAAATATACATTACTGACTCATTTTTAATCAAATGCCTAATCAAATGCCGTCAACTTTTCATATATATATATAATATTTTAACTTTTTCGACCTTTAAGTCTATCCTTGCAATGTCAGAGTGGAGAGTCTGCAGATATGATGAACACCCCCATACAATATTCCAGATGTCTAAATTGGACAAGTTGTGGAGCGATGAAAATGAAAGGATGGAAATGGCAGGATAAAATAACTAACATAGAATTATGGAAATGTATCAATCAAATACCTATGCATAATGAGACACAGTGAAGACGATGGTGCTGGATAGGATACACACTGCGGAAGCCAACTGACAGTATTACACAACAAGCCCTTTTTTTGGAATCCCCAAGGGAAAAGACAAAGCGGAAGACCAAAATATTTCTAGGAGAAGACAGATGAAAGCAGATGAAGATGATGGGGACAACATGAAATTATCTTAAAAGAGTGGCAAGAAACAGAACGGCTTGGAAATTGTTTGTTGAAGACCTATGCTCCACAGGGAGTTGAAAGGTAAAAAAAAGGACAAGAGGAAGAAGAAGAAGAGTGGCGATGGATTAAAAATAGTTGGTATACCAACATCATTGCAATGTTAATTTTCTGTTATTAATGGTGACAGAAACAACATCAACCAACATTTACGATGTCAGAATAATAACGGTTTATGTCAAAATTCTAGAATCCAGTTAAAAACATCATTTCAATTATGATGAAAGATCGTGGCAACAGAAAAGTCAATACATATGCAGCAGGTGTAGCCCTTATTGTGTCATGATCAAGGATTCTGCGTAAATGACTGTTTCAGTGTTGTCCCATTTAAAAAGAATGGTAATTGTCTTTCTGCATTAATAAAGCATCGTTTACATTAGACAAGAAAACAGAACAGAAAATTGAAGCCTTTGAAATGTGGATTTATAGAAGAATAGGTAGAATTGGATGGAAACAAAAGATAATAAACGATAAAGTTTTAAAACAACTGAAAATAAAAAGAGAACTACTAAATACAATTAAGACAAGACAAATGCAATTTTTGGGCATGTTAAAAGACACAACAGCTTACTAAATTAATATTGGAAGGAGAAATACAAGGTAAAAGAGGCAGAGGCAGACCAAGACAAACATGGACGAGTAACATCAAAAGATGGTCAAGTCAATCTATGACAGCCTGCACCATCAAAGCAAGAGACAGAGTAGAATGGCGATCCATGGTAGCCAACCTTCGTTGTGGAGAAGGCACATGATGATGATGACGATGATGATGTTTACATTGAATATTTCCCATACAGGTCTATACATAATCGATATCTTATTTTAAAGTTCTATGAGAATATTTTGAAAGGCCAAAATTAACTGCGTTAAATCATTTAAATTTATTTTAACAACATGAAAAATATATCATCATCAGAACAAATAATATTAGAACTAAAACTACGAATTGTAAAATCGTATATTTATTCAACCTTCCTGTAGTGCAGATACATGGACATAAAATGAGAAAATGGAGCAAAAAATTGAAGCCTTTGAAATATGGATCTATATGAAAAATTAGAAGAATTATGTGGAAGGAAAAGAAGACAAACTCGAAACTTCTGAATCAGCTGAAAGTGAAAAAAAAATAAAAGAAGTACTTAACACAATTAGAAATAGATAATTAAAATTTTTTGCACATGTGAAGAGACACAACACCCTAAAAAAAGTCATCTTGGAAGAGAAGGTACAAGGTACATGAGGCAGAGAAGGCTAAGACTAAAGTTGGCTGATAACATGAAAAGACGGACGTATGACAGCCTACACCATCAAGACAGGAGACAGAGTAAAATGGCGCCCTATGACAGCATACACCATCAAGACAGGAGACAGAGTAAAATGGCGCCCTATGACAGCATACACCATCAAGACAGGAGACAGAGTAAAATGGCGCCCTATGACAGCATACACCATCAAGACAGGAGGCAGAGTAAAATGGCGCCCTATGACAGCATACACCATCAAGACAGAAGACAGAGTAAAATGGCGCCCTATGACAGCATACACCATCAAGACAGGAGACAGAGTAAAATGGCGCTCTATGACAGCATACACCATCAAGACAGGAGACAGAGTAAAATGGCGCTCTATGACAGCATACACCATCAAGACAGGAGACAGAGTAAAATGGCGCCCTATGACAGCATACACCATCAAGACAGGAGACAGAGTAAAATGGCGCCCTTATGACAGCATACACCATCAAGACAGGAGGCAGAGTAAAATGGCGCCCTATGACAGCATACACCATCAAGACAGGAGACAGAGTAAAATGGCGCCCTATGACAGCATACACCATCAAGACAGGAGACAGAGTAAAATGGCGCCCTATGACAGCATACACCATCAAGACAGGAGACAGAGTAAAATGGCGCCCTATGACAGCATACACCATCAAGACAGGAGACAGGGTAAAATGGCGCTCTATGACAGCCAACCTTGAATGTGGAGACGGAACCCAATGAATGAAAATTACTTGACGGCAGAAGTACTCATAGTACAATACACTAACATACATACATACATACATACATACATACATACATACATACATACATACATACATACATACATACATACATACATACATACATACATACATACATACATACATACAAACATACGCATACACAAACACACAGACACACACACATTAGCACACACACACAAGAGATAGATACACGGGAACATTGCAAAAGTAATACAAAACATCAACATAATGATAGGCCGTACGCAATTACAGCAGTTGGAGATATGAAAATATCCAGGAAGTCTAGCGACATACATAAAAAGCAGAAATATACTCAAAATGTAATCAAGCTTACCATATCATTAGACAAGTGTTGCCACTCTTGTCTAACAAGGAAATAACACTTGAGGCACAAAGGGTACTCGAGAACACAATCTTCATCCCAACGTTATGCTACCCAAGTCAGACCTGGACGCTAGACGCAAGAACAGTGAGAGAAATAATCAGTGACGAAATGAAATATGTTGAACACTTGTCATGAAACGACCTCTGATAAGATATGAAGTGAAGAATTAAGAGGAAAAAGGACGGGGGGGGGGGGAGAGATGGCGGGGTTTAGGGGCTACGAATAAATCCAGTCATTGAACACAGGCAGAGATAAAAAAAAAACAGATTAAATGGTTTGGAACGGTGATAAGACAAGGCAGGTCAAAATATGACATGAACCATCAACAGATGCTATGAAAACCAAAGGTCGACCACGAAAAAAAAAGATGTATTGATCATCATCATCATCATGTACCATGCTGGTTGGGATAGGCTATCATGTCCTTCAACAATCTTCTATCTACAGTGCATCGTATCAGATATGTTGTTGACTGTTTTCCATTCCATGACACCAAGCTATCTAGTATTTGATATTTGATGTATTGATGGGATATTTAAATCACCATGAAACATAGTAGGAGTTCCCAAAAGAAGAGCAGAGGATCGCAAACACTATATCCCCTCAACGCAAAACGGAAATTAATAGTATAAAAAAAAAAAAAAGTAAAATAGTTCCGTCACGCCAAGTGGCCTATAGGGAATATGGTGTTTGTGACCATAAATTTTACAGACTTTCAGCACATAATTTTTGGGGTAATGTTGTCGGTATTACTCCCGTGCAGCTTTACTTCCCCAGAAAAATCCAGTACCCATTTAAGGCTGGGTGAACCAGGAAGCCGTCGGTTGGGATCGAACCCTACCTCTTGTCCTTTGTAGTCCAGTTCACTAACCACTGAGATATCGCGGCTCCCAAATTGACTTATATATATATAATTGTATACGGAATCTATTTCCGCTGGGGACAGGGCTGGATTAAGGCAAAACGTACAAAGTACTTTCACAGCTTGGTACTCCTAACAATGGCCAGGCATTAGAAAAAAGTAAACCACTATATATATATATATATATATATATATATATATATATATATATATATATATATATATATATTGGTATAAGATAGATCAAGAAGGTGAAACAAACAAAGAAGTCAGAAGCAGGATAGCAAAAGGAGCAACGAATTTTAAAAACCTGCATAGAATATGGAAATTAAAAAAATACTAAGCTAAACAGAATATTCAACTCAAACGCATTATGAACACGTACCTATGAATGTGATAGCTGGAATCACAAAAAGAGATTGAGAAAAAACTAAACGCTTCTGAAGAAAAATGCCTAAGAAAAAATACTTTCTGTATAATTGAATAAATTCAAGACTAATATTGAGATAAGAGAAATGGCCATACAACCAACGATCTCATCTACAATTAGGAAGAGAAGACGGGCATATATCGGACATGTACTGAGAAGAGACAACAAGAGATTTACAAAATAGTCTCTTCAATGGGAAAACATCAGGACACAGAAAAAGAGGAAGATCTAGAGAGACACCGAAAAGAACACTTATAAGAGAATAACAGCTGACAGGCATAGACTAATAAGATAGGATCGAACATCTCGCCCAGAACAGAGATGAGTGGCAAAAAACACAACAAGCCCATGTGACCTCTAACGGGGCGAGAAGGATCAAGATATATGGACGGCAGAACGTCACAGCCGACATGCCAAGACAGGAACAATGAAATAAAAGACCGTTAGCCCGATACGCATTTACGAGCTTGACAAGACAAAACTCTCCCAGCCTTTCGATCGAAACGTTAGGTTCCTTGTTTTATGTTGTGTCTTATCTTGTTTGCAAAGCTGCAACATTCCTAAATTTAAGTTGTTCTGTCTCTCTCTCTCATTTTTTTGTGTGTGTATCATATCTAGCCTTGACACGACCCTCATAATTTTAATAATACGTTTATACAAGGTTGATCACGTGAGATTCGGTGCTGCACACTGTGATAATTGACTAGTTAGCAGATGCTAATTGTTTTGTGTTTACAAGAATAATATGTGAATACGCGAATATATCATTACCGTCCATATTTATTATTTGACGCATAAACAGAAACAATAAATCAACTGGTTTGTCCGCCTGGGAAGAATGCCGTGTGGTTCCTTTACAATACAAAGCGTATATTAATAGATGAGAACGGGGGGGGGGGGGGGGGGGGGGAGAGCAAGAGGCAGGCCCAGAGTAAGATGAGACATACAAAATCAAGGGAACGCTTCAACATCATCTATTGACCGTGACTGAAACTACGAAAAGGACGAGAACCAGAACGTTGTATCTCAATCAACACCACAACGGTTACAAGAGGAAGTGAAGAAAGAAAGGAAAGAAAGAAAGGAAGAAAGTTTAAAAAAAAGAAGACACACCAACATGTAAGTTGCAGTTTTCTAAGTCCATGGTCGGGTTTTAAATCCCCCTCTCTGTTTACACAATTGTTTTTTGACCAGAGAGAAGTACGCGACCATAATATATCAATGGTTACACTGGCCACTTGTGAGCGTGCATGTCATTGTGCACAAGCAATATTCAGTCGGTTTAAAACAACAGTTTGCCGCATATCTAAATGGGCAATAGTACACACAGATAAAGTGATTGGCTGCAGCTGTTTGGTAACCGTTACCTAGACAACAGTTCAAGTAATTGGCTGACACAAACTTTCGTCCATAAATAACATTGGATAACAGCGAATTACTGTTTGTAGACCTTTAATTACCTGTTACTGTCCCTCCAACCCCTATTTTTTTTTTTAACCCGGGCTGTTGCACATCTCGCCGGACTCCGGTTTGTGTGTTTGGTAGGGGGAGGGGGTTGTGGGCGGAGAGGGGAAAGGGATTGGAGCAGCGACGGTTCAAGGTTAGTGAACTACTATGGACAAGAGGTCAGGTTTGACTGAGATCAACGGCTTCCAGGTTTATCCAGCCTAAAATGGGTACCAAATGAACGGCCGTGATACCCACATTACTCCATACCCTCCCTCCCCCTCCCACACATACAAAAAATAATAAAAATTAAAAAATAGTAATAATAATAATAATGTTCAGAAGGTCTCCGGAAAAAAATATGAGATAATAATACCATATTGGGAACCGCAATAGCTTTGTGGTTAGTAAACTGGACTACAAAGGACAAGAGGTAGGGTTCGATCCCAACCGACGGGGTCCGGTTCACCCAGCCTTAAGTTGGTACCGGATTTTGTTTTCTTGGAAAGTAAAGCGTCACGGGCGTACTACCGACCACATTACCCCACAAATCATGTGCCGAGGGTCTATAAAATATATTGTCGCTAACACCATATTCTCTATACGCCACTTGGCGTGTGGTGGGTGGGGGGCGAGGGGGGCAGGGGAAGGAGGAGGGGACTTTACTTTTTTTAATACCATATTCCCTATACACCATTTGACGTCACGGGCGCTTACAGTAAACAAAAATAGAGCATATATGCTAGGAGAGAAACGTTTAGAGGTTTTTAAAGTACGATGACGTAACTGAGTAGATTGGATCTTTCTGGTAAGGTCAAGGCTTATCCCCCCCCCCCCCCTCCAGCTCTCTAAATGGGAGGAGGGAGCCGCGATAGCTCAGTGGTTAGTGAACTGGACTACAAAGGACAAGAGGTTGGGTTCGATCCTGACCAACGGCTTCCGGTTCACCCAACCTTAAATGGGTACCGGATTTTTTTGTCTAGGAAAGTAAAGCGGCACTGGCGTAATACCGACCACATTACCTGAAAAATCATGTGCCGATGATCTTTAAAATTATGGTCACTATCTATCTATCTATCTATCTATCTATCTATCTATCTATCTATCTATCTATCTATCTATCTATCTATCTATCTATCTATCTGTCTGTCTGTCTGTCTGTCTGTCTGTCTGTCTGTCTGTCTGTCTGTCTGTCTGTCTATCTATCTATCTGTCTGTCTGTCTGTCTGTCTGTCTGTCTGTTTGTCTGTTTGTCTGTCTATCTATCTATCTGCATGCCGTTTGTCTGTTTGTCTGTCTATCTATCTATCTGCATGCCGTCTGTCTGTCTGTCTGTCTGTCTGTCAGCTGCAGCCAATCACTTTATCTGTGTGTACTATTGCCCATTTACATATGCGGCAAACTATTGTTTTAAACTGACTGAATAATGCTTGTGCACAATGACATGCACGCTCAAAACTGTCCAGTGTAACCATTGATATATTATGGTCGCGTCTGTCTGTCTTTCGCTCGCCTGAAGTATTGTCTATATCTGCAATGTCGTTTCCTGTATACATTTTCCCATTGGCGTGACTTCGTTAAACCCTGATTGTTGTAGTGCGCCATTTAGCTGGTTACCTCCGACTTAAGTAAACGTGCTAGAGCAAACTGTGGTCTTGCTCGGTTGTAGGAAGGGCTGGCCATTCTTGGTTTTCAGTCCCTGGTGACTATAAAGCCCCATCCCCACTACAAGGAGCTGGCAATTATAGAGATTATGGTCACTAACACCATATTCACTGTACGCCACTTGGCGTGATAGGGATCTTTACTTTTTTTTTTTTTAAATGGGAGGAAAAAGGGGGAGGGTGGGTTTGGGGGTGTTTGAAAATAAAAAGTATAAAATACGCCAATTACAATAGGGGCGCGCAACCCGCATTTCTAGTTGATCAGTTTAATTATGGAATACCCGCAGTCATTAAATGTTGCGATACTAGATCTTGTTTCCTTCCCTGTTTACCTTTCAGCGTCGAGGGGAGATATCATTTCCATTCTTTTGCTTTTCTGTTGGCCTCTGCTGCTGTTAATTTTCTAGTGTTTCTAATATATTCCATCAATCCATCTTTTTCGTTGTCGACATTTGAGTCAGGTGTTGTTGCAACTTTTATTAAAGACTGTGTTGTGTTTTGGGAGTTTCTGTCTTATGACGTGGCCAAACCATTGTATTTATTGTTTCTTTGTGTATTCTATGGCGGGAACTATTCCTAGCTTTTTTTTTTGTCTCAGTTCTTCATTTCTGATATTATCTCTCATGCTGTTTCCTATCATTCGGCTAACACAATTCATCTCTGTTGTAGTTATTTTTTCTTATTATTCTTTTGTCAAGGGCCCAGTACTGGCACTGGTATCACAACGTTGAGATGAAGATTGTAGAGTGTCCGTTTTTCCTCAAGGGTTATTTTCTTGTTGGATAATAGTGTGGTGGTTGCCCGATGACGTAAGAAGCTTTGTTAACATGTTGCGTATTCAATCTATTTCTGTTGATTGTGAATTGTTTGTCACTAGACTTCTAAAATACTTAAATTCGTCTGCTTATTTTAATTGGCTGCCGTCTATAGTTATGATGTTCTGTTTCTCTTTTGCGATATTCATGACTTCTGTTTTGTTGGTGTTGATTTCCATGTTGTATTGAATGTCTGTGCTGTTAAGCAATAAGTCTATTTAAGTGTTCTTGTAGGCTATCTATTTTTTCATATATTAGTGCCTGATCGTCTGCAAATAGGAGCTTGTTAATTAATCTCCTGGCTTGTCTTGGAGGTCTTTCTCACCTCTTGGCGAGGCACGAACCGTTCAACCACAGACTAAGTATCCTAGGTTATATTAGACTGCAATTGCTACCCTAATGTAAAATGAAAAATCACTTTCTGATCATAATTCTCCCCCCCCCCCTTTCCCCTCTAAATAAATGATCTCCTCTCTCCGATTGGTTGGCTAACTTATACCGTCCATGTAGGACAATAAACAGCAGGGGAAATAATACATGG
Organism: Megaustenia siamemsis; assembly: GCA_032433765.1. NCBI lineage: Eukaryota > Metazoa > Mollusca > Gastropoda > Stylommatophora > Ariophantidae > Megaustenia > Megaustenia siamemsis. Next base: position 31,407,262 of record JAVIAB010000139.1, on the reverse strand, counting down.
TACATCTTCTTTAAAATCTTAGTTTTAACGTATGAACCTTTGTTGTCCACTTACGAGTGTTTATTTCTAGTAACTTTCTTTTATATCCAATATAAATCTAATGCTAAAAGATCACATTACATGTAAAGTGCATAAATGTATTTTTGAATGCACATTTTTATTTATCTTGTTAGAATTCTCAAACGCATTGACAACCCGCTTGTTTTTAAACTCCCAATTGATAATTAATGCACAAAGAAGAGGAACTCAAACAAAAGAAATAAGTGGTTGGGGTCCTTGACAGCCTTGTTGGGAAAACCACCAGACTGAGCTACCGAAGTTCGGATAACTCGTGTTCGATTCCCACTGGAAGAAGTGTGAATTATACTCGTGGTTGGAAAAAAAAAAATAGCCCCGCGGTCGACCCAGCAGCTGGAAGAAAAGATTCAAGAGTAATAGTTCTCTGGGAAGGTGAGGAATGCCGCCTTGCATCTTGAATTTCATCTATCTAATATCTATCTTGAGATTTCTGGAGACTGTCCAGAAGTCTCCAAACATTTCTGGATAGGCGGCCGAGCATACATGGGTGAAAGCTCGCGTGCTAAGACGCCGATTCAAGTCTCGTACGTTACCTTTAAATGAGTGTCGTTCTACGGGATAAATTTTGAGGATACTGTGGACAAGTAAATGAAAGGAGTGAAGATATTAAATTTAGCCTGTGCACAAATATAACTTTTCTAGTTCGTTAGAAGAAAAAAAAAGCAATATCACTGGAAGAAGGCAGCATTAACATATGGTAGCAACAGGAAAAATGGAAGAAAGGGGCAAACGAGAAAGATAAAAATACTAGAGAATAAAACAGTTTTATTTGGAAAAAAGATCAGAAGTAGAACTGATAAGAAACACCAGTGACATGAATATTTTGAAGGGTGTAATGATGTTAGTGGCACCTAATGATGATGATCATGGCCGTGGTGACAACAGTGATGACGATGATGATATATGGTCTCTGCACTATATTTAGGTCATTGCACCTGTGGAGAAACCATTGAGAGATGAACAGATGTCTACAATCTCAATAGACAGACAAATTAGTTACCCTACTTATGATGACCTGCTAACGAATAGAACGTATGATAGAGGCCACACATCAATGTATACAGTACACAGGAAACTTGACGATGATGATAAAGAACTACAATATCTTCATCACCATCATGTTGTGAAGTCGACTATGAATGACTTCCACGGGATCTGCCTTATCTTTTTATTAAACGAAGTCCCCCCCCCCCCCCCCTCTCTTCTTCTTTAATAACTTCTCTATCATTGTATTTCTGGGAGACTTACAAATAAAGGTCACCTGTCCAAAGAATCAGTCGGTAAACAGACCAAGGTTTTTGTACTTCCATATCTCAAATAGCAACAGTGAATATTGTACAGTTTATGAGATACATTCCCCCCCCCCCCCCAAGTCCTGGCCACATTGTAATGTTGTGCCAGATTTTTTTCTCTCCCGCCTTCCTCGGCTATTCTCATTATTGATTTTTTTTACAGTTTGTCTTCTGTGTTAATCTTACAGCTATATAGTTGTTTTAGTACTTATTCTAGAAATTGTACTTCATTTATTGTGAAAATACCTTAAATCAATTGTTACAATTTCATTAGTCTTAAAATGAGAATTATATAAAGATTGTGACTGCACAAAATTGACAATTTTTAGCCTAACTGATGCTTGCGAGATGGTTATGGCTATGTTTATGGTAGGCCTCGGTATCACTGCAAACGAATTAAAATCCATAATCTCTCAGCCGCACGTGCCAGTGGAAACATCCGAATTACTACCTCATCTTCCAAACAAAGGAAGACAGTTGTAGTCTCCATCATATCAGTTTCAGCAAACGTCAAAAGACATAAAGCGCGAAACCGCACAGAAAGTGAACACAGCCACCTGTTCCCTGTCATACGATATCATCATTCATCGTAAGCAATCACAATATCGAAACACGATCAAAACGGATGAAACGCACAACTTACGGTGTGAAAAGTGCACTTAACTCAGTAGCTCCTGCAATAAGTCGGTCTTGGAATATGAGGAAACTGCAGCAAGGAACACTTTTCAGACATAGCCTTTAACGATTCTTGCCGCCTATCCACCATATTGACCGGAAGTTCACGTCCTCCTGATAATGACTATCGTAATTTTTTTTTATGTATAGCGCTTGAGGATGTTAGGACATCGTTTTTTTTTTACTCCAAATCTGAACATATGAAACACAGTTAGTCGTCGGATTCTCCCCGTCGCACATCGAACAACAGACCGTAAGATCTTCCTGCAATGTCAATTTGTGAAATGATAAACCAGTTCACAAGTCTACCCTTGATCTTACAGTAGCCCTCTTGAATTTAAACAAAATTCCTCCTGACTAGCATGAAACTCCTGGAGTCACACCGGGGCTGCAAAGTAAGGAACAAAATTCCGTCATTTCGCCTTTCATTGTAAGCGTCCGGCCGGTGTAGGGATATACGATCAGCCATCATGATGACGTTCCACACACACCAATGGATGTGCCCATCAATTCCCTATTACTCTAGTAAATGCAACCAACAACGCACGAATCACCTTGCAGAATCCCTAAAGTGAAACCTTTAGTTGACTCGGCGGAGCAGTCCATATTAATGAGTTGTATCATGTAAATAATTGGCGTCAAACAATTCCAACGACGGCCATTGAACAGCACCCAATGTGTTGACGTGAACCACATTTCAACTCAAGACGGGGGAAGGTCGCATTCACAACACTTGACTTGTGAAAAAGAAATATTGCCATATGAACGACTCCGCAGCACTGGCGTAGATTTGTTAAGTGGAACATCAGGTTGACTTTAACGCAGAAAATTGCATTGGAGAGCCGAAATTAATCAATCCTCAAATGCAAATCCTGCAGCGGTCGAGAGAACATGAACTTCATTTCACCATCTTGGAACCGGAAAATGTTTGCAGGAATAACATTATAAACTATCCATCCATCCATATAACCATCCATCCGTCCATCTGACTGTCTGTCTGTCTGTCGCCTACCTGAAGACCAGAAATAAAGCAGAAATTGTAGCCTCTTTATGTCTGACGATCTTTGTTATCAAGCGCCATGCCTTGTAATCGCCACTCCTTTACTTGTACCATACCGCTGCTACTTAATATTTGTATATTGCCATAAATTGTACTGGCCCCGCACTATATCTTTTCACACGTCCCCGATCTGAAAGCTAATCTCGGCGAGGGAGTTGATGCCTTTTGTTGTTGCCTCTTACCTCGGTGTTCTTTTCAGTGTTTCTCTAGGTCAGTTTTCTTTTCTTTACTATCTGGTTCCCATTTGATGGCTTGCTCTAAGATTCTCTTGTTGTCTATTTACTTCAACATCATTGCAATTTTTTAATTAAGTGAAACATTTAAGAGTGACTAATTTGACACTCAAAACAAACGAGGAAATTAGAGAAATCGCCAATCAACCACTAATATCTTCAGTAAAAAAGAAAAGACAATGGTCATATGTTGGACATGTGATGGGAAGAGATAATAACCGAATAGCAAAGCAAGCCCTCATGTGGGAAACAACAGGTAAGAGGAAAAGAGGAAGACCCAGGGAGACACTGAGAAGAACATTGATCAGAGAGGCAAGAGCAGCAGAAATCGGCTCCCTCAATGAGATAGAGCCGCTTGCACAGAACAGAGACAAATGGCGAGATTTGATAAAAGATCTTTACAAGGATTGAAAACTGCTAGAATAAAAATTTAGATAAGAGAAGGAGTATTTGGATTACGCCCTATGGACCGCCTATGGCTCGAAAGGTCAATAAATAGAATTTGACACTTAATGGTGTATTACAGTCAATATTTGCTACAACAAATGTGATGAAAACTTAAGCTATAATGTCCTTTAATCAACATGAACGTATAGAAGACTACATATACGATGCGTTTCCAAAATGAGCTCATCAGCAAAATAACCGAAACGTGTCTCCCATTCCTTCCAGTACGTGCTGCCTTTAAGCTACCCCATTCATATTAATGTTTAATAGACAATAGTAAATTATTAATTTAGTAATTTATTAATTTTATTCATTAATTGTCCATAAAAATATTTGTTAAACAAATGTTTTTTTTAAAAATAATCTGTTACTAATGTTGTTTCATCCTCGACATTTCACAGGTATAGTGTGTTTTCTTTATCTAAGTTCATTTTAACACTCACTCACGCACGCACGCACGCACGCACGCACGCACGCACACACACACACCACGTGACATAAGTATATAGCTGATACAGTTGTATGTTCTTTTTAGCTGTCCAGGGAACTTTCAACATTCTTCTGTGAAATCCCATCTTTGTGGCCTCTAATCGTCTGTTCATTTGTTTGTTTACTCTCCCTGATTCGCCTCCATACGTCAAAACTGGCTCTACATAGCACCGATGAACTCGCTTTCTCACTTCTATTAACATAGATTTGCCACATAAGACGTTTTCCATTTTCTGAATGCTATTTTGGTTTGAACTACTCTGCTTTTTGTTTCTGTTGTGCATCTTCCTTCTGATGTTATTATTGTGCCCAAGTATTTGACGCGTTGCAATTATTTCGGATTTGTCGATGTTTATTTTTATGCTGCATGATGGTGACGATCGTTTCTTCGATATGACCATTACTATTCTAAAAGAGGCCAACACAAAAAAGAGCCCATAAAGAATTATCAGAAAGAAATCATCAACATTTTTCGGGCACATCTTGAGAAGATCATGAGGAAAGTTGTAATACTTGGTTACTGTCTGGCAGTAACTGAATAAAATACAGAGAGTGAGAGATCGCGGACGATAAAGATAGACAATACTGGATAGCCTGGTGTCATGGCATGGAAAACAGTCAACAACAGAACTGATACGATGCACAGTAGATAGAAGATTGTGGAAGGACATCAACGCCTACGCCAACCGGACATGATGATGATGACAGTTGTATTGAATTGTAGAATCGGAAACTGGGCGCGTATTTTCTTCTATATACAGTGAAGGGACATAATTTATCACTGGGCAAAGTAGAGATTATAAATAAGTTACCTACCTTTAACATAAGAATAGTGTCGATGGCAGTCACTCAGTTTATGTTGTGACCGTTGACTTCCAATCACTTTTATATCTAATATTGATCTCATAATATTTTCGATGTAAAGTAAAAACAAATCCGATGACAGAACACAGCCTTGTCTGAACTGATGTTAGAACTATCCTGTTTTGTTGCTAATCCCTATAGCTGTTGTTTAGTGACAGTACATGATTAATGATTCTCAGATCCTTGCCATCAATGTTTAATTTCTCCAGCATATTGATTATTTTCACATGCTTAACTTTGTCAAATGCTTTTGTGTAGTCTATAAAGCACATATATAGATCTTTCTTTATCTCTATAGTTCTTTCTATCAATATTCTCAGGATGTATATTGCATTATTTGTGCCCTTTCCTTCCACAAATCCACATTGTTCCTCACTTATTTCTGGTTTTATTTTGTTCCTTACACATTTCATGATCATTCTTAGTAATATTTTGGTCATATGGTTCATGAGACAAATAGTGCGATGGTCTTCGCATTCAGTAACACCTGACTTCTTCGGTATGGCTACAAAGATAGATTTTAGTAGATCTTGGGGTATGTGTCCACTGTTATATATGTCATTGAGTAGTTTTGTTTTGACTTGTTCGCTAAGCAGCGAGGCGCGGCTTGAAGCGTCAATTACTCATGGATGGAAAAAATATGAGAACCTCTGAAAACGAAATTATCAGTTTGTGCGACGATAGACACCGGTGCAAAAAAAAAGGGGGGGGGGGGGGGGATTAACCTACAAAATTCAGTTCCTAGACACTAGGGACTTCGCCACAGGTATAGGCTGCGAACGCAACAAATAAATTTAAAAATATTTTAGAACGTTAACGGATACTCTTGTTTCCTCATTTTGTCCTGAAAGTTGGAATACTTAGTTACAACTGGCAAAATAAAAGGAAAGAGAGATCGCGGACGAAAAAGAGAGAAAATACTGGATAGCTTGGTGTCATGGCAAACAGTCAAGAACTGAACTGATACGATGCACTGTAGATAGAAAATTGTGGAAGGACATGATCGTCTACGCCAACCGGTATGGCACACGATGATGATGATGTCCTGATAACAGTATAATTTTGTCCAGTGTTTCGGTCTATTAGATTCCAGGTGCTCTAAGTGGGGTTGGCCAATCAGAGTTATGACTACCGGGCGTAATCCTTCTGTTTCCTCTTGAGCTTGAAAAATGAAAGCCTGTTCAGCGTCGTCTTGGGTTACAATGCAGAGAGCCAGTAGTGGGGTGTAACGTACACTCATACAAAGTATGATAAGAGCGTTACAAGAGAGGAACGAAACAAAATCATGACGTTTTGGCCTACATGCGGAGTTTTTTTTTCAGAAAACATGAACACAGAAGCGGACAACGAAATGAAGAATAACTAAATTTTCTTGCTATCAACTTTACCGCAGCACGGCAATTATTTGCAAGTCCCCTACTTACAATGCAGAGCAGAGCGTAACTGACAGTTAAAGAAGAAGAAGGATTGGAGTAATTCACTATTCACTATTGGCCAGTGGCCTCTGTGTCTTCCCTCTTTTTTCTTTATGATATCAAACATCCCTTTTGAATGTGACAAAATTGGGTAATTTCCTAGTTTGATCAGATATAGTCTTTCAGTTTGGAAGAGTGATGTCCCCTAAAATATGTCTGCCAAAATACAGTGGTTCTACGCATTCTTGGCGTTGGGTCATTACGCTGGCATGTAATCATTTCGGAGTATCTGTTGATTGGGCGTTGGGTCCAGGGGTTAGGTTTAGCTTTAGTGTTAAATATTTATAAATATATTATAACGCGTGACAAAAACGACGCCACTCGGCCTAATTATGATCTTCTGATCGAAGGGAATTGTGCGGTTGATTACCAATCGCCGTAATTTACTGCCAAATGTTGAAAGATTGTCAAACTCAGAACTGCTTAGCTGGTTTTTAAATATTAGACAAACTAGCCTATATATATAGGCGGATAATTAGTAAGAAGAAGCATAAGAAAGGATAGGGGTTCAGCCAATTATTAATTAACATCTCGATTTGGACGCAGACGCTGACCCGAACGCCACGCTGACCCAAACGCCAGAGTGAGTGACACATGCCAGCGTAATGACCCCAACGCCAAGAATGCGTAGAACCACTGTATTTTGGCAGACATATTTTAGGGGACATCACTCTTCCAAACTGAAATACTATATCTGATCAAACTAGGAAATTACCCAAAATTGTTGTAACAGGACCGAACATTGTACCAACTTCTGCTTCAAAGTTAATCCCTTAGAATAGATATGCCAGACATGGTTATCTAGGGCTTTGTCTAAACTCCCACATACACAATAAAGTAATAATCAAATAACGCTAGCAGGAGGACATCTGTATAGTACAATACGATATCTATATCCCTTCTTCCGTGAGATTAAATTAAAGAGATTAGCATCTAATTCAGTTTGATTATCTTCGGCGCTGCAGAGTAAACCACAGACATCTTGTTCGTAATAAATTAATTTTTAAAATAATGTGTTGCCTTCTGGATCATCACCGAGGAAACAAAATATATATTAGAAAACATACTCAGCAGAAAAAAAACAGGATTTTGTTCGTTTTAAAATAAAATTTAGTTTATAAAAAAAATGTAATAAATGGCAAGCTGTAGATATCTCAGTTGAAAAAAAAAATTATTATTATAAAATATATAAATAATTTATGAGTAACGTGGGCCCTAAATAAAAATAATAAAATTAATAAATACACGCAATCAGATTAATAGAAATTGAAAATGTAAGGGTATAAAAGTGGATTGTTATATAATATTATATTACATTATTATTGTATACACCGCGCGGTTGCGAAGATAACAAGACACACCTCCTTCAATTTAATTTTTATTGATAAAAATGAAGATTATCGACCAATCAAATCCGAATATGACATACACCGCGCAACAGTGATCAATAAAATGGCGGCGTTTCCACCTTCCCCACAGGTATTATTTATTATGTAATTTTATATGTTGTCTTTATCTAAATACGTTATTTTAGCCTTGATTAATTTAGATTACTAACTACCAGAGAAAGGTTTTGTAAACTTAGCTTGACAACAAAATGATCGCTACAGTTTCGTTTATTGATATTATTTTTATTGAATGCAAAACCTCACGACTCACAGTACTTGAGTACTCACACTCAACCGTCAACGTCAAATACTTATACTAATACTCATTTATACTGTGATTAGTGTGACTACTCACTCAACTGGTAACTAAGTAACTTAGTAAATACTAAAATAGTGTAACTTGGTCTTACAGTACAGTTGAGTGTAACTGAAGACTGAAGTTTTTAAGAAGTGTAGTGTAGTCTTGTCAGACTAGATGAGTAGACTAGTAACATAACAAACAGTGATGAGGGAGTGACACTAAGACTAAGAGTAAGACTAATGAAATGTGATATAACAACAATCATAGACACATTTATAAATATAAATGATTATTCACATACATAGTTTTAGGTCTTTAAAGTAGCGACAGACACACACCCTACCTACTGCTGGCAGACTGAGACTGACAGACATATTTTTCATTAACACAACACCAGTCACAGTAAGTTGAGTGTAAGCACAGCAGACTCTGGCTTGCTAAACTTGCTTTGTTAGGCAGCTATATAACAGTCAACAATCACGCCCTCTAATATGGAGAGTCTATGTAAGACTCAATTAAACTAATGGCATGGTCAGATCACTGTTTTCAAATTTCACACAATTATGTGTGTGTGTATATTTATATATATATATATGTGTGTAATGTGTGTGTGTATAAATATGTACTATGTACACTGATAAGAACATTGATCAGAGGCAAAGGAAGCAGGAATTGGCTCCCTCAATGAGATTGAAATGCTTGCACAGAGAAGAGACAAACGACAGGATTTGATAAATGTTTTTTGCAAGGATTGAGACTGCTAGAAAGAAAATTTAGAAAAAGAGAAAAGAGTATCTGGGCCTATGCCTTATGGACCGGCCACAGCTCGAAAGGTCAATAGATAGGTAGATAGATAAATATATATATATATTATATACAATTATGTGTGTATATATATTCACAATTATTCAAAATAACCATATTGCTTTAATTTAATATCACTTAGCTATTTTAATTACGCTATGATTTTACTATATATGATTAGACACAAAATTTATGCATAATCAGTTAAATGAATTAACAGGAAGTAAAAAAGTCAAAGTTTCAGGATGTGTGAAATCAAAGGAAGGAAATATAATAATAAGACAAGAGAAGATAATGGAAAGATGGACAGTATCAGTCAACTATACGATGATAAAAGACCAGAGCTAAACAATTCAAACAAAGACACAGGACCACCAATAATGCAGAGTGAAGTGGAGGGGGCAATTAAACATATGAAAAGAGGCAAAGATCCAGGTCCCAACTATGTAACAATCAAAGAGATAGGTGCATTAAGAGAGCTGGGAGTACAAGTCATAACAAAACTACTCAGTGACGTATATAACAGTGGACACATACCCCAAGGTCTACTAAAATATATCTTTGTAGCCTTACCAAAGAGGTCAGGTGTCACTGAATGCGAAGACTATCGCATTATTAGTCTCATGAGTCATATGACCAAAATATTACTAAGAATGATCATGAAATGTGTAAGGAACAAAATAAAACCAGAAATGAATGAGAAAAAATGTAGATTTGTGGAAGAAAAGGGCACCAATAATGCAATATTCATCCTGAGAATATTGATAGAAAGAACTATAGAGGTAAAGAAAGATCTATATATGCTTTATAGACTACACAAAAGCATTTGACAAAGTAAGACGTGTGGAAATAATCATTATGCTGAAGAAATTAAATACTGATGGCAAGGATCTGAGAATCATAAAAAAATATGTACTGGCAACACAAACAGCAGCCTTAAGAATTATTAGCAACCAAACAGGATAATTCCAATATATAAAACGAGGAGTCAGACATGGCTGAGAACAAGAATGAGACATCATCTAGCTTGTTCCAGTTGGAATTTGACTGGCAGCTACTTTATAGCTTTCACTGTCCTGCGCAAGTTGTCCAGATTCTGCAGCCATTAGTCTAAGATCATCTGTGATATCTTGCACCTACCTTCCTCTCTTTTGTACCTAAGTACCTAGTATCAAAATAACACAAGTCCTGTAATTTAAAACAGGAAAACCCATTTATTAAAATATTATTTTCAAATGTAACACATTTATGAATGAGTACACAATAAATTAAAATATTTGTGTTTACTAGATCTGAATAGTTTCAATGTGTATTTGCTACTAAATGTATTATAAAAAAAAAAACAGACATGTTAATAACCCATTACTGTGACAAACCAACTGTTTTCAGAATCACAATAATGCATTTGCTGAAGTACATATGTAAAAAAAAAAAAAAGTACCCCCGTCACGCCAAGTGGCGTATAGGGAATATGGTGTTAGTGACCATAAATTTTACAGACCTTCGGCACATGATTTTTGGGGTAATGTGGTCGGTATTACGCCCGTGCCGCTTCACTTTCCCAGAAAAAAATCCGGTACCCATTAAAGGCTGGGTGAACCCGGAAGCCGTCAGTTGGGATCGAACCCTACCCCTTGTCCTTTGTAGTCCAGTTCACTAGCCACTGAGCTATTGCGGCTCCCGAAGTACATATGTATATAATAATAATAAATGTTTTATATGAGTACAGGAGGGCATTGGGATTGATGTAGCCTATGTATAAACTACAAAGCTGAAGGATACATTTATATATAGTTTAGAAAACTATATGATGCAAATGAACCCTTTTTTGGACAGATGTCTGGATGGGTTTTTTTTTGTTAAAAACAAAAGTTAAAATCAAAATGAGGAGGACTGATTGGTCTTGAGACAAGACACCGGTCTCGAAACAAATTTTGTGTTCAAATCTCGGCTGCACCAGTTGGGATTTTTATTTGTGGAAATGTCAATTACTCATAGATGGAAAAAATATGAGTACCTCCAAAGATGGAGTTATCTGCCTTTGTGGTTAGGGACCCCTCTGCACATGGCCGCCAGGGGAAAAGGATTAATATGCAAAATTATTTCCTAGTTTCTAGGGGCTTTGCCATAGGTGAAAGCTGGTGAATGCAAAAAAAAAAAAGAAACAACAAAATATGGAGTAAAATTTGTTTACCCATGGGTGTAGATGAAAAGTTGCTATCATCATTTCCTGGTTAGAATGTTGATGAGACCAAATACAAAGTTTGAAGTGTCTGCTGCAGTAAAATAAGGACATGGATGTGCTATTATGTTGACCTTTTAAGCATGAGGTTGTATTAATGCCTGTTAAGTAATCATTTCTGGATGGCTCACTTATGTTATTTTTTCTCATCAGTTACTATACTCATAGCATTCTTATATCACTACAGAGAACAATTAGCAGAATTGTTCTCCAAGGCATCACAATTAATAGCACAATAATGTATGTTCTTGAATCTTTTCTTAAGTTGCATTATCAATATACTATTGAACAATAATGGGTAATGAGGCTCTAATATTTATGTTATTTTAGTAGAGTCATTCACATTGATGTCAACAGCGTGACACACATCCTTGGAGTATAATAGAACTTACATGGTAACAGTCTCTGGTTCTGAAGATTGCAATTGAGATGATAATTTTAAAACCTAAAATGGCTTTCTAATAAGATATTAAATAGAGCATTTGTCCTGTTAGACTTTCAGCTCAGGAGATTCAAAATAAATAGCTGAGACATGAGTGGATAAATTATATAAAGATCTTAAATATTCAAGGATTTATATGGATATTTTGAATTGAATGTGCTTGAACACAGGTAACTTAAAAGCTGACAGGTTAGCTTCATAGACAAATATAGTGTGAACATTGAGATAAACAAATAAAATGTATTGTGACAGCTTTATTAAAAGAGCAATTAAACAAAATGCCCTAGTAAAATAGTATGGACATTAATTATACTGCATTTTCTTTTTGGTCTTATCTGTCAGGCTGTTTCCTGTCATGCTTCTAACACATTTCATGTCAGTTATTTTTTGTTGCTCTTGAGTTTAGCGTTTATAGATCATGTCTGACATTTATCCCGCAACATTGACATGAAGATTGTGCTGTGGAGTGCTCATTTTGACTCAAGTTATTTCCTTGTTGGTCAATAGTGGCAACATATGTCAAAAGCTTTGTTGCATCTTGGGAATATTTCTGATGTTTGTGTAATGCCATATGTCATTAGACTTCCTAGGCACATGAACTAACAAAATGCATAATGTTTGCGTAAAAATAAAAGCATAAAGGTTCCTTCCAGCCTTTCTTAGCTTATGGGGAATATGGTGTTAGTTACCCTATCTTTTTATAGTGGTGGTGTGGCTGTTTCATTTTCAAATGATTGTCTACCTAAAGCTGTTCTTGCCCATCAACTTATGAACTTAATATTTTATTATTTTTTAAATTTCAGATTGTTGGCAGTCATGGGGGCATTTTTGAAGCCTATTATATGCAGGTAAGGAGAAACTATTTCCTTTAATTTTGCTTTTTAAGTATCTGATTTATTATATATATATATATATTTTTAATCAAACCATTGTGATAAAATTACAAATCTCTAGTAATTACTTGAATGAATATATCTGTTTCTACTTTTCAAATCATTGCCTATTCTACTCATCAAGAATGTTAATCACCAATAATTAAATAATCCACTAGAATTTGAAAGGTGACTGTATGCATAAACATGACAATGAACTTTGATCAGGAAACCCTTGTAAATGAACACAAATATTCAGACAATAACCGAACCAACCTTTAATCATTTGCTTGTGTAGACTAATAAGAAGGTTCTTATTTCTTCAGATTGCCTTTCTTGCACCTATTTTCTTATATTATTTGCTGGAGGTTCTGGCACTGAAAGTTGCCTGTTTCTGGACAATGAGGACATTGGCAAGTTTGTTCTTCATTCATTAGATGATGATGATGAGGTGGATGGGTGGGATAAGGATGTATATATTGAGAGACTGTTGAGTCTAGCGGTAGAAAAGGAGTCTGGTCAATAAGGAATGCTTAGTGGGAAAAGCAGCTGAATATCAACACCTACATAAACAATCACTTATCATATGGTTTGAGAAATGCTGGGACGCATGGTTGAGTGGATATAGGTATGCCTCAACTGCAGTGGAACTGGATCCATGAATAGAATAGAGTAGAATATTGTATGTGTTATTTTTGTAAATAATTATTGGCTGTGACTTGTGTCACTCATGAACATGGAACCATTTCTATTTTAGGCTGATCCTTTGGGTACAGGCAGCATTGGAGCCTTAGATGCTGCCAATTTTCTAAAGAGATCAAAACTGAGTGATGCAATTTTGTCCCAGGTTTGTGCATGTTATCATTCATTATTTTTTTTTTTCATTGAAGCACAAGGCTTTTGTAATAAAGTTATAATTGAGGTTGTGGTCTTGTGTATTTTGTGCTTTTAGTTATTGTTTTAATTATTTGCTCCTAGAATACCATGCACTTAAACATTAATTACCCTCTACAGTTTACTGCACCTGAGTCCTTCTCCATATGCCTTGACTTGTCTTGCTACTGGATTAAGATGGAGTGTGAAGTTGATGAATTGTGCAATTCTTTCTCACTTTAAACCAACTCACAACACAAATCACCCTTTCACCTATCTAACTAATTTATCTAATATTTTTGTATACATTTGAAATCTGGGCCGTGTGTAGATGCCATGTAAAAAAAATGTACTTCCACACAGCCTACCTTAAGAAACTGATGAACATTAATTGGCAAGGCAAAATCTCTGATTTCTCCATTTTGGTTGGATCTGATATCTTCAGTTTTGACGCCATTCAGATGCACACTCAGGCTAATGGGGCAGGTTGTACAGTACACATGTCAAATTCGCTAGGGGGCCTCGGTAGCCGAGTTGGGAAAACCACCCGACTGGACTACCGACGTTCGGACAACCCGTGTTCGATTCCCGCCTGGGAGCAGTGTGAATTGTACTCATGGTTGGGAAAAAAAAATACCACCAGGGTATAACCCTGGGAAGGTGAGGAATGTTGCCTCGCATCTGAGTTTTGATGCTTGAGGCGACATTATACAGAAATTTCTGAACATTTCTGGATATGCGGCTGAGCACATATGGGTGTAAACTCACCTGCTAAGATGCCAGTTCAAGTCTAGTACTTTACCTTTACTTTACATGTCAAACTGCTGACTGCCAATAATAATGTTATATGGTGAAGTGAGAAAGGTAAAGACCAACAACATGGGAAACAAAAATTGTAAAACTACACTCTAGGATTCATCAAGAGCCTTCAATATTTGTATCTTGAAACATGGAAAAATGTGACACAAGAAAGAACTACAGATATTTTTTATATGTGGCTACATTCTGTGAATCTAACAAAATAATAACAGACAAACAACTGAGAAAGCTAGAGAAGCTTGCAAAATGGATCCCACAACAGCTGTAAATAAATCATATCCATGCTGTACTAGATTCTTCCAGTCCTGCATTAGTCTTAACAGTCCTATTAGCACTCACATACTATTCTAACAACTGGATGAAATGAGTGATCTGTACCACTCATGATGGACAAATAACCTGTACTACACAAAAAGTTATATGTGATTTAATATTTTTTTTTTAAATTAGCGATTTAATGTTTTTAGAAATGCTAATGATTGAAGAAAAGAGGGACATTTACAGCACGCTCGGTAGGCAGAATAGTCAAGAAAGACAGTGGTGCATATTTTTTTTTTCGTTCGACAGCTTTTACCTCTGACGAAGTCCCTAGAGACTAGGAACTGAATTTTGTGTGTTAATCCATTTTTTCCTGGCAGCCATGTGCACAGGGGTCCCTCGCCGCACAAGCAGATAACTCCGACTTCGGAGGTACTCATATTTTTCCGTCGATGAGTAATTGACGTTTCAAGCTCGGCCTCGCTGCTGAGACCAAGGGTGGATGCTGCAGAGAGAAATCATAAATAAAAATCCCAACCAGTGTAGCCGGGATTTGAACCTACAACCTCTCTGTCTCAAGGCTAGTGTCTTGCCTCTCTAGCATGTCGATGGAGGTGATGGCAGTGAACAGGGCATTTATCTGGGTAGAGTCACAAGACAACACCCATGCCTGTATACTGAGTGAATCGATTAGCATGGTTAAAAAAGTGGAGGCAGGCTCTGTACGCATGCAATGGGTAGAGTCATTGCAGAGGTAAAAAAATATGTAAAGTCACCTTTGTCTATGTCCCTGGAAATGTGAGAGTGTAGGGAAATGAAAGAGCAGACATGTTGGCTAAGCTGTGCTGTTGTTGAGGATGGTCAACCAATGGATCAGGCGGACATCATCAGTGCCCTCCATGAGGTGGGGAGGGCACAGGATTTCGATAGCCATGAGTCTATATCACTCC
This sequence comes from Megaustenia siamemsis, assembly GCA_032433765.1. Taxonomy (NCBI): domain Eukaryota; kingdom Metazoa; phylum Mollusca; class Gastropoda; order Stylommatophora; family Ariophantidae; genus Megaustenia; species Megaustenia siamemsis. The sequence continues at coordinate 31,391,700 of JAVIAB010000139.1, read as the reverse complement.
TTCGGATGAAAGAGATGGGAGTTAAGATGGGCACAGCCAGAAATAAGAAACTTAGTGGGCATATTAGAAGACTTATCAACCAACACAGAACTGGAGTTGTCAAATGCTGGACCCTGCAAGACTTGCAGAGGAGGGGATCTGAGCACCTGTGTACATGTTCGGAGTGTAATGATGGTGACCTGCAAATAACTCAATATGGACATATGTCAGACATTTGTTGAGAAGAGACGAAAAGAGAATTCCAAAACAGACTTTTCTGTAGGAAACATCAGGATACAGAAAAAGAGTTAGACCTAGAAAGACATTAAAAAGAACACTTATAAGAGAAGCAAAGTTGGCAGACATAAACTCATTAAATAAGATCGAACACTTCGCCAAAAATAGAGTTGGACAGGAAAAAACACTAAAAGCCCAATGCGATGTCTAGCAGTGCAGGAAAGATCAAGATCAATGATTGACATTGCTAGTCTATAACATAGCAACACAATCTTAAAATAATATATTTAATTTTGATTCAGTTGAAAAGTCATATTGATCATATACTTATACTGTCCTTTATACTCATTTATCAGATATGGGACATGTCAGACCCAATGGGCAAGGGATATCTGGAAAAAACAGGTTTCTTTGTGGCTTTGAAGCTTATATCCTTAGCACAGAATAAGCTAGATATGAATGCTGCTAACCTAATTATAGAAACACCACCACCAGACCTGGTAGGTAAATAATTTAAGTTCCTATTGCTTATTGTAGTTAATTGTTTAATTTAAGTTCCTATTGCTTATTGTAGTTAATTGTTTAATCTCAGCACTATATAGAATTAAACAGAATTATTAATAACTTAATCTGTTATAAAAATTAATCATTATTTAATTTCATATTTCAACTCATTTAAGAGGATTATGAATGTATAATATAGGATTCAAATGATGAAAACCAATGAGAATTATTTTGCTGAATGTTCTGTAGTGTACACAGAACAAGTACATTTTTTTGTTGTTGCAAAAAAAAAAAAATTCTTCTAAAACAGCATGAGACAGTCAGTGTACATTACAAAAATGTTAATGACATTGACAAGGTATTTTGATATAAAAAAAAATACTGTCAATTGTAAGTAAAAAAAATAATGCTATTTATTAATACTAACATCACTCATAATCATGGTAACCAAGATAAACAGTTTTCATATTGGGATGCTAAAAATAATTATACTGCATTAAAACACATAACATAATTTATTGGTATATTTATGCACACTGAATGTATTCAGTAAACTATAACACAAATTTGCTGTGAATGTGACGGGTTGATTTTACAGCCTATAATTACACCTATAATGGAAAATTTCTTTTATAGATCAGTCTATACATACATAATGTAAATGTCTCAATAAATTGTGTTGTTATGATATGTAATAACACAGTAAAGTGATTGACATGAGCCAGCTCCAACAGTCTCTTCCACTGCCTCATAGATCTGAAACCATGCAATAGTATCACTTAATAGATGATGTTACTCTTAAGTTATGGTTCCATGCTTTGAAATCTGACCAGTAATGCATCCATACATTTTATGTGTGGATCTTGGACCTTGCAACAGAGTTCACATGTGTGAATCAGGGTTTTCCTTGGAGGTTATCAGTATTTTGAGGAAAAGATTGGAGCATCTATGCATGTCGTCTCCAAGATGGCGGATCTAGTCCAAGTCCTCTCAATCGCTGCAGAAAGTGTACCCAGGGTCTGATTAATTTCGGATCTCCTTTGCACTTTTCTGCATTAAAGTCAAAATGATGATATACTCAATACATCTGTGTCGCTAAAGCGAGGTCATAGGCCGACAACAGTCCGTTTTTGACAAATCAAGTGTTGTGAATGAGACCTTCCACTGTCTAGACTTGATCTGCGATTTACGTCACATTGGTGCTGTTCATGACCGTTGTTGGAATTCTTTGACACAAATTATTTCCATGTTACACATTAATGTAAGCTACTTCATCAGCCGCAGTTTTGTCTCTTTGGGGAAGTTGCTTTGTGTTTTGTTCGTCGTGGGCTGCTTACACTAGAGTAATCAGACAGAAATCTAAAGGGAGCGAGATAATGTGTTCGGTGACATTGTTGTGTGCTACGTCATCGTAATGGTTCCCTAAACCGACCATGCGCAAATCTTACGGTTTGCTATTTGTTGTGCGATGGGGATAATTTGACGACTGACTGTATGTCTATATGTTCGTAATTGGAGTCATCAACGATGGTCTAACATCATCAAGTGCTACAACGATCATCATTTTCAAGAGGACGTGACTTACCTGTATATTGGGATAGGCGGCGGGAACAGTTGGAAGCTGTGCATGAAAAGTGTTCCTTGTTGCAGTTTCCTCATATTACAAGTCGCATGTCTGTGTTAGTCACCTCTAGTGACTCGGGCAGATGGTGCTCGTAAGGACCATCTAAGAACAGAATCCCCCTACAGAAAAGATCATCTGCTGCCTTGCAGGAAGATTGGGGACAATCAAAGGCTAAGGAAAGCAAATCTGAACAAAATGCTGGCTGAAATTGGATGCACTGGGCCACTGGCGCAGAACACAGTGCAACGTTTTAACAGGTATTCAAGCGGAGTGGATCTAACAGGCTTAAACAGACAGCTGTCTTCGTGCAAGAGCCTGGAGTCCTACTCCGATTGAGTCCTGATCGCAGAGAGAGAGAGAGAAACATACCTGTTCAGAACTGGAGTCGTCAGTCGCTGGACACTGCGGGAATTGCTGAAAAGGGGATCTGAGCACATATGGACATTTTCAAAGCTCAATGATAATGATCTGCAAATAACTCAATAACAATAACTCAATGTATCCTGAGTTCAGTTAAGGTGATCATAACATAACAGTAAAGTGATTATCTAAATTTCATTGTGACAACTTTTTATCTTGGTTATCTCATTAGTAGGATAAGGTTAGCCTGAGCAAATAGTTTTAAAAAAAATGTATTTACAATCAATAGTATAGTTATTTCTATCAAAATAATTAACTCCAATCATTGAACCTAAAAAATTATTTTTCTGCCCTAAATCCTCTTAATTGTACGTTTTTTCTTTCATGGTTGCTATCCTTTTTTCAGAATCTACTTTAAGTTATAAAAGTTTTATTATCTTGTTTATTTAATTTTGATAAATGTTGCTATTATGTATTGAATGTCACTTTTTCAAGTACTAAATGATTTTAATTTTGTATTCTAAAATGCACTTTTCTATAATAATTCATTATTATTGTTTATTAAATCATTGCATTTTTTTTTTTTTTTCACTGATGGAAATTGTTATATAATTAGCAATTTTTGTACTTTGAAATATTTTATTTAATTATAATTTTTTCTCCAAATTTGTTGTGCATTTCAAATAACGTTCTACCAATTTATTTGCACATTACACAATGAAATAATAGTTATTAATTATATTATTAAACAGTTGATACTAAATTTGCAGGGACCAGTTGAAGCAGTTGAACCTGCTCTACATATGGCTAATATACCCTGGGACATTTCTGTGAGTTCTAAGTAGCAATGTGCTTAATCAGCTAAGTTTCTGTGTCATGTATTATTAATTTAATTCATTATTAGAAGTTTTATTTTGCCAAGCATATGCTTGAATATAGCAATGATACATTTTACTCTGTTAAACATATGTCAGGATAAAACATAAGGGGTAATTAGAGAAATGTAGAACTATGGTTGTAAAGTTGGTAATTACAAAAATATGCATTCACCTTACGACAACTGCACCGGACAAGCAGCCTTTATTCTCCAGTTCTACAATTTCCCCTCCTGCAGACCTTAGTAATGGTAAAATGCAATAAATGCCTGGGAATACATAGCTGCAGACCGCAATCTTTGGACACACACTCTAAAGCTCCAACTCTAGCATGAAGTGGATAGATTCATAGAAAAAGAGAATACACAGCGAAAGCAAAGAAAAAATAACCTTTCCTAGGGGCAAAATCGAAATCCTTAGTCAAATATTTAATGATGCAGGCTACTGCTGTCCAAAACCTCTATAACAGGATAGATGAAATACTAGAAAACATTCTGAAAAATTACAGAAGAAATGCCCAGCAAAAGTAAAAAAAATTTGCAAACTTTTTCTCCCCTTGATTCTAAAAGACAAATAAGGAAGGAAAGAAAAAAAAGTAAATGCAAATGAACAAATTATAAGTGAAACTTCTGTAAGTATCCTTATCTTAAAATATAATCAAAATGAATTAAGCAACTGGCACAATTATGACTATCATTATCTTACCTGTCCTTTCAAGGGCTGTATTTTAACTATTAATTTCTTCTGCCTTCATGAATGTAGTCTGTAAGAAGTTATTTATATTATTGATTCATCGTCCCTCAGGTCTTGATCTTCCAAGAAAATCTTACATCTTTTATCTTTCAAGGTCATTCTAGTGATTCAGATGCCAAAATATGTCATTTTTTTGTGTATGTTAATTTAAACTCACTGGTCAGTTTGCATTCATGTTCAGTTCCCTTGAAATGCTTTTGTTGGCCCTTTTGTCACTCCATATAACTTGTAGGTACAGTAAAGTCTCGATTATCCGGAATGCTCGGGGAAGAACCCATTCTGGATAATTGAATTTTTCTGGATAATCGAGAGTAAGAAAACCAAACTCAAAATTTATGAAAAAACATGATTGAAAAATTGCAATGCTCAGAAATATTTAAATTCGTGTGACATTCACTAGCTTTCTCTATCAACATGGGTCCTGATATTGGCATTCCTTTTCTTCTTCTTTCTAAAAACCACACATAAAGGACGTCGTCGAGTTTTTCAAATTTTGGCCGTTTCATACTTCGTCTCTGGTGTATATTGTTGCTGCTTTCAGACTCCGACGCAAACTTAAACAACTCATCTTTTTGATTTCGTATGTCATATAATGTTGAAGAGGCTATGCCAAATTCAGTCATCAAAACGTTGCGATTAACGCCTTTTTCAAGTCTACTAGCGATTTCAATCTTCTGGTTCAGTGTCAATACAGTTCGCTTGCGTTTACCTTTGCGGGAAATTGAGGTGTGGTTTGCACTCGCAGAGGCCATTATTTAACACAAAAATGTATTCCGTTAAAAAGTATGCACACATGCGTTTATAGCATATCATGTATAATTTATACTGATGGAACGAATTTCAGCTTGCACAAATGTCTGAGACAAACTAACGTCAAACTCTGTATCTTACTCTTTTTGAATTTCCAGTCGGTAATTTTTGAACCCCTCCCCCTTTCTTCTCACCATCTCTATGTCACTGCACGCCGGCTGCTCAACCTTTGATTTATAATCATCAAAGTTATGGGCTCTTCAATTTTCACAAACAATACGTCTGCTTCTAATGTTCGGTCAGACTGTCAAACGCCATATTTTTGACAAATTCATGACCAACTTTAGATCTAAAGCAGGCTATGAGAAAATTAAGCAAATTTGTAAAATCATGTAGATAAGTGTTTTTGGCACGACTAAGATTTCCCGACAAAAACATTTAGTCGGGGGAAAAAGTGAAGATATAGACTGTCTGTCACTTTTACTTGGAATATTTGGAGACACAATGTCTGGATTGAATAAAATATGTTCGCTCCTATTTGAAGTATATTACTGTAAATACACTATTGTAAACGCAATATTGTGTAATGATAGAGCCTGTAGAAGTAAGCGCAGCGCACAAACCGTGTTGTAGCGTTTTCGATTTCCGGATAAAGGCATTTAATTTAACTGAACAAAACATGATTCAAGCTTTCTCCCTATAATAATTAAAAAAAAAAAAAAGTCCGTTAAATTGAGAATTCCGGATTATTGAGTACCGCATAATCGAGACTTTACTGTATATGCTTTGCCATATGTCTTTTGGCATGTAGTGGCTGTGATGGTGACTGCAGGGGCCTTTCTTTGTTTGGATATTCGATGAGATTTTAATTTGGATGATTCCACCGGCACGGGCGGTTGAGCAATTATGGACTTTCATTCATTTGCAGTGATACCGGGCCTTTGAATAAATATAACTATATGTAAATTCTTTTTATAAATTTATTTTTAGAATCTTGCTTTGAAATATTTTATTAAGCAATCTAGTGACATTCTGTCGCAGGTTTTGTTTTTTAATAAAGTTATTCACTTTTAATCTTGTCTACATTATTGCATTTTATTTGTGTTTATTTTTTACAGATCTCAGAGAAGTCCAAATATGACAAAGTATTTGACAGTCTTCAGCCAGTCAATAACATGCTTGCTGGAGACAAAGTCAAGCCTGTAAGAACCTATCCTTAATAGATGTCATGTACATTTTTATTCTGTTTGAATTGAATGTAATAGAATTCAGCATCCTATTGTTTTAAAGTAGTTTGGTCGCATTATTTGATTATTTGTTGCGTATAAATACTAACAGGTCATGATTATTATTTTTTTTTTTAAAGTTTATCTTTACATGTTTAGTTCCAGTATTCAGAAGGATCCATTGTATCAGAAAAATTACCGGTTCATTAAAAAAAAAGTGTGTGAACATTAGAACTGACCAGGCAGGATGTATTTAAACCTTTTTACAATTGCTTTTAGTGGGTGGTATAAGGCAAGCTGTCATTGTAAAAAGTATTGTTATGGAAACAGAACCATAGATTTTAGAAGCAGCGATCTCTGCAATATGTGCCATTTTGACACACAAGGTTTCTGCTTTTGAGATTGTAGTTCTGCCCTATGTGCCGTCTTCGGCTCGAAAGGACAATAGATAGATAAGGTATTTTGTGGCAAATTTGGAATGAGTAATTTGGGGAGAAAAAGTGAAACAGTGAATCAATATATAAAGAAACCGTTGAATTGCATTTCCTTTTATTGTTATATTTTCCTTTTATTATTTTTTTGTATTTTTCTTTATTGCTATATTGGTAGCAAATATGAATCATTGATATGCCGAGAGTTTAGTTATAGTAATAATAAATGTTGCTGAATGAAGAATAAAGTGAAATAAAGATGTATGCTAACGATGAGAATGATTTACAACTATTTGGCCTAAATTGGAAACTTATTTATTTTCCACTGTGAAATCAGTAATATTTGATAGAAGTGACGAAAATACTATTTTGTATTTCTGTGACTCCAGGTGTTGATGAACTCAAAGCTACCTGTGGACATCCTTGGTCGGATTTGGGATATGAGTGACATAGACAAGGATGGCTGTCTAGACAAGGATGAGTTTGCAGTGGTAAGTATTAGGTGTTTCCTGATCACTTCCTCTTCCACTCATTCAGACTGCATGAGCTTACCACTTTACAGAGCCTGCCTCTACTTTTCTTATCAGGCTAATCGAATCACTTAGTATACAAGCATAGGTGTAATTGTGTGACTATTTCTCCTTGTGGGAGATTCAAAAAATGTATGTTTTCATGCAGTAATTTTTACAGCAGTTTTGTAGTCTAAGGTTGATGTTTCCTTAAATATTTCCTTTTGGTCACAATGTGATCTTTTTATTTGTTCCTAAAACAGTGTTTTAAGTGATCATTGATTTGATATGTGAACCACACATGCAGCCAATCTTGGCTGTGATTTACATAGTATGTAGTTTAAACTTGTCATGCCAGATTGTACTAGTGCGTCTGTGTCTAGTACCATGTTCTGCTGTCTTATTTTCAGCAATATTTACAAGTTTTTAACAGGAGACAGATGATGAAATAGCTTTTCTTTGTCATTATCCCCATATCTGTTTCCAGATCAAAGCTACCATGGAACACCATTTAATTTTGTCTCTTGCCTTAATGGTTCACTTGTCCATATCTTGCTGTTATTCAGTCTGTCCACTTTAGTCTTTGTCTGCCTCTATCTCATTTACTTTATATTTTTCCTTCCAAGATGACTTTCAATAAGTTATTGTGTCTTTGTGTTTAAAAAAATTCTTTTTTTTTTTTTTTTTTAATATTAGTAAATAGTTCTTTATTCAAGAAAAAGCCTTCAATAGAATAGACAGACTACAGTTATGGAAATTATTACAACAGCATGGAGTCAGTATGTATTTTCCTGATAGCAACATATGGTTGTAAATCATGGACAATCTTGAATACAGCAAGAAAGAAAATAGATCAATTCGAAACAAATGCTACAGAAAAATTCTTAAGATACCTTTGATAATGAAAAAGAGCACTGCTGACATATTAAAAGATTTCAACATTAAAAAGAACTGACTTAACAAACATAATTTACGGAGGAAATTAAAATACTATGGCCATATAAAAATACACAGTGGGCTGGAAAGAGCAATAATGGAAGGCATGGTTCCTGGGTGGCACATCAGGGGTAGACTAAGAAGAAGATGGTTTCAAGACATCTATGAGACCTTGAACAAAACAAAAGTAGGAGTGGGAAATCTGGCTAGAGATAGAGATCCTTTCAGATGGGTTATGGTGAATACAATGTTCTGCAAAGGACATGTGACCTGATAATGATGATGGAGTCAGTGCACATTTAATCAGCCTATATAAAATAGCAATGGTAAAGTAAGAACCAGATTTGGCCAATTAGAACAGTTACCATGAAGATAAGTGTTAGGTAGGTATGTGTACATTCACCTCTGTTATGCTATCCTGTTTAGACTTTTCTTTAGTGTCCCTAATTCAGTATAAAAGCCATAATTATGAGCTTACAATATATGTACTGTGTTGTTTTGTAGGCCATGCATTTAGTTTATCAGGCACGTGAAGGAATGGAAACTCCAACAGTTCTACGCCCAGGTTTAGTGCCCCCTTCCAAGAGAAAAGGAGCCGGGTTGGGTGGTATGGCACCCCACTTGCCAGGAGCTGTTCCAGTCTTACCCATGTCTGTTCCCACATCAACAAGCAATATTGCAAGTTGGGGAAGGTCTACACCACCTCAAGGATTTACAGGGGTAGGTTGCTCAATGTAAAGGTAGTCATATGAATATATTTTGTAGAAATTAGATGGTGTTTTAAATTTGAAAGTACTAAAACATAATATTGTTGAGGGGAACAGCCTTTTCCTCAATTTATTATCACTATAAGCCAAGCATCAATTCTTTAAAAATAATTTTGAAAGTACATGGCATTGTCAGGTCAAAAATTGCAGACTGAGAACTGGTCATGTACCACTGAACAGCCTTATCAATAAAATACAACAAAACCAAACTCCAGCATGTCAACTTTGTGAGCACCCACATGAAACAGTAGAACATCACCTTTTTGACAGTCCATAGCTCGCTGACATCTCTACTTTCTTAAAGACCTGATAAATGGAACACCTTGTAGGGAACTACAAGGGAACTCAGAAATACCTACTGATATAATTACATGGCATTGAGCAGAAGGGCATCAGCTCACAGGCTTCTGGGTTCATATCAACAACAGCATAAAAAAAAGTAATTTATGGACATTAAATCATCTTATAATCACTATGGTAACTCCATTTTCCAATTTTTATATACTCTGATATTAGGACAAATATAATTTTTAAATATGGATTTTTTAGGTAGAATAAAGTTTAGTAGTTGCTATTTGTTGTCTATAAATAATAATTTTTTTTTTGAAAGATCATATATCTTTATTCCAACCCTAACAATGGCAACTATGTACAATTATTTACAGCGGCCAGCGATCACACATCTCGTTCGGCCAGTCACACACCATATCACAGAATTCACATCTCTACTGGATACTCTCGCATGTGTGCGTCTGCCTGCTCAGGCTTACTTTACTTAATGCTTCAGAAATAGATTATAAAGAATAAGACACCAATAATTCTAATAATAGCACATGTCATCAAACAAGTCTGATGATTTACCAATGCTGGCGAGGAGTAGTTTACCTGTGCCTACATCATACAGGGGCACATTCTCATGTATTTTCACACTCCACAGGAAATGTAGGGAACAGAAGTTAAGGGGATAACCATTCATGTCATTTGTGCAAATGGAAGGGCTGCTGTCTCCAGGATTCCCACCTCACTAGGACTGATGCCCTTCTATATATATAAATAATTATGGTTATATATAGGGTGAACCAAAAGTAGGCAGACAGTAAATGATCAGATTTATTTTGAGATTACATATACAATTATATTGACTAATACAATTAAATTTTGATATACAGTTATATTGACTAATACAATTACAATTTGATAAACAATTATTACATTACAATTAAATTTTATTTGATACAATAATAATAATAATTTTATACATACATTTAATTATAAGATTTAATATAATATAGCAAAAACACCACAAAATAAATCTTATCATTTACTGTCCACCTACTTTTGCCTCAGCTCATATGGAGTGATTCTCTGCCAATTTTAAATTGCTTCCCTTATAGTGATTGCTGTTATGCCGCTGAACAGAAAAATATATTTACAATATTATCTATAGAAAGATATATTTACAGTATCTTCTATGTATTAAACTTAAGGAAATACATTTCACAATGTAGGATTGAAATATCAGCATGAAACAGTTGAGGGCAATTTTAAAATACACAAGGGGAAAATAAGAAAGAGAAAAAGAACTGGATGAAAACGGATAATTAATAAATGTTGAATGATATAATTTACCTTAAATATTAATTGGTACTTGATTGAAATACATTTCCTATATTTAGCCACTTATTTATGAATGAATGCAATGCTGTCACGAAGATGTTTAAACCAACATAAAATGTGTGGATAATGTCATAGTAATTTTCAATAAATGCATGATATTACCTGTGGATTTAGACTTTTGAAGTATTGAGTTTTTCCTTTATACACCACTATTCTGTCATGGAAACTCTCAGACTGTTTAAGTTAACCTTTGAACTTCTTTTATTCTGTCAAGTGTTGGTGATCATACCACCTCACAACTTATAATCCTTAATACTTAGTTATTTTATTTAAACAAATTTTTTTCTTTGTCATTCTCAATTCTATTTATCATCTACTGTTTTTGTTATACTCTATTCACTTGCAACATTTACTTGCTGCCACAGCATGTTTTCTGTCTTCAATAGTACAAAGATATACAATCAATTATTTGAAATAAAATTCATCATCATCATCGAGTGCCGTCTCCGCATCGAAGGTTGGCTACCATGGAGCGCCATTCCACTCTGTCTCTTGCTTTGATGGTGCAGATTGCCATAGGCTGACTTTTCCATCTTTTGATGTTACTCGTCCATGTTAGTCTTGGTCTGCCGCTGCCTCTTTTACCTTGTATTTTCCCTTCTAATATTACTTTTATTAGACTGTTGTGTCTTTTAACATGACCAAAAAATTTCATTTGTCTTGCTCTAATTGTGTTTAGTAGTTCTTTCTTCATTTTTAGTTGTTTTAAAACTACCTCATTTGTTTTCTTTTCTTTCCATCCAATGCTACCTATTCTTCTATAAATCCACATTTCAAAAGCCTCAATTTTCTGTTCTGTTTTCTGGTCTAATGTCCATGTTTCTGCACCATATAGGAATGTTGAGAAGATATAACATTTTGCTATTCTTAGTTTCAGCCCTGTTGATATTTGCTTTGTTGTTAGTATATTTTTCATGGCATTAAAATTACTTTTTGCCATACCTATTCTTTTGTTTATTTCAGTTTTGCATTTTCCATCATTGGTTATAGTATGTCCCAGGTAGTTGTAGCTCTGGACTGTCTCTAGATGTATTCCTTCAACTTTGATATTTAATTGTAGGTTTTGTAAATTTTCTTTGTTTATGATCATAGTTTTAGTCTTTTTGATATTCATATCTAGTCCATATTTTTTGCTTGTCATGTTTATTACATTAAGTAATTGTTGTAGTTCTTTAGGATTTTCCGCTAGTTGAACAGTATCATCAGCATATCTTAGGTTATTATTATCTTCCCATTAATGTTAAGGCCTGGCATCTCATTGATGTTTTTAAAGATTTGCCCAGTGTATAAATTGAACAAGCTTGGTGATAGGATGCATCCTTTGTCTTACTCCTCTTTTTATATCAATGGGTGTGGAGTTCTCCTTGTTATATTTTATTATTGCTGTTTGCTCCCAGTACAAATTACATATCAGTCGTATGTCTGTGTCATCCAGATTTATATCTTTTAGCCACTCTATAAGTTGCTCATGGTGTATTCTATCAAATGCTTTGGTGTAGTCTATGAAGCAGGCATATATTGATTTGTTTACTTCTATGTACTTTTCAATCAATGTCCTCATGCTGAATATGGCTTCTTTTGTTCCACTGTTTTTCCTGAATCCGAATTGCTGCTCATCTAATTCATTATTAATTATATTCTGAATCCTTCCTTGTATAACTTTTAGTAAAATTTTGGTTACCTGGCTCATTAGGCTTATTGTTCTAAAATCGCTGCATTCAAATGCACCATTCTTTTTAGGCAATGCTATAAAAGTTGATGTTTTTTTAGTTCCTTTGGTATGTATCCTGTATGGTGTATGTCATTGCATATGTCTGTGATCACTTCATTGCCAAAATCTTCTAGTGCCTGTATCATCTCTATCTATATATTGTCAGGTCCTGCTGCTTTTCCCTTTTTCATTGTTTTTATAGCTTTTTCTACTTCAGATTTCAGGATTTTATGGCTGGATGTACATTTTATAAATGGTTTTTGAAATCTGAATTAACATTTTATTTTTTCAGTAGAACCTAAAATATACACTGATTTCATTTTATGGACTAGTATTCTGATACTACATTAAGAGTTACCTTTACTTTGAAACAGCATGTTTGAGGTCTTCAATATAGCTCTGTCTCGTCAGAATTATTGCTTAACCCCATTTTTTTTTCTGCTTAACTCTTACCAAAGATGAACAGTTTACATATTTATATACTACATTTATACAGCCTCAGTTACCTTGGGTTGTTACACCTGCAGAAAAGGCAAATTCAGATGTAATCTTTAATCAGCTGGACACTGATCATGATGGTCTGGTCAGTGGTGCAGAAATTAGAGATATCATGGCTCAAAGTGGTCTCCGCACAACAGTGTTGGCTCATATTTGGTAAGTTTCTCCCTTTTTATTTTGTTTCTACTGTTACTGATATTGCCAACACAAGTATAAAAGCTAGTTACCTTGTGTATAAAGACAATTTGAAAATGAAGTGTGCATCATTTGAATGTAGTAAGACAATTGATATTTGTTTAGAATATTATACACAAGTATAAAATCATCTTTTGTTACGAAGATATCACAGTCATTTTATGAAATTAGTGACTATGTGAGAACTAAAAACGTATAAAAAGCAATTATTACTTTAGAATGGAGAGACTTCATTGCAGGTAGGGGCATTCCCTTGTCTTCCCAACCCTCAGTCCAGCAACCAGTAAGGTGTCCATATTGATCATTCATGCTGTTCTATAGAACATGTTGCATTCTGTAAAATTGCACGTTTTTGCGTTCATAAAAGCTGTTCATTATCAGCTTTTGCTATGCATTTAGGCATTTAGACCAGCTTTGGTCACAAACAAGATGGTGCATTTGAGGTCATCACCTGTTCCCCATAGTTTGTCATGTAGGGTTGTTTCTGTGGGCCTTATTTGTGTCCTTAGGGTGTTTAGAGTGCTGCAGTCTGTAAAGTATGCTCTGGAATTTGTTTGGATGCTCAGCAGTCATATGTTGTAATGTCACTATCCTGTGTAGATGTGCTCTGAGACCACAATGACGTGTTCTTAGTCTGAATATCTTGGTCTGCTCATGCCCGCTAAGTTTGTTTAGGTTGTCGTGTTCTGGCTCATATTTTCCGTGCAACTGCGTCTATTCTGTTTTCCTGGCTTGTTTCAGGATTGTTTTTATTTCTTTAAGGTTCTGGGATTGGTTGGACTGTTGAAGGCTTCCTCCTGTTTTTGCGAGTTCACCTGCTTTCTCATTTCCAAGTATGCCACAAGGTGCTGGACACTAAAGGGACTAGTTCTGTCTTTTCTGAAAGTGAACATCTGTTATTTTTTATTTCTTGGATGAATCTGTCCTGTTGTGAGCTTGATATTGTTTGTATGACTGACATAGCATTGGTGAGAATGAAAATTTTTTGACTTAGGACCTCTTGTGTGTTGAAAGTTTGTATGACTGTTGTGGAGTGCCTTTTCCTCTCTAAAATTTATGCATCTTTCTCAGGCTTGAAAAGAGTGTGTTTCTGCCTTTCCTCTTGCATAGGTTATATAGATGCCACTGCATATCTTCTTTGAAGCTTCAGTTATGTATTAATTTGTGAAAACCTGTGTTCCTGGAGCATGACGAGCGAATTGTTCTATTGAAAGTGCCACATTAAACTGTACACATGGAGCGCAGCTCAAAATGAACTCTTCCTGGTCGCTGTAATGGTCAAACTGGGTAGCATAATCTCCATGCATCCGTGCCAATACCAGTAAAGACTTCATCATCAGTTGGCGGGCCCAAGAATCACTGTCCTAACAAATGAAGTCTGGCCTCCATTTCGGTGAAACATTTGATCCAAGTAAAGGAGTAAAGGCATCAAGATGCATAGAGATGAAAAGCTGCTGTAAAGCTTATGATAATGACAATTTTTTTTTAAATTAGAAAAAGTGGTATGGTAACAACTTACATGGTAATTATCAAAACAAAAGTTGACGTTTCGGCCAAGTAGGCCTTTAGCTAGAACAACAAACAACAACACAAAAATATATATAAGGATATATGCACAAATCTAACTACATGGTGATAATATGCTAGATACTCGAGAAAGGAACTAAAAATAGGTCACTTCCCTGTGGTCTAGAGCATAGTCTGCTTCTGAATGAACTAAAATAAGTGGGTGGGCTGATCAACTATATATCTCACTGACCAGGCAGTCAGATGAGAAAAAGGAAGGGTTCTAAAAATATGGGGAGGTTGGTACAAGATACATATAAACTCTGTATATCTGACTTTGTGTGTGCACAACGAACATATGTGGAAAAAATGCATGTGTACATAGCCACACATGCGTACAAGCGTAAATCTGTATATATTACCAAAAAATTACCACAATATTTGTTCTCTTTTGTGTGCTTTTTGTATGATATGATACGATACGATGCGATACATAACATGATATAGTATAATAAATTCTACTATAATAATTACACCATAAGAGAATATTATTTTTAGGACCGTGTGTTACCGGGGCCTCATTATATGGGATGTGAAGAATAGTGACACTGTGACCTTCCAGGCATGTCGTAAGAGGCGACTAAGGAGGTTGATCGATGGCTTGACAAGCTGTCATTGTAAAAAGCATTGTTATGAAAACAGACCATAGATTTTGGAAGCACTGATCTCTGCAATATGCACCATTTTGGCACGCAAGGTTTCTGTTTTTGAGATTGTAGTTCTGCCCTATGTGCCGTCTTCGGCTCGAAAGGACAATAGATAGATAGATAATATTTAATTGAATTTGTTCAAAGCATTTGTCCAATAAATCAGCTTTATCTGTCCAGAGAATCAAATTCTTGCCTTATTTCTGGTTTCTTTGCCTTCCCAACAGGGGACTTTGTGACAGTCAGTCAGTTGGAAAGCTTACAACAGAACAGTTTGCACTTGCCATGTATCTCATTCAACAAAAGCTCAAAGGTATAGAACCTCCAGCCCAGCTACCTCCTGAAATGATTCCTCCATCTTTGAGGTCTGTTTCTGATCCTGGAGCTTTTGGGGTTCGGGTAAGTGTTGATTGAAAGTTGTCATCACTTGATCAAGCTTCATACTATAGGGTGTTTATAAAGTCTCACTACACTTGGTATCTAGGTCAATTTGAAAAAAAATGTTTATGACGTCATCACAATATGTGCTCCCACTGTCAATTGTGCGATACACACGGGTAGTTGTTCAAAGATTTATAGCAAGATTTCCTGATAAACAACCTCCTCATCGCATTACGGTTAGAAATTTGTTGAATAAGTTTATTGCTACTGGAAATGTGGAAGATGCTCCACGATCTGGTAGGCCTGCTGTGAATGATGAAATATGTTTAGATATCCAAGACAGAATCCTTAAAAGTCCAGACAAGTCATTAAGAAAACTGTCGCAACAAGTGAACTTACCATTGAGCACATATTGTGATGACGTCATAAACATTTTTTTTCAAATTGACCTAGATACCAAGTGTAGTGAGACTTTATAAACACCCTGTATATATAGAGTTTTCTAGAAGTGAAGAATTAAAAGATGAATCATAAATAAGATAATTTGCAATGAGGTAAGACAAACAAATTTATTAAGGTGGTAGTAAAAAAGGCAGGTGGAGAGAGAAATATTATATAAAGCAGTCCAGATTTGTATGACGTGATGGAGATGAGGGTTGCAATACTTAATAGCAACAGGGGAAATAGATGGTTGAAAAGATAAAGACACACAAAGGGTACAAATTGTTCAATAATTTCGCAGTGTGGTATGGGAAAAAATCAAAAGTGGACATGAAAGTTAAATAAAAAAGTGATATGGTAACAGCTTTACGTAGGTAAAAAACAAAACAAAAGTAGAACAACGTTTCGGCCCAAAATGCCTTCAGCAGGAGCAACAAACGACACACAAATATATAGGTTGGAGACATAATGTCCATTGCCTCTCTACATGGTCCACGAATGAGTAATGAAGACAAATTATATTTATAGTACAGAATATGAACTGTTTTTGTCTATTGTTAATTAATTGTAATTTATGGAACTGTCTTTTTTTTTAAAAACCACAGTACAGCTGATCACGTTTATAATGCTTTGGCACAGTTATATGCTTTGTAACAGTAACGTTACTAATGTGACAGGGGTTTTTAGGGCTGTAGGACTGACAGTATGTCAGTCAGTATCACCAGTTTCTTGTGCATGTTATTTTTGTGTTGGATAGCCAGTTTTTCAGCATCTTCGAGGGTTTCAGTTTCTGCTTTATAATTGTTTGAGAATTTCCCGTTGGCATAGCATCTTAGACCCTGAGTGCACACAGGCCCTCCAACCATACAAGGTAAGCATAATGTGGAGGGAACTAATCTTTATCAAATATGCAGTAGAGGTATTTTACAATGTGTAATATGAGATGTATGAGAAAAACCATTACTACCTGATGAAAATGAATTAAAGATGGTGACATGAAAACTTATAGGCCCTAATAACTTTTGAAGAAACAGAACATCAACAATATCTACTGTCCTTGAATTAAAAAATGCAAAATGAGTAACATGAATATAGGCACTGAAAAGACAGAAGTTAATCAATAGGAAGACATTAAACATAGCTATAGAACATCAAGTTATAAAACAAGGAACAAACTTTAAATATCTGGGAACAACATTATCTGAAGATGGTAAAATCAATAAAGAAATAGACAAATCAAATGTTGGGACAGACATCCCCAATACTTCAACACAAAGCAGTACCGATTACCACCAAAAACCATCTTATATAGAGTATATTCATTCAAACTTTGTGCAACCAATGCCAGACATGGTCACTTACATCTAAGCATACTAGAAAGCTTGTTTTCATAGAGATGAGATGTCTGTGAAAAGCGCTTGGAGTGACCAGAGAAGACAGAATTAGAAATGATGTTATAAGATAAGAGCAGGCCATTGAACCTTTCCTAAGCTACATACAGAAACAACAAATAAACTGGTTTGC
This sequence comes from Megaustenia siamemsis, assembly GCA_032433765.1. Classification (NCBI taxonomy): domain Eukaryota; kingdom Metazoa; phylum Mollusca; class Gastropoda; order Stylommatophora; family Ariophantidae; genus Megaustenia; species Megaustenia siamemsis. The sequence continues at coordinate 31,374,109 of JAVIAB010000139.1, read as the reverse complement.
CCATCTGGAAAGAGAATGCCATAAGAAGTGATTCCTTACCATCATCATCGTTGAGTGCCATCTCCGCATCGAAGGTTGGCTACCATGGAGCGCCATTCCACTCTGTTTCTTGCTTTGATGGTGCAGATTGTCATAGGCTGACTTGTCCATCTTTTGATGTTACTCGTCCATGTTAGTCTTGGTCTGCCTCTGCCTCTTTTACCTTGTATTTTCCCTTCCAATATTACTTTTATTAGGCTGTTGTGTCTTTTAATATGCCCCCAAAATTTCATTTGTCTTGTTTTAATTGTGTTTAGTTCTCTTTTCATTTTTAATTGTTTTAAAACTTTATCATTTGTTTTTTTTTCTTTCCATCCAATTCTACCTATTCTTCTATAAATCCACATTTCAAAGGCTTCAATTTTCTTTTCTGTTTTCTTGTCAAATGTCCATGTTTCTGCACCATACAGGAATATTGAGAAGATGTAACATTTTGCTATTCTTAGTTTTAGCCCTGGTGTTATTTGTTAACATGTCAAATGTCCATGTTTCTGCACCATACAGGAATATTGAGATGTAACATTTTGCTATTCTTATTTTTAGCCCTGGTGTTATTTGTTAACATGTCAAATGTCCATGTTTCTGCACCATACAGGAATATTGAGAAGATGTAACATTTTGCTATTCTTAGTTTTAGCCCTGGTGTTATTTGTTTTGATGTTAGTACCTTACCATACAAAATTAAAATTAAAATAGGAGGAGGGAGAAGAGTAAGAGGCAGACCAAGAGTAAGATCGACAGACAACTTCAGAGAAATGCTACAACATCAATTGACAATGAGTGAAACCACCAATAGGGCGAGAACCAGAACTTTGTATCTCACTCTATACCAGAATGGGTACAAGAGGAGTTGAAGAAAGAAAGAAAGACACAAAAACTTTCCTTTCTTTCTGCCTTCGCCTAATGACTACTCCTCTATGCCATACATCTACTCTTAAATATGTTGTTTGTAGGAGCTGTGATGTCTGTACCTTTCAGTCTAACACATCCTACTTCAGCATGACTATTTTGGTTACCAGTTTGCCTTCTCTCTGAATCACTACTTGCTTAGATGGGCTAGTTAATTTGTTATCAGAGCAACTGCAGTAAGTGGAGTAGAATCTTGATATGCCACTACAGCTTGATCTGACTCGAGTAGTCAGCTATGAGTGGTGACCGCTCTCAGCTAAGGTGGAGTAGAATCTTGATATGCCACTACAGCTTGATCTGACTCGAGTAGTCAGCTATGAGTGGTGACCGCTCTCAGCTAAGGTGGAGTAGAATCTTGATATGCCACTACAGCTTGATCTGACTCGAGTAGTCAGCTATGAGTGGTGACCGCTCTCAGCTAAGGTGGAGTAGAATCTTGTTACAACTGATCCTGACACAAGTAGTCAGCTATGAGTGGTGACCGCTCTCAGCTAAGGTGGAGTAGAATCTTGTTACAACTGATCCTGACACAAGTAGTCAGCTATGAGTGGTGACCGCTCTCAGCTAAGGTGGAGTAGAATCTTGTTACAACTGATCCTGACACAAGTAGTCAGCTATGAGTGGTGACCGCTCTCAGCTAAGGTGGAGTAGAATCTTGTTACAACTGATCCTGACACAAGTAGTCAGCTATGAGTGGTGACCGCTCTCAGCTAAGGTGGAGTAGAATCTTGCTACAACTGATCCTGACACAAGTAGTCAGCTATGAGTGGTGACCGCTCTCAGCTAAGGTGGAGTAGAATCTTGTTACAACTGATCCTGACACAAGTAGTCAGCTATGAGTGGTGACCGCTCTCAGCTAAGGTGGAGTAGAATCTTGTTACAACTGATCCTGACACAAGTAGTCAGCTATGAGTGGTGACCGCTCTCAGCTAAGGTGGAGTAGAATCTTGTTACAACTGATCCTGACACAAGTAGTCAGCTATGAGTGGTGACCGCTCCCAACTAAGGTGGAGTAGAATCTTGATATGCCACTACAGCTCGATCTGACTCGAGTAGTCAGCTATGAGTGGTGACCGCTCCCAACTAAGGTGGAGTAGAATCTTGATATGCCACTACAGCTCGATCTGACTCGAGTAGTCAGCTATGAGTGGTGACCGCTCCCAACTAAGGTGGAGTAGAATCTTGATATGCCACTACAGCTCGATCTGACTCGAGTAGTCAGCTATGAGTGGTGACCGCTCCCAACTAAGGTGGAGTAGAATCTTGATATGCCACTACAGCTCGATCTGACTCGAGTAGTCAGCTATGAGTGGTGACCGCTCCCAACTAAGGTGGAGTAGAATCTTGTTACAACTGATCCTGACACAAGTAGTCAGCTATGAGTGGTGACCGCTCCCAACTAAGGTGGAGTAGAATCTTGTTACAACTGACCCTGACACAAGTAGTCAGCTATGAGTGGTGACCGCTCCCAACTAAGGTGGAGTAGAATCTTGTTACAACTGATCCTGACACAAGTAGTCAGCTATGAGTGGTGACCGCTCCCAACTATGGTGGAGTAGAATCTTGTTACAACTGATCCTGACACAAGTAGTCAGCTATGAGTGGTGACCGCTCCCAACTAAGGTGGAGTAGAATCTTGTTACAACTGGTCCTGACACAAGTAGTCAGCTATGAGTGGTGACCGCTCCCAACTAAGGTGGAGTAGAATCTTGTTACAACTGATCCTGGCACAAGTAGTCAGCTATGAGTGGTGACTGCTCTCAGCTAAGGTGGAGTAGAATCTTGTTACAACTGATCCTGACACAAGTAGTCAGCTATGAGTGGTGACCGATCCCAACTAAGGTGGAGTAGAATCTTGTTACAACTGATCCTGACACAAGTAGTCAGCTATGAGTGGTGACCGATCCCAACTAAGCTGGAGTAGAATCTTGTTACAACTGATCCTGACACAAGTAGTCAGCTATGAGTGGTGACTGCTCTCAGCTAAGGTGGAGTAGAATCTTGTTACAACTGATCCTGACACAAGTAGTTAGCTATGAGTGGTGACCGCTCCCAACTAAGGTGGAGTAGAATCTTGTTACAACTGATCCTGACACAAGTAGTCAGCTATGAGTGGTGACCGATCCCAACTAAGGTGGAGTAGAATCTTGTTACAACTGATCCTGACACAAGTAGTCAGCTATGAGTGGTGACCGCTCTCAGCTAAGGTGGAGTAGAATCTTGTTACAACTGATCCTGACACAAGTAGTCAGCTATGAGGGGTGACTGCTCTCAGCTAAGGTGGAGTAGAATCTTGTTACAACTGATCCTGACACAAGTAGTCAGCTATGAGTGGTGACCGCTCCCAACTAAGGTGGAGTAGAATCTTGTTACAACTGATCCTGACACAAGTAGTTAGCTATGAGTGGTGACCGATCCCAACTAAGGTGGAGTAGAATCTTGTTACAACTGATCCTGACACAAGTAGTCAGCTATGAGTGGTGACCGCTCCCAACTAAGGTGGAGTAGAATCTTGTTACAACTGATCCTGACACAAGTAGTCAGCTATGAGTGGTGACTGCTCTCAGCTAAGGTGGAGTAGAATCTTGTTACAACTGATCCTGACACAAGTAGTCAGCTATGAGTGGTGACCGCTCCCAACTAAGGTGGAGTAGAATCTTGTTACAACTGATCCTGACACAAGTAGTCAGCTATGAGTGGTGACCGATCCCAACTAAGGTGGAGTAGAATCTTGTTACAACTGATCCTGACACAAGTAGTCAGCTATGAGTGGTGACCGATCCCAACTAAGGTGGAGTAGAATCTTGTTACAACTGATCCTGACACAAGTAGTCAGCTATGAGTGGTGACCGATCCCAACTAAGGTGGAGTAGAATCTTGTTACAACTGATCCTGACACAAGTAGTCAGCTATGAGTGGTGACCGCTCCCAACTAAGGTGGAGTAGAATCTTGTTACAACTGACCCTGACACAAGTAGTCAGCTATGAGTGGTGACCGATCCCAACTAAGGTGGAGTAGAATCTTGTTACAACTGATCCTGACACAAGTAGTCAGCTATGAGTGGTGACCGATCCCAACTAAGGTGGAGTAGAATCTTGTTACAACTGATCCTGACACAAGTAGTCAGCTATGAGTGGTGACTGCTCTCAGCTAAGGTGGAGTAGAATCTTGTTACAACTGATCCTGACACAAGTAGTCAGCTATGAGTGGTGACCGATCCCAACTAAGGTGGAGTAGAATCTTGTTACAACTGATCCTGACACAAGTAGTCAGCTATGAGTGGTGACCGATCCCAACTAAGGTGGAGTAGAATCTTGTTACAACTGATCCTGACACAAGTAGTCAGCTATGAGTGGTGACCGCTCCCAACTAAGGTGGAGTAGAATCTTGTTACAACTGACCCTGACACAAGTAGTCAGCTATGAGTGGTGACCGATCCCAACTAAGGTGGAGTAGAATCTTGTTACAACTGATCCTGACACAAGTAGTCAGCTATGAGTGGTGACCGATCCCAACTAAGGTGGAGTAGAATCTTGTTACAACTGATCCTGACACAAGTAGTCAGCTATGAGTGGTGACCGCTCCCAACTAAGGTGGAGTAGAATCTTGTTACAACTGATCCTGGCACAAGTAGTCAGCTATGAGTGGTGACCGCTCCCTACTAAGGTGGAGTAGAATCTTGTTACAACTGATCCTGACACAAGTAGTCAGCTATGAGTGGTGACCGCTCCCAACTAAGGTGGAGTAGAATCTTGTTACAACTGATCCTGACACAAGTAGTTAGCTATGAGTTGTGACCGCTCCCAACTAAGGTGGAGTAGAATGTTGATACAACTAATCCTGACACAAGTAGTTAGCTATGAGTTGTGACTGCTCTCAGCTAAGGTGGAGTAGAATGTTGATACAACTAATCCTGGCACAAGTAGTCAGCTATGAGTTGTAACTACTCTCAGTCTAGGTGCTGATGAACAACTTGGGTCTACTGCTGACATACATACCTTTCAGTCCCTTTTCACAACATGCTTAGAGCAAAGTGATTTTGTTTTTTTTGGATAATGTGCCCCTGAATAGATTTTTGTGAATCGTTTTTGTGATATCCATTAATTCTAATATTTAGTTCTCTATAATTACAGAATGGAACAAATGCAGGTCCTTATAGTCATGTAGCAGATTTTTCAGCAATCAAAGAGTTAGACCAAATCAGTAAAGAGATTGAAGATATAAAGAAGTGAGTGGTTTGACTTTTTCCTAATCAGAAAGTGTACTATTATTTTGATTATTTATTGTGTGTTTGTTATTTTTAGTGCTGCCTTCTTTTCTTGTGCACTGTTAGTTTAGTAAATTTCATGCTAGAAGTCAAGTTCACATATAGAATTCTGAAAAAAAAACTCTTAAAGGAAAGTGTCAGGTACACAGTTGTTAGTGCACTGGCTTGCACATTAATGTAAACTTGAATTCAATCCCAGTCTGATACTGCCCAGTTGATCCAGCTGAAAAAATAAAGGGTATCTGGCTTACTGAGTTGGAGTTGTAGCAGTATCAAGGGTGAGCACCTCCAAATGCTATGGTCAGTGCATTGAAGTTAAATGTTTTATTATCCTGTGATATTGTTTGTTGCTCAATATCCTTTTTTACTGGAAAAATCTGAGCAATTATGGTATTGCTTATTTGTACTCTTAAGATGCTATTAACAGTGAAGAAGAGCAAACACACACCTTACTGTGACTTAGAATAGTGAAGTTAAATACTTTTCTTGCCTATGACATCAATGTAATTCTTTTTTTTTACCTGTGTATATGTTTTTCCTCAACTTTGCTGATGACATAGTTCTCATCAGCAGTCAGATAAAAACGATACGGGAAAAAAACAAATGAATTGTCATCAATAGCAAGCAAAATAGGGCTTGAGATCAATCATGAAAAGACTAAGGTCATGAAAAGCTTGAATCCAACAGATGACAGAATATAGAAGGAAAACAAACCAGTGGAAGAGATCAATCACTTTATCTATCTTGGAAGTCACATTGACCGAGAAGGGGATACGAGCAAAGAAATTAGAATCAGCATAGCTAAAGCAACAATGTCTTTCAGAAGCCTTGAAAAGTTGTGGAAATCAAAACTCATCAGCACAAACACAAAACTTAGACTATTCAAATCAAATGTACTATCAACCCTTACGTAAGCGTGTGAAAGCTGGAAAACAACAAGAGACATAGAAACAAAGTTGAACGCATTCAAAAATAAATGTCTAAGGAAAATACTTGGTATAGCGTGGAACAAATTCAAAACAAATGAGGAAATTAGAGAAATCACCAATCAACCACTAATATCTTCAGTAATCAAGAAAAGACGATGGTCATATGTTGGACATGTGATGAGAAGAGATAGTAACCGAATAGCAAAGCAAGCCCTCATGTGGGAAACAACAGGTAAGAGGAAAAGAGGAAGACCCAGAGAGACACTGAGAAGAACATTGATGAGAGAGGCAAGAGCAGCAGGAATCGGCTCCCTCAATGAGATAGAGCTGCTTGCACAGAACAGAGACAAATGGTGAGATTTGATAAAAGATCTTTACAAGGATTGAAAACTGCTAGAATAAAAATTTAGATAAGAGAAGGAGTATCTGGGTCTACGCCCTATGGACTGACTACGGCTTGAAAGGTCAATAGATAGATATGTCTTTATATTTTGATGGCATTGGAGAAGAGTGTTTCATTTGCAATTAGTTATATATGTACCGTTCACAAACATTTGCATTTAAATAGCCTTGTAATTAATGCATGTGTTTTACGAGTGCATTCTATCTAGATGAAGTAATTGCATTTAGGGTTTGTGAAAAAAAAATGTTGAAGAATTTTAATGCGTATGGATGTTTCATTAAGGGTGGACACTATCTTGCTTTTCCACGATTAATTTATCTGTTTAAAGTTTATGTTACATTATTTACTGATTCTTTACTCTTGTTGATTCATTTGTTACTGTTGTGACTCGGAATATGTTGTGCTAATGTCCTAGCTGATTTTGTTGGAAGTGTGCCTAGAATGTCATTTAATGCAATTGGCTTATACTGAAATGTAGTTGTTATTTTTCAAAACCATCAATTTTTCTTGTTTGATAATTATAGTTCTCTGTATACCTTGTGACTAGGTATTTTTTTTTTAGTGATGTTGCACCATATTGAGACTTAGTTTACTCTGGCATCATTACTGTGCAACAATTCTATCATTTATAATTTCTATGCAACATCATTTTTATGTTTATATTTTTTGTTCTGAAACTCTTTAATGTTTTTTTTTTTATTTTAATTTCTAGTTTTCCTTGGGTTCTAATTCTCTATTTGTTGTAATTTCCATGCATCCTTGATGGCTAATCCATTCATTCTAAGCTTCAGTGCATAAATGAGCACACTAATCTTTTGAATTGTGTATTAAATTATTTAGGTCAAATGCACATTTCATCAGTTATTAATGTAGATCTAAATGATACTTATAAAGTTAGAACTTGAAAATGTTCCATAGAGAAAAGCTACAGCTGGAGCGAGACAAAGCCCAACAGGAAGCTGATATCAAGATCAGGCAAAGCGAGGTTCAGGTTTTGCAAAAGGAGTTTGATTCTCTGACTGGAACATTGTCTCAGCTAGAGTCACAGAAGAAGGAGGCACAGAAACGACTCGATGATTTGGAGGAAAAAGTAAGTCATTTCTTCTTCTTCTACCTTTTTAACTCCCTGTGGAGCATAGGTCTTCCGCAAAAACTGGTGCCATTTTCTTATGATTACTCCATGTTTTCCCCATCTTCATCGTCCCTGCTTCAATGTGTCTTCTCCAAGTATATTTTTGCCTTCTCCTTTGTCTCCTCCCCTGGGGATTCCAAAAAAGAGTCTGTCATGTAATATTCTCAGTTGACTTTGCAGCAGCAGCATCTTTTTCAACTAGTGTTTATCTGATGCTTTCCCCTAGTTCTAAGTTAGTAATTGTTAATAAAAAAGTTAGCCATTTCCATCCTTTTATTCTTCACAAGCATCTATTAATGAAAGTCTGTATCTTTGTGACTATAGTTTTTATCGTTCTGCATGTTTCATAACCATACAATAAGGCTGATTTTTAACTTTGGATTTGGGTGGTAGTTATGAAATAAATGGAGTCTCCCTTGACTTTGTCAATTAATCCTAGATTACAATTCCTACCTGTGGGTCACATTTTCTCTATCATCATCATCATCATGTACCATACTGGTTGGTATTGGTGATCATGTCCTTCCACAATCTTCTATCTACAGTGCATCGTATCAGTTCTGTTGTTGACTATTTTCCATGCCATGACATCAAGCTATCCAGTATGTTCTCTCTTTGTCATCCGCAATCTCTCTTTCCTTTTATTTTGCCAGTTGTAACCAAGTATTCCAACTTTCCTCTTCTCATGATGGGCCTGAAAAATGTTGATTGTTTCTTTCTGATGTTTTTTAGGAGTTCCCTTTTTGTGTTTGCCTCTTTGAGAATTTCTTTATTGGTCTTTTTGTTGTCCAGGGAACTTTCAACATTCTTCTGAGAAATGCCATCTCTGTGGCCTTTAATCGTCTTTTCATTTGTTTGTCTGCTGTCCATGATTCGCTTCCATAGGTCAGAATTGGTTCTATATAGCACAGATTAAGTCTCTTTCTCACTTCTATTGACATAGATTTGTTGCATAAGATATTTTCATTTTCTGAAATGCTATTTTGGCCTGAGCTATTCTGTTTTTTTATTAATATGGTGCATCTTCCATCTGATGTTATTTATTGTGCCAAAGTATTTGATGCATTGCACTTGTTTCAGATTTGTCTTGTTTATTTTTATGCTGCATGATGGTGATGATTGTTTCTTTGATATTACCATTACTTCTGTTTTCTTACTATTGAGATAGAGACCTTTTTTGTTGCTTTCTTTTACTATTATGTCTATCATTTCTTGTAGTTCATTCTCTGTCTCTGCTATTAAGACTGTGTCATCCGCATATCGCAAATTATTTATTTTGTGACTGTTGACTTCAATTCCCTTTTTGTCTACTATTGATCTCTTAATATGTTCGCTGTCAAGTGAAAACAAATCTGGCGACGGAACACATCCTTGTCTGACTCCTTGTTTTATATATTGGAATTGTACTGTTTGGTTGCTAATTCGTATAGCTGTTGTTTGTTGGCAGTATATGTTTTTTTTTTATTCACAGATCCTTGCCATCAATGTTTAATTTCTCCAGCATATTGATTATTTCCACATGCTTTACTTTGTCAAATGCTTTTGTGTAGTCTATAAAGCACATATATAGATCTTTCTTTACCTCTATAGATCTTTCTATCAATGTTCTTAAGATGTATATTGCATTATTGGTACCCTTTCCTTCCACAAATCCACATTGTTCCTCACTTATTTCTGGTTTTATTTTGTTCCTTACATGTCTCAAGATTATTCTTAGTAATATTTTAGTCATATGGTTCATGAGACTAATAGTGCGATGGTCTTCACAATCAGTGGCTCCTGACTTCTTCAGTATGGCTACAAAGATAGATTTTAGTAGATCTTCGGGTATGTGTCCAGTGTTATATATGTCATTGAGTAGTTTTGTTATAACTTCTACTCCCAGTTCTCCTAATGCACTTAGCTCTTCGATTGTTATATTGTCGCGACCTAGAGCTTTGCCTCTTTTCATGTGTTGAATTGTGTCCGCCACTTCACTCTGCATTATTGGTGGTCCTGTGTCTTTGTTGGAATTGTTTAGCTCTGGTCATTCATCATCATAGAGTTGACTGATATATTCTGTCCATCTTTCCATTGTCTTCTCCTGTCCTATTACTATATTTCCTTCCTTTGATTTCACACATCCTGAAACTTTGACTTCTTTTCTTCCTGTTAATTCATTTAATTGATTGTGCATAAATTTTCAGTCTTTCCGTTGTTGTTTTTCCATTTCTTCACATTTCTGTTTTAACCATCCTTCCTTTGTTTCTATGCATTTGTTCTGGATCTCTTTGTGCAATATTTTGTATGTCCGTTCTTCTTTCTTATGTTTTTGTCTTTCGTCCATAAGTTCTAATATTTCTTCTGTCATCCATTTCTTTTTGTTGATTCTTTTAGTTACTTGTATTACTTCTTTTGATGTTTGTTGAATTTATTGTTTGAGCATTTCCCCCACTGTTCCTCGGTGTTTTTCTCTATACCATCCTAAAAAAAACTACCACTTAAATGTTACATTTGTAGTTCCAAAAACAGTATTTTCTTTGAACTTTGCTACACAGATGTGTGTTTACCCAAACAGACACACTGGAAATTAATGGTGTAATAATTTCTTGAGTTATGTTAGATTTATGACTTAAAATTCGAATACATGGCTACCGGAGATTTTATGTTGTCAATTCACACGGCCACCGTAAGTCTGTCAATCCAGCCCTATGTTTGGTTCCCTCAAAGTGTTGTTCGCTGTCTATCCCAATTTACAAAGGTTTCTTTGATGTTTAGCAGACAGCCGAGGAGATTTTCCCCATCGCAAGAAAAAAAAAAAGAAAAAGAAACAAATTTCTTTGAAAATTGATGAAATTTATGAAAAAATAAAAAAAGCCCATTTTCTATGATACCATCATACTTTTTATGATGCATTTGAAGAAAAAAAATCAAAACCAAAGGAAACAAACCAACACTAATTGGTCACCAGAAGTAGTAATTAAAAAGGTTGGGGGGGGGATGCTTGCCTGCAGTAAACTGCCAAATTTCAAGAATTTGTATTTTGAAGCTGTAATATTTATGACAGAATCATAGTGTAGAGTTTAAAAATAATTCCTATCTAAATGTTAGAAGACCTAGATGAAAGAAGAAAAATAGACAGGAAGGAGAGAGAGGGAGGAAAGGTACATATTTGTGTTCTAGAGTGTTTAGAGTATTGCAGTCCTGTAAGTGTATGCTCTGGGGTTTGTTTGGATTCTCTGCAGTCACATGTTGCAAAGTTACTGAGTCCTATCTTATGTAGATGTGCTCTGAGGCTAGAATGATCTGTTCTGAGTCTGAATATCTTGGTCTGTACATGTCAAGTTTGTTTAAGCTGTCATTTTCCGGTTCGTATTTTCCATGTAACTGCCTCCATTCTTTTTCCTTAGCTTGCTTCAGGATTGTTTTTATTTTTTTGAGACTCTAGGATTGGTTGGACTGTTGAAGACTCCCACCTGCTTTTGCAAGTTCATCTGCTTTCTCATTTTCAGGGAAGCCACAGTGTGCTGGTATCCATTGCAGGACTAATTCTGTCTTTTCTGACAGTGAACATATGTTGTTCTTTATTACTTGTAAGCATTTGTCCTGTTTTGGACTTGACATTGCTTGTATGACTGACTGCATTGATGAGAATGACAATTTTTGGACTGAGGACCTCTTGTGTGTTAAGAGTTTGTATGGCTGTTTTGAGTGCCATTGTCTCTGCTCTGAAATTTGTGCACCTTTCTCCGGCTGGAAAAGAGAGTGATTTTGTCTTTCCACTTGGGTAGGTTATATAGATGTAATCTAGGGTTAATATTTGAACATAATATACTAGAATTTTCAGGATCACTTGTTGGGAGTAAAGAGTTAAGGCACAAAATATACCATAGAAATCAAACTGCACTAACTCATTTCTTCATCTATTACTTGTACACAGTTTAAAATTAAAATGTTCATATAACTATTTATGTTTTAACTTTCAGCGTTCCAGTTTAGACAGAAATGTCACAGAGTTGAAAGATAAGACAAGCAAAGAACATGGAGAGGTAACTGCTTGCAGAATTAAGTTTTTTTCTCTCAATCTCTTACATTTTTAGAACAGTGTCAAGGACTCAGTTGATTTAGTGCATGAAGGAAGTAGATAATTTTCACTCTTCCAGTATCTAAAGTGTCTAAAACATTACATAAAATGTTGTATAGTGCATCTTAAGCCTGGTAATTGAACCTCCAATACCAACTAATATGTACAAAATTGATAGAGCTTAAACATTTATTAAAAATGTTGACTAAATTTATAATTAAGGAGTGGTATTGGAGGTGCCAGAATAGCTAACGTCATTTCTGATACATCTGTAGTCTCCTAATTTAACTAAAATGAAGTGAATTGTGAAGGTAAACCCATATATTTGCTATCAGTATTTGTGCATAGACCTTATGTAGTGAATTAAGACAGTGAAAGGTGAAGTTATTTTTTCATGTGTAATCAAAACGTTAACGGACATTTCATTCACAGAAAAAACGGACGTGCACACACATATGTATTGTCTATGTCATCAGATTTAATTCACATTTTTACACAAATTTTCCCTCAAGCCATATCCATTCTTTTTGCCAGCAGCTATACCTTCCTGCAAAAAAACTCCTTCCTTTTGTGTTTATATATATATACTAATTGAAGATATTTTTTAACAAACCTTGCCCTTAATCATTAATAACCATTATTGATTATTCTTCTACATTTATGTAAGTAAGTTCTATACCAAGTGTTGATATAAATACAATAATAGAAATAACAAAAATCGTTTTTAACAACATGAAATATTTACTCCCATTAAGGCAAATAACGTCAGGACTAAAAGTGAGAATAATCAAAGGTTATATAAAGTATAGGAAGCTAAGAGGGAAAATAATAGATAGCTTGGTATCATGGCATGGAAAACAGTCGACAATGGAACTGATACGATGCACTGTAGATAGAAGATTGTGAAAGGACATGATCGCCTACGCCAACTGGTATGGCACATGATGATGATTATTATAGGAAGCTGCAATAGCTCAGTGGTCAGGAAACTGGACTACTAAAGACTAGAGATTGAATTTGGTCCTGATCAACGGCTTCCAGGTTCACCCAGCATTAAATTGGTACTAATTAATTTTTTGCTTGGAAAGATAAGTGGCACCGGCATATTACCAACCACACTACCTCAAAAATAATGTGTCAAAGGTTAATTAAAAATATATAATATTTGTATATTATATGTTCTGTACCTGATGAAGTCTTTTGCCAATATGTCATTGTTTGTCTTGTTTTTCTACTAATTTAGGTGCTATATACAATTTTATATTTACTTTACAAATAATGAAGTTTTGAAATAGCTGAAAATGTTTTTTTTTGTTGTTGCCATATTTGTGTTTAATTCATTTGTTTACATTAACATTTGCACACAGCAATGTAGTACACAAGTACACTTTAATATAAGTTAACAGACAGAAAATGCCTGTTAGTACCCGTAAACAAATACTGACAATAACATCTTTTTTTTTTAAAAAAAGAAATAAATAACACTATGCTTCAGTTTTACTTGACCAATTATGAATCCAACATTTTGTACAGCTCAGCCTAACATTACTATGTAGGAGTTAGTGTGCTTTAGTGTCAAGTACCTTTAGAGAAGTGTGGGGGTATTGATTGTCCAGAACAATTTACTTCTAGAATTGTGGTTTCTCGTGTGACTTATATCTTTCCATTGTATAAAATATTTATTAGTATGACTCATTGATTTGTTGTATATTGTCATTAGCATTAGTTGAATGTAGGAAAAATTCATACACTGGTTTCTAGAAAATTTCAATATCTGTGTTTTTGATGTAGCTTTGTAGAAATAGCTCCAGAGGTTTTATTTTATTCTCTAGAATTTTTTCAGAAAAAATATCATATTGCTGTTGCCAGGCATACATGTTGTGACTTCACAGAGTTTGTAATATTAGGTTGTCTAGATACTAGAAATCTTATTATTTTTACCATATATCAAATTGTTTTGTAAAAAAAAAAAAAAAGAATAACAACTTGGCAAGTCCAATATAGAATGTTTTGTGTATTAAATATGAAACTGGAATAGATATTTATTTATAAATGAATTAGGAAAGTTCAAAATGCAGAAGGAAATTTATAAAATGAACATTTGTTCATCAATTTTAAAGTGAACATATTAAAAATAGGAAGGGTGGAAATTTGCCAAAACACCTGTACAGCAGGTGCCATATATACATATGACATATATTTTTGTATTTTAAAGAAATCAATAAATAACATACTCTCTACTCAGTGTGCCACATATAAACTAACAAGTCAATACCTAACTTCTGTGATAATCTTTCGTTCATCATATAAAATCAATATTGCTTTATGAATGTAAATTGTGGACAGCCGATATTCAGTCTAAGAGATCTGATGAGAGAAATGTGGTTTCTAAGAAGATTGCTGTCAACAATGTGGACAATGTGGAATGATAGAGAAATTAAAAAAAGAAACAGAAACAAGGGAACAATGAATGATAATGGCAATAAAGATAAAAGAAAAAACTCACTAGGCTTCCATTTTAGTAAGGCAAACCTAGTGGCAATGGGAAAGATCAAGGGCTAAGAGGAACAGAGGAAGCTGAAAAGGAAAAATCTAGCAGTTTTGACAAATTTTGCCACATGAAGGATTATAATTTTCAGATGACAGATGTTTGGGAAAGAAATTGATCATGATTGTTGTAAAGTACTGCATATGATAATGAGTTAAGTTTAAAAAAATATATATAAAACATTTCCTCTGTGTAAACAATTTACATGAAAAAAAAAGAAGATACATTTTTTTTATTATTACCTTGTATGATGTTCTTGTGCTACAGCCATTATTCTATAAGAATTTAATACAAATCAAACAAACAACCTTTCTCTGTAGAATTGTTTTGCCTTGTCTCAAGCTATTGTCCTACAGTAATTGTTATGTAGGGAAAGAAATCTTGTTACTTATCTTCTCAGGCACACTGAAAAGAAAAGACAACAACCCAGACCTCTCCAAGCTTCCCCATATATATTTTATTGTTGGTTTTGAGTGAAGAGCTTGCACATGTGTGTTCCCACTTTTATCTCGTGATTGCACTTTCAGGTTATCAAAATGAAATCTTTGCTGAATAATAGAGAACAACATATAAAGGTAATTGGTCTGTCCATGGCTTCATGGGTTATTGACAGTTTCACTTTTTTTTTTTGTATTTTTCTTATGCATTGTGTGCTTTGTGGTTTTCTAACAACATTAACATTCGGGTTTGAACCAGTTTTTCTTGGCCTCTATAATCTGAAGTTATTGACTGCTGAAGAGAAAAAATCCTTTTCAAAATGAGCCGGTGCTCATTTTATTTAAATAACAGCTTACAACTTCACTAAAAGCTTGATTATCTGAATTGTTTTGTTCACCATTAAAATTGATAATTGAATTTTAGCTTATGCATGGCATGTAATTGATGTTTCTCAGAATCAAGGTTGAGGAGTTGAAATCATAAGTAAATAATGGCAGATTTAAAGTCAGTGAAAGATATATATATATATATATATATATATATATATATATATATATATATATATATATATATATATATATATATATATATATATATATTACTTTACAGTCTCATCTTTAACCTTCCAATTACAAAAAATGTGAACTTTGACCTTTAGTAAAGAATTGTATGGTTCTAATTCATTGATAGCCGTAATTGGGTGGTGTGGGAAAAAAAATAGATTTCTGCAATTTTTGTTACAAAAGTTGGATTTACAGACTTCACAGCCTTGATTGATTTGAATTTTACCTTTCAGCTGTTAGCTGAATGTTATCAACAGCTGAATCCTTCTGTCCTCCACAGTTATCTCAAGCCATGATACAAATTAAAATGATTATATTCTAATGTACCAAGCTTCTAGTTGTATTTAGTAGCAAACACATGACAGTAAGAATAACTTTCTGTAAATTAAAATACAAATTTATTTATCCAGCAGTCTTTTCTTTTTTAGTTTGATAGTTTACAATTGTATATAAACTACATTTTGCAGCATCAGGAAAACCAATGAAAGCAACAGCAGATTATGTAATTAATTAATCCTCTCCAGCTTCATGGTCTGCACATTATCAATGTGTATTTTGTTCATGGTTGCCCCCTTTCTTGTTTGCTGCCTTTATTTTATAGTGAACCTTGACTGATTCCTTTTCAGCAGCTCTTTACAGCCCATCCCTCTCATTCAAAAGTACATGTCTTTTAGTTCTGGGGTGAGATGTGTGTGCTATCAGTGGTTGGATTATACTGACATAGGTGGTGGCAATGTATTACAAATGATTCAGTGGTTTGTACATGATGACTGCAATACCTGCATATTATAATAAACTTAGATGTCTGTTTCTTTTAATTTATTCCTTATATAATTCATCATCATCATCAACTACATGCCTGCTGGCATAGGTGATCATGTCTCTCCACAACTTTCGATCTAGACAGTTATTTATCATTTCTGTTGTAGACCTTCTACCAAACCATTCTCTTTAGCTGTTTGGTATCTTTTCTTCTTTGCTTCCCTCTATCTCTTCATCTCTCAATTTTCCCAGTTGTTACAATATATTACAGCTGTTCTCTTCTCATTACATGGATAAAAAATGATAAATGTTTCTTCCTGATATTGGATGGGATATTAGCTCTCTCTTTGCTTTGGTCTCTTTCAGAATGTTTTCATTACTCTTCTTAGCTGTCCATGGTATTCTCAATATTTTTCTGTAAAACCACATTTCTGTAGCCTCCAGTGATTTTCTTGTCTGTTCTATTGTCCATGATTCACATCAATATGTTAAGACTGGCTTATATGACTAGCCTCTTTATAATTAACTATCAATTCTTGGTTATAATTGCTATCTTTATCATAATCTCAAATCTAGGCTTGTCATAAGAACATATCCATACATTACTTTATAATTCTATCTATCTATCTATTGTCCTTTTGAGCTGAAGACGGCACATAGGGCAGAACCACAATCTCAAAAACAGAAACCTTGCGTGCCAAAATGGCACATATTGCAGAGATCACCACTTCTAAAATCTATGGCTCTGTTTCCATAACAATACTTTTTACAATGACAGCTTGTCAAGCCATCGATCAACCTCCATAGTCACCTCTTACCACATGCCTGGAATGTCACAGTGTCACTATTCTCTACTTCCCTCATAATGAAGCCCCAGTAGCACACGGGAGCACTTTATAATTACCTAAATCTAAATCTGGAAAAAAGTATCTGGGTCTATGCCCTATGGGCCGGCTACAGCTCGAAAGGTCAATAGATAGATAGATAGAAATCTAGATACAGTATTATGACAAATTTAGTTTACTTGAAAGTTAACTGATTACTTTATAATTACCTAAGTCTACATCTGGATACAGTTTATTCTGTTCTGTTCTCACTTCTCTTGTGTGCTACATTGTTGAGGACAAATGAAATTTTTTAACAGGACTGCAGTTTGGTTATATCAAATAATTTTTGTGGTGATTCAAGTTTATTGAATTCATATTTTGTATGGTCTTCTCTCTTTTATTTTGTTGTATCTAATTGTTAATACTTGTTGCGGAGTGCTCTTTGTTGGTTGCCATTTTACCAGTCCAAACAATTAAATTTGTTACTCTTGGATGTAACTCAGGATTGCAGCTACAGCTAATATTATTTTTTTTTTATTTTCTGATTTAACTGCTCCCTTTGTTTCTTTAAATTGATGAACTGCTAGTCTATTTCTAAAAATGTTGTCTGTCTTATAACATTCGTCTAAAAAATATTCTCTTGAATATTGCTTGCTTCTCCATTTTAAATCTTTAATTATTATTTAATTTTGGATATAGCTATCATTATTAGCTCAATTTAAGTGAAATAAGACTCATTTCTTTAATTTATTTTGCAGTTACACTTTTATAGTAATATTACATCTTTAAATACATATTTTTTAAAAATAATAATGTTACATCTTTAAATACATATTTAAAAAAAAATAGAAATGTTACATCTTTAAATACATATAATTTTTTTTTTAAATAACAGTTTTGCTACTTCATCATACTTCAAGGCATTTAAATAAATATCTCTTATTTGATTTTTAATTTGTCGGTCAACCTATTGTAAATTATTTTGTGAACAAATTTCACTTGATTCTTTAGAAATGTTTGGTACAGCACTCATGAGTTTTTGTTTTGCATAGAGTTTGACATCATTTTAGTTAATTGTATCTTTTGTTATTGTGAGCCTGTTTCTTTCACTCATCTTTTGAACATTTTAATATGTCTCTTGAATCCATGCCCTGCAGTAATAAACTCTTTATGGCTTATATAGTCTCTCCAAGCATCATCAAACCCATTCTAATAGAGAAAGATGACAATGGGGTTTTTACCAAATGCAGTTGAACAACTTAAACTCTCTTATGCTCTTTATCTCATTGACTTTGTAACCATGTCCCAGATTCTTCTATTCTTTTCTTCCTCAGCATATCATGTCCTTAACTTTTTTGTGCTAATTGAAAATATCTTCCCCACTAAGTTTCCCTTCTTAAGCATGCATCAAATTAATTTTTTTCCTGTCTTCATTTAGTAACATTGAACTTGTAGTGCTCCTTTTTGTAATATCTCTTCTTTTTATTGCTAAATTATCCATGTTTCAGCATACTTCTTTAAACAAAAAAAAAAAAATCCTCACCTTTTTTTCTGAAGAAGTGACTATTATCATTTTTTTAAAGTCAAATTCTCACAATTCACGTCTTTAAATGAGTACATTATTAATTATCTAGATCACCACATAATTTTTCTTTTCTATTTGTAATGAGGGGAGTAACAAGTGTATAATTCTATCACATTTATGTTTTGTATAAATATATTTATGTATTTATTATTTCAAATTTTATAACATTCATTACTGGGCATGCTGCCTATATTCCCCAATTCAATAGAAAACTCCTAAAAATACCCCATAGGTGGAATAAAAAGCTGCATCAATATGATTATGGAAGGCCCCAGTATCACTGCAAACGAATTAAAATCCATAATTGCTCAACCGTCCGTGCCAGTGGAATCGTCCAAATTACTATTTCATCTCCCAAACAAAGATATCTATCTATCTATCTATTGACCTTTCGAGCCGTAGCTGGCCCATAGGGCGTAGACCAAAATACACCTTCTCCTATCTAAATTAAAGTTAACATTACTTTAGATTATTAGAAGCATGCTACAGTGGAGAAGATCCTTACAAAAAACTGACTTGCAACTAATCCTAAGTTGTTGTTCACATGCTGAGACTTGTTATAAAATCTAATTCTTCTGTCACACTATTATACAACTGTCACACTATTATGCAACTGTCGCACTATTATGCAACTGTCACACTATTATGCAACTGTCACACTATTATGCGACTGTCACACTATTATGCAGCTGTCACACTATTATGCAGCTGTCACACTGTTATGCAACTGTCACACTATTATGCAACTGTCACACTATTATAGAAGGGTAGTTCGGTAGAAAATGTGACAAGTTGTATTAAAAATTACATGTGTGATCAGTATCGTTGTGCATCAGGTATGGAAGGGTTGTGATCTTGAATTACCCATAGATAGTGTTGGCAGTCCCTCACCATGCATATAGGAACATAGAAAACAGTTCAACAAGATGGCTGCACCCTTGCAACAATGCATCAAGCAAAAACATAGAAGTTTTCTGAAATTTATTTTTTTCACTAAGGCATGAATCTTACAGAGATTCATTATTGGATGAGAATTCAGTATGACAGGTGTATGAATAGTAACCAGCTGTGTGAATGGACTGAGAAATTCAAGAACGGCATCTCTAGAGTGAAGGATTCTCCTTGCCCAACTTTCCTGTCAATCACAGAAGACAGCATTACAGCTGTAAATGTAACTGTTGTGTCACAGTCAAGGAGGTGGTGTGTCACTACTGGACATTAGCTTTGGAAGAGCCCATCATATAATTCATTATGTGCTTAACTTCCAGCAAGTGTATCTAGAACCTAAATGACTAACCTCTGAAATGAAAGCGAAGCATGTCATTGCTTGCCAGGAGCTTCTGTGTCAGAGTGATGCTGATGGTGAAGCATTTCTGCAGCTTATCATTACTGTGGATGAGAACTTACACTTCTGTGAGTCAAACAAAAGCAAAAGAGCATGGAGTGGAGCCACACTTCATCTTCAAAACCAAATGAGTTTTGGATGTAATGATCTGCTGAAAAATCATGTTGATTTTCTTCTGTGATCACACGGGGCAAATCTTAGAGCATGCCCAGAGGAAGCACTGTGACCAACGCCACCTATTCAAACCATCAGAGGGAACATTTTAAGCCAGTTATTCATCTGTAACGGCGCTGATTGTTGATAATGGTGGCATGTCTCTCCTCCATGGCAATTCAAAGTCACATACTGTTAGAGCAACAGTGTTGACTATTGAGGAGCTATGGTTAGAGTGCATTGCACACCCTCCACACTCACCAAACCTCATATTGACATCTTCAGTCTACTTAGTGATGCACTAAAAGTAGAGTGATGTTCCGGGACAGCAATGAGGTTTGGTTGATGTTGCATGAGTGATTGTGTTCCAGTTTGAAAGAGATCTTTTCTCCTTGTTTGAAGCACTTTTCAATTGCTGGCATAAGTACATTGACATAGAGGGGTACTTTATTGAAAAGTGGTGGTGTAATTATCTTAATGTTTGCAAAAAAATACTCCGTAAAAAAACCCAAAAAAACTGATTTTAACACATGCTGTTTGACACAGTTCCTTGGCTTTAGGAATTTGATATACAGCATACTGCTAGCTCAGCACTCCAGAAAAGATAGTTTTGCTTGCAGGCCGTTCATGCATATTTCACCATGTGACTAGAGTGTTGGATTACAGTACCAATTCAGGAGTTAATTTATAGACATACATTGTGTTTTGAGCTTCCTATTATCAAGTTTATGTTATGCATACAAATGGGCTGAAACACTTAAATTGTTGATACACAGCAAGGGATGCAGCAGAATGGGCAGTAGTTTCTAGTAGTAAAAAGGAGACCTTGCCTTTACTACAAATACATGTGTAAATGTGACATGATAGAACTGAAGTGAATACAGATTGTGGGAGAGAGCTTGTGAAAGACAGATCCAGCTGGAGACAGGTCAGAAGGTCATAAATGTAGGTCTGAAAGGAGGCAGCGTTAAATTCAGGCAGATTGCCATGTGTAAGCTAAAACACAAAGGAAGAAACAAGAGCCTGTAATATGGTTCTTGCATGGGCAATAATTTCATTATCTTGACACTGAAAACACGCCACCATTAGCTGGATATTTGCATTCAAAGTTTGTCTGCGGCTTTCCATTTAGCATTCACAGCTAGTAAGACTTGAAAATATGCTCCAACACATCTAGACAGCTTCCTCTAGCAGTAATTAATTTAATTCACCTCTATGGCTACCAAGGCTGCCCTTGACCATGGGCAGAGGATCAAAGAATAGAGCCACTGTCATCTACTATGCATGTTATAAGAGGTTAGAATAAAAGTCTTCACTGCTGATACAGAGTACATGCATATGAGCTGAAGCCATTTTCAGTGCTTTTGTTAGTGTATGGTGGACATGCTGAGAAGGAGATCTGAGCACTGTGGAGTTAGTTGTCTGTGATGCAATGATAATGATGTGTCAACTACACTAACAAAACTTAAGTTAGATTTTAATTTATTTACACATCTTTTTTTTTATTCGTTGTAATTTTTATTCAATGTTACAGTTACACACACAAAAGAAAACACACAGGACATTTAACACATTTATAATCATTTAAATATTGCCATTATTTGCTTATGACTGTTTTGTGGTGACGATTTTGTCTTTTACAATTTAAATGTGCATTTGGTTTGTGAGAAATTGCTTGGTTTGCCTTTGGCATATTCTAGAATGCTAATGCTCAATAAATACTTCATTGGGTTAAAGTGCAAGAGCCCACCAGCTAAAGCATCAGCAGCCAATATTTGTTTCTCTGTGCAGTTTGTTATTTTTGTGAAATTTGGTCTAAAGGGTTTTAAAAATAAAATGGTTGTGTTTAGTTCATGACAAGATACTTATTGTTGATGTATTTGGAGTATTATCAAATGTTAAAATATAATCATAACAAGAACATTAATTTTCTATATAATAAACACAAATTACAAGAAATTTTGTTCATGAATAATATGTAGCTCTTTCAGGCATGTAAATATGTGGAGACAAATAATAATAGATGAATATTATTATAAAGGGAAACTTCCGAGGTGATAGATCAGCAAATCATTTCAGAAGAGGAGGTATGTTTACAGCACTTGAAAAAAAATCACAAATAATCAACAGAAAAAGAAAAAAAGAACAATATATGGTCCAAAGCAGGATCGAACCTGTACTCCTTGGAACAGCACCTTGCCATGGAGTATGGGTTTGATCCTGCTTCGTACCATATATTGTTTTTTTTCTGTTGCTGATTATTTGTGATTTTTTTCAGAGTGCTGTAAACATTCTGAAATGATTCCCTGTAAATATTTGTTGATTTTAGAGAATAGTAGAGTATTAGCTTGCATTTCTGTGAAAATGTGATTATTCTGCTCTACTTACAATAGGAGATCTTTATAGATACAGACTATTTTCTGAAAGATAAATATCAAAATTGCTAAATTATAATTAAATACACTGTAGTAAAAGTCAACAATCAAAATAATTCTTTTTTTAAGTAGTGCAAACAGACATAGCAACAAAAATTGAGATTCTAGAATTTACTTCACATTATTTGTAGATGAGTGTAAAAGTAATCAAGGCTGTCTGTTGATTAAAGATTATGATTATATATCATATTTTTTTTCTCCGTTCATCAGCTTTCACCTCTGGCAAAGTCCCTAGAGACCAGGAACTGAATTTTGCGTGTTAATCTGTTTTTACTTGGCAGCCGTGTGCACAGGATTCCCTCGCCACACAGGCAGATAACTCTGACTTCAGCGGTTCTCATATTTTTTCCGTTGATGAGTAATTAACATTTCAAGCTGGGCCTCGCTACTGAGACCAGGGGTGGTTGCCGCAGAGAAAAATCATAAATAAAATTTGTTACATAATATTTTATCTGAGATCATACCTTGTTAAAGACAAAGAAGCCTTACCCATCGGCCATGCTTTGTAGATTATGAAATGAGAAATTGACATGTAAGGTTTTTTTTTTTATAATATCATTTGTAAGCCTATTTTGAATCTGGTAAAGGTTTACCATTAAATAAGATGAAAGGTACGATGCATGAAAAAAATAGAACAAATATGATATTGGATCACATATACCCTGGCTTGGAAAATGGAAGTAAAAATTAACCTGATGAGCAACACTAAGGAAAGAGAGAGAGAGAGGTGTGGAGACCTATGGCTACCAGTGATCCTGTATGTTACCATATTATATTACAAAATTCTGGGGTCATCAGTCTTCACACACTGAGAGACATGCTAGGGAGGAGAACTGAGACCTTATGGACATGTCCGATGTGCAGTGAAGATGATCTTCAACTAAACTAAACTATATTATAATGAGGTTTATTTTTCCTTGCATTGTCCACATATGCCATGAAGTTGTATTAGAAGCTTGAGTTTTCTATTAGTATCGTTGTGGATTTTACTGAAGGGTTTCTACGATATACTGTATCCATCTGACCCAACGAGGAAATTCTCAGAGGCCAACACAAAAAGGGAGCTCCTAAAAAGACATCAGAAAGAAACAAGCAACATTTTTTGGGCACATCTTGAGAAGAGGAAATTTGGACTACTTGGTTACAAATAGTAAAATAGAGGGAAAGAGAGATTGCGGACAACAAAGAGAGAAAATACTGGATAGCTTGGTGTCATGGCATGGAAAACAGTCAGCAACAGAACTGATACGATGCACAGTAGATAGAAGATTGTGGAAAGACATGATCGCCTATGCC
This sequence comes from Megaustenia siamemsis, assembly GCA_032433765.1. Taxonomy (NCBI): domain Eukaryota; kingdom Metazoa; phylum Mollusca; class Gastropoda; order Stylommatophora; family Ariophantidae; genus Megaustenia; species Megaustenia siamemsis. The sequence goes on along the minus strand of JAVIAB010000139.1, from coordinate 31,350,414 downwards.
AACCTGTAAGGCACATGATGATGATCCATCTGATCCTTAGTTTCCTCTTTCCCTCAAGCCAGAACTGTTGGCTATTGTCATTATTTTAATTTTTATAATATTTACATTTTATCTTCCATGTAAAACTTTATTTTAGAAAAACTCTCTATAGCACTCTCAACCACTTACCATTTTGAGCATTTGAAGTGTTCTTTCAGTAAAATGATCACTATCTTCTGGGCTGTCGATCTATATATACACACTGGTATTGACGTCATCTGGTAATGTCTCTCCACTATCCTTGCTCTTTGGCAGCTCTCTTAGATAAGTGTAACAATGAACCTGAATATAGTTGCATATCTTGACAATGTTCATATAATTGTTTCTGATTTTCTTTTAATTTTATCTCTTAATTTTATATGACTTTCAGGTCTTATACTATGACTAAACCAAAATAGTCTATATTTTAAAATCCTTTTTTTTTTAAAAAATATATTTTTTTGTTTAGTTTACATTTCAAATTAGTATGCATTATTTACTATTTATTTTTATATATCTACGTTTTAAAATGCCCTATTAACATTAGTCTATATTTTAAGATACCGTTTTCATTTTTTTACGTCACTGTATTATATTAGTATACCTCTTTAAGCTTATTAAGCTAGTTTACTTAATTATTTTCCTTTAACCACTTATTGCATATTAAACCCACCCTTTGCTATATTGCAAATCACAAAAATCTCGATCTTTTTATAATGTTTGTGAAGACGATAAAAGATTATTATTTTTTTTTTTATGTTATAAATAACAAACCAAATGTTGCACACTTTTACATTGTTGCATGTTGTGAATCATCCAACCAGATATGATATATGAGAAGTTTCATGACATTGATCATAATCACAATGGAGTTATGGCCTACACCAATAAAATCAAACACCTGGGCTTCACATCACCCTAGTTTAGCTAGCAATACAACAGAAATTACAAATAAAAATAAAAAAACCATGTAAAGAAAAATTGTAATTTAACCAGTTCAATTAAAAAATGTAACAAAATCTTCTGATTCATTCTTGCAGTAAATCTGGTGTGAAAGATAATTTGTAAAACTAAATATATGTAACTATATCAGTTTCCTCACTCGTATGGTGTCATTAATAAATATATCATAAAAATAACAAGTAATTTTCATTTGCAAAGGTCTGTTATATAATTTTTGTTAAATAATTCATGTAAAATGCATAGTGCATGGTTGGTTATATTATAGGATGGAAGCATGGACTGATTAGTGTTAAACACAATGCAACATAGCTTTTAGTGTGCTGTTAGTGGTATTCACTTCAAGAAAACCTGTTGTATGTTAATGGCATTCACTTCAATAAAAGCTGTTGTATGTTAATGGCATTCACTTCAATAAAAGCTGTAGTATGTTAATAGCGTTCGCTTCAATAAAACCTATGTTGTAATTATATGTTGTAATATCACTTTTGAACAGGACCAAGAAACAGAGCTTGACAAACTAAGAGCAGAACTGGCACAGTTGAGGGAAGAGGAAATAAAGCTGGAACAAATCACAGAATCCAGTAAACAACAATTACAGCAGCTTGCAAGCTCACAAGGGGAAATTAGTAGCGAAATTTTAATAGTAGGTTACCACTGTTGTCCAGTAATTTTATTTGTATGTTCACTTTTTTGTGTGAGGATCTATATATTCTAGTTGCACTCATTGTGCTCTTTTTATTTTGGTGTTAATGTTTGAGTGATAATAAATAAATATAAGAGAGAGCTCTGATTCTGTTTATATGGTGCATATTTGAAAAGCTTAGGATATGTACTGCATAAATAAATAATGTTGGTGATGTATGATGAATATTGAGATTCTCACGAGCATATGTAAAAGTAATAGCCCAACTTTTAAAATTAATTCTTAAATGACAACATAAATGTACTTTTTTGTAGACAAAAACAAGACTTCAGCAACTTCAGAACCAGACCAAGGGCCTTGACTCTGATTTTTCAAACTTTGCAGACTTCGGTGGAGACATCTCCAGCTCAGCTGAAGTTGCCAATATTACTGCAAATGTAAGAGAAAACTGGCCAGATGTTTATTTGTGTTTTTTTTTGGTTTAAATTTGTTATCGGAAGTGAAAAGATACTGACCTTTAGTTTAATTATCTGCTGCATACATACCCAGCAGTTCAGCAGCAAAACCCTCTTATTTATCAAGATTCATTTCATCATCATCATTGAGTGCCGTCTCCGCATCGAAGGTTGGCTACTATGGAGCGCCATTCCACTCTGTCTCTTGCTTTGATGGTGCAGATTGTCATAGGTTGACTTGTCCATCCTTTGATGTCACTCGTCCATGTTAGTCTTGGTCTGCCTCTGCCTCTTTTACTTTGTATTTTCCCTTCTAATATTACTTTTATTAGGCTGTTGTGTCTTTTAACATGCCCTAAAAATTTCATTTGTCTTGTTCTAATTGTATTTAGTAGTTCTCTTTTCATTTTTAGTTTTTTTAAAACTTCATCATTTGTTTTCTTTTCTTTCCATCCAATTCTACCTATTCTTCTATAAGTCCACATTTCAATTTTCTTTCATTTTCTGTTCTGTTTTCTTGTCTAATGTCCATGTTAAGATTCATTTAGACAAAGAAAAGATTTAATACCTTTAGAGTATCTCTGTATATCTACTCTTGTCCATGTGTTTTCTGTTTGCAGTTCTTCATATTGAAGACCCAATGTAATGGAGTCAATATGAACTCCTAGGTTCAGAAAGTAAGTAGTGGGCTGAAATAGCCTTTTTGATTTCCTGGGTTCTGCTGAAAAAGTTGGATCTTGTTCACTCTAAAAGTATTGCAATACTGGGTCATCTATATCAGTAAACCTCACCACTGTGAGGATTATGATAACTTTCACCATGTTTGCTGGCCTGTTTTGATTAATATTGTTGCTGTGAAGACCATATGGGAGATGAAAAGAAGTCTTGGTCAGCAGATGGGCTGCCTACCCTGCCACACAATCCACCATAAAACAACATTAATGATAGATCTTGCTCAGACTTGCAACCAAATGGCCAGGATACTTTATCTGCGATTTTCATAGAATAATATTTATGTCAATAATAAATTAAATGGTTTGGCCACATAACAAGAAAGAAATAACTAAGCACAATCCACACAACTAGCAACAAATTCTATGGATACAACAGACCAAGAGGATGCCCTAGAAAAAGTTAGATAGATAGATAGAATACTAGAAAAAGTGGGATACATGACAGCAAAGTGAAACACAAAGATCGATCTCACCCATCAACATTGATATGCAAATCTTCTTCTTTCTTCCTCATCTGCCTTTCAGTGTCGATGGGAGATATAATTTGTGGTCTTTTGCTCTTCTGTTCACCTCTGCTGCTGTTATGTTTCCTAGTGCTTCTAATATTCCATCGATCCATCTTTTTCCTTGGGTCTGGTGTGATATGCAAATGAAGAAGGAAATAAGAACAAGGTTTTATGTTTAAGTTAAAAATGTCTCCTATCAACAGCACTGTTGTCTTCAACTTTGCTCTTTATTATGATCTTCTAATGTCGCAATGTTGTTGTTTTTTTTAAATTCTTTATACCAAAAGTATGTTAACAATCCCCTTGACCAGACATTTTAACAATTTTTCAGGCTGTTATGAACAGTTTCAGTAACTTCTCTAATGTGGAGGAGTTTAAAGAGGACCCTTTTAAAGATCAAGACATGTTTGGTGGAGGTGGCATGTTACCAGATTCTCAGAATGATCCATTTCAAAATGATGATCCATTTAAAGAAAGTATGTATATCTAATTCTCCTTCTCATCCAGTATGTTATTTAAATAACTTTTGAGTAGGAAAGTCTCATTAGTCTTGATAAGTCTACTTTTCTTGGAGAGACAGCTATGACAACAAACAACCGCTGCCTTGCAGGGAGGTTTAAAAAAAATGAATGCTCTGGAAGCAGTCATGAAACAATGTGCGCTGTTCTCATTAGACTGCAAGGTTCAAAACATAATGCAATGAATTCTACTAATAAGCCAATAAAGATTAAGCAAACAAATTTCTGTGTTTTGTTCTCTTACTGTCCTCATTTATGAAAATAAACTATTTTTCCCTTTCTCTAGCCTTGTTTCTTTTTCTTTATATACTTACCCCGTTTTTAGTCTTCAAATCCCTATTGTTCAGCATCTCTGCTTGCAGTGGTCACTACACATAGCTACCTGCACCACATACATGTCAGGTTTGGTGAAAACCAAAGCTAATCTAAACCCTACTCCACCTGCCAGTGGTGCCTCCAGGAAAAGGCTAATCAGTCTGGCCAAGCAAGTAGGGATTGAAAGAGAAATGTAACCTGGTACCCAAAAATGTTAGACTAAAGATGGTTGTGTCAGATTAAACGGTGCAGGCTTCATGACTGCCAGAAATTAATGTGTCCATGCCCACTTAACATCCCCTTAGAGGTGGATGATGAAGAACAGTGGTGTAGTTGTCAAATGAACACAGAAGAGAAAGAAAATCTCTTTCTTGTCAGCCTATTGTGTTCTTTATATCTTTATTTGTTTGTTTGTACATTAAGCATTCTTTCGGTAGATAACTGTGCTTTCTTTTCTTAGTTTCCTTATTTCATTCATCTTTTATGAATTTTCTCACATTTTAAAATATAAATTTATATATTATTATAAATATTTTATGTATATTATTTCAGCATTTATATTTTCATTACTTCTTTAACATGATTCAAGCTTTTAATTGATGATAGTAGCTACATACATTGTATGACTTATCAAAACTAAAAACAAACGATTTATTAGTTTCGCTGCATCATGAGAGTGGAGTCCTTTTATAATATATCAATCAGTATATATCAACAATAGTATAGACAGCAGAATATATGGTATTAAAGTTTGATAAATACTAAATATATATATATATATAAAGCAAGAGAAATTACACATATCTGGATTTTAAAATGTCAATACCAGGTATTGTTGCTCATCAAACTCAGGAAACTAAAGATACACACAAAGCTGTGATTAGCACTTTTAATAATCTGGGTTTCTTTGTTAGTTATATTTGTCTTTATTTGATAAGTTCCTTCCTTGTGATCAGTCACTAGTAAATACATAACACATTCTAAAAGTCTTGCAATCTGTACATGCAAGACAAATAACTTAATATTTCAGGAAAAGAAACATAACACTCATCAAGATATTATTGTAATAATGAATGTAATATGTAACAAAAATTGGTGTCTAAATTTCACTTTTTTAAAATTATTATTATTATTCTCATTAAACAGATGATCCCTTTAATTCCACGGATCCATTTGCTTCAGAGGATCCATTCAAAGATACTTTTGGTGATACTTCAACAACCATTAAGGTAATACACAATGTTTATTAGTTATGGAAACCACCATATTGTCAATACACAGACACCAATGGTGAATATGTGTTCAGAAGTTTTGTGAGGACTTAAACCTTGAGGTACCTGGGATTTCAGTTTGATCAAAGTCTTTGCTTTCACCCAGTATATAGATCAAGTGTTAATGGAGGCTAGGAAGGGGCTCTCAGCAATAGGAGTAATGGTAGGGATGGACTGTGAACAGTATAATCATGTCCTCCCATACCAAGGACTGGTGGTTTCAGTTATTGAGTATACATTGACTATTCTAACTCTCAGCCATACACAGATTGAAAGACTAGAATGAATACAAAATGAGGCCATGCGTCACATGCATGGATGTACGAAAGCCACACCTTGCAGGGTAATGCTGTATCTCCTTGATTTTCCTACATTTATTGGGGAGGAGATTTGAGCTCTTATGAACATGTCTGGTGTGTAATGAAGAGGATCTGTCGACTAAAATAAAATTAGAATTTTGAGCATTTTTCACTTCTTTTTAAAATTAAATTAATTGCTTTACTTTAGACTTAGAACAGACACTTCATCAAACTCTTCCGTTTATTTCAGGGTGATGATATGTTTGGTGGAAGCTCTGATCCTTTCACTAATTTAAATCAAACAGAGAAAAATGATGGTGCTTTTGATGCATTTGGTGTCAGCTGGGATGCAAGTAGTGCATTTAGTCAGTCTAGTGATGTAAGTACTATTTTGTTTTCTGTCTATGGATTAGTTATATGAAACTTGTCTAAAATACCTATTTAGGATACAGTAAAATGAAATTAATTATATATTTTTAATTTGAAAATCTCCCTTTAAGTCTTTTAGATTTATATTCTCAGTCATTAATACTTTTAGATATCTCACTGGTTTTTTATATTAATTTATTATTATTATTTTGCCAACACGGGTAAAAATAAAAACAGATTACAATTTAAAGAATCAATTCCAGTGCATTAATCACATGAATCAAGTGTATTAGTTTGTAAAAGCTGTATTTGAATCAAGTGTATTAGTTTGTAAAAGCTGTATTTGAATCAAGTGTATTAGTTTGTAAAAGCTGTATTTTAAACCTAGAGTACGATACCTTTGTCAAAATGATGAAGACAAAATAAAAATTCTTGGAATTCAACAGTTTCCCGCTCCCAACATTTTTTTTCCCTCTGAGTAACTTCCTAATTATTCCTGCCGGTGACCTCTGACAAGTCTTTGCTGGTGGATTTTTTTTTTTCAAATAACGTGCACACTTAGTTAAAAACTGTTAATGTAATGCAAATGTGCAGCTTTTGTTAAAGTTAAACTTGATCATAAGCGTAATAATCTTTTACTTCTGACTGAAATTCTCTTCAGCTGTTGGCGAGCGAGACATCAAACAAACCCTTGTAAACACAAGATAGGCAACGGACGATGATAAGATAATAGCTGGACTGAGAGAGGCAACAGACGATGATAAGATAATAGCTGGACTGAGATAGGCAACAGACGATGATAAGATAATAGCTGGACTGAGATAGGCAACGGACGATGATAAGATAATAGCTGGACTGAGATAGGCAACGGACGATGATAAGATAATAGCTGGACTGAGATAGGCAACGGACGATGATAAGATAATAGCTGGACTGAGATAGGCAACGGACGATGATAAGATAATAGCTGGACTGAGATAGGCAACGGACGATGATAAGATAATAGCTGGACTGAGATAGGCAACGGACGATGATAAGATAATAGCTGGACTGAGATAGGCAACGGACGATGATAAGATAATAGCTGAACTGAGATAGGCAACAGACGATGATAAGGTAATAGCTGGACTGAGATAGGCAATGGACGATGATAAAATAATAGATGGACTGAGATAGGCAACGGACGATGATAAGATAATAGCTGGACTGAGATGGGCAACGGACGATGATAAGATAATAGCTGGACTGAGATAGGCAACGGACGATGATAAGATAATACTGACGGCTGACGTGTCAATAAATAAAGCACCACCTGATAACGTTATGCATTTGAATTGTGGGCCATAAATTGGGCCTAAGTGAACAAATGATTACTGCATCCTATTCCCATGGCTTTTGTTAGGTAAATGCAAAGCTTTGTAGCTAAAATTTAAAGAAAATATGATTTTTCTAAACTACAATAGGTGTTCAACATTTTGACGAACATGTCGTAAAAACGCGACTCACAGATGGGTATTGTAATCTAGGGTTCGTCACCGAGTGCCATCTCTGCAACGAAGGTTGGCTACCATGGAGCACCACTCTGCTCTTGTCTCTTGTTTTGATGGTGCAGGTTGTCATAGGCTGATTTGTCCATCTTTTGATGTTACTCATCCATGTTAGTCTTGGTCTGTCTCTGCTTCTTTTACCTTGTATTTTCCCCTCCAAGATTACTTTTGGTAGGCTATTGTGTCTATTAACATGGCCCAAAAATCGCATTTGTCTTGTTTGAATTGTTTTTAGTAGTTCTCTTTTCATTTTTAGTTGTTTTAAGACTTCATCATTTGTTTTCTTTTCTTACCATCGAATTCTACCTAGGGTTAAATCTAGGGTTAAGTAGATAAAATCATTGAGTGAACATCCTGTTATGACAATTTGTAACCCTGTGCTTTATGATTGTTAAATCAACTCTATGATTTTTTGATTAAACATCCACTAACTGTATTAAGTTCTATTGTTGCATTGAAGCAAATCGAGATTTAGAATTAATTCAAATTATTAACCAAGATTTACATTATTATATTTAAAATTAAATTTTAGATTTATGCAATTTTTGTAATTGCAGTAGTAATAATCATTGTACATTTAGTATATAATTGGATTCTAAAGTGAGGTAATTTTACAGAAATATTTATACATATATATATATCTGTGCTAACAGACTTATTGAAAGATATCACACTTGATCAAATTCTCAATTGATAAATTCTTCTGTGTGAAGAAATTCTATAGTTACTTATTTTTGCTGAATTTCTTCATCTTTTTCCAGAAAGCCTCTAGTTTTACAACTGATCCTTTTAGTGCTCCATCGAAATCCAATTTTAATTCTGCCAAAAAGAAAGCACCTCCACCACGTCCTGCCCCACCCAAATCAAAAAGCCCTACTCCATTTGGGTCCATGTCAACATCACCAAACATAACAGTTCAGCCCTTAGGTGGGTTTGATTCCGATCCATTTGGAGGAAATGATCCATTTAGTAGCTCAGGAACTAAATTAACTACAGGAAACAGTACAGTGGATCCATTTGCAAACTTTGCGGACTTCAGTCCTGGAAAGGTAAGACTGTTCTGTTTATTGTGCTTGTCAGAACTAATGTAAGTATTTGATTATTCTCACTATTAAATTTTATAATTGATTTTTCATGCCAGATTGTTTGTATTCCAATTAAATGTGTCTTTGTGATTCTAAAGCTGGTGTATACTTAAGAAAAAGACAATTTATAATTAAGCTTTCTTTTTTAGTTGAAATTAATTAATTGAAATACAAAGAGCACTAAAGGAAAAGCTACAGATGTAGAAGATAAAGGCAATCAGAGTACAAGTAGGCAGAAACGCATTATATGAGGCATTTGTAACATTGTTTGAAGATGATTGCATACTGCTTTCTTTGGTGATCTTAACTAAGGATAAGAAGATAAACTGTTATTATATGTGAATGATGCTGTTGAAACTGACATCTTGTATGTCATGATTTTGGATTATTATTTTAGTCATGGTAACTACTGCTGCTTAGACTAATGATTATAATTTAGTCTTGGTAACTATTGCTGCTTAGACTAATGATTATAATTTAGTCTTGGTAACTATTGCTGCTTAGACTAATGATTATAATTTAGTCTTTGTTAACTGCTGCTGCTTAGACTAATGATTATAATTTAGTCTTGGTAACTACTGCTGCTTAGACTAATGATTATAATTTAGTCTTTGTTAACTGCTGCTGCTTAGACTAATGATTATAATTTAGTCTTGGTAACTACTGCTGCTTAGACTAACGATTATAATTTAGGTTTGGCTTTGTGACATTTGCTTTGCTTTCAAAGAAGATACAAAGAATTGAAATGATGAATTTGAAAAAAATATGGATGAACTTTAGGGCATTTGAGGGCTCAGTTTCTACCTGGAAACCTTTTTGTAATGTTACACATTAACATAATGTAGAGCTTGAGTCTGACTTTAGATATTACAAACATTATAGATGATAAGTGTTTATGATTGTTGGCAAATGTTGATACAAGTACATGATTATTAACAATTGTTGAAAAGTTCATGATAATTATCATTTATTGACAAAAGTAATATTTGTGTTGAGATAATGATAGTTACAAATTATTAATATAAGGTAACATGATCGTTAACAGATATTAATATTAGTACATGATAGCTAACAGATATTAATATTAGTACCTGATCGTTAACAGATATTTATATTAGTACATGATGAGATGGTTAGATGATATTTATATTACTACATGATAATTTTACAGATATTTATATTACTACATGATAATTTTACAGATATTTATATTAATACATGATAGTTAATTAATGTTAATATAGGTAGGGATTATTGAGAAGTTTTTTTTTCACCCCTATCATTAGCTTTACAGCAGCTTCTCTTTTCTATATCAGTCTCCTTTTTTTGTTGTAAGTACATGGTAGTTGACATGGTGATAATTGACAATTCTAGATAATATTACTATATTATAATAAGTGCATTATAGTTAATAACTGTCAGTGTAAATGCATTATAGTCAACACAATTAAGTGATGTCAAACAACTCCTAATATATGTACATGATATATGTATCTTTGTGGAACACATCTCTTTGAGCTTACCAGTATTGAGCACACCAGTTGTATTTGAACACCATTAGGCTTTTCTCATAGAATCAACTTTCTGAAATAAATATTATGTTATGCAGAGTTGCTTATCATCATCATCATCAAGTACCAAGCCTGCTGGCGTAGGTGATCATGTCTCTCCACAACTTTTTATCTCGACAGTTATTTATCATTTCTGTTGTTGACCTTCTGCCAAGCCATTCTCTTGATAAGCTGTCTGGTATCTTTTCTCTTTACTTCCCTCTATCTCTTTGTCCTTCAATTTTTTCCAATTGTTACAATATATTCCAGCTGTCCCCTTCTCATAACATGGCCAAAAAATGACGATTGAGTTGCTTATACTTCATTATAATGTATGCAGATACTTGTATTGCAATAAAATAAAATCTATTAAAATAATGATGCAATTTTCCTTTTGAAGACTAATAAAACAACAATTAGAATGATTTTCCTTTACAAATGAGAACTATACATACACTTTAAAATCTTAATTTCAGTTGCAATCAAATGGTTAACATGGCTACTGAAGAAATTACATTAGAAACAAAAATATTTAAAAAGTCATAGAACATCATTTTAAAATGTTTCTTCCCATACTGGTGCATTCATTTTAAATCATGAAAGTGATGCTCACAAGTTAGACTTGTGGATGAGAAGATTGTTGTGCTTTTCATTCATCATCACAACTTTCACCATAGATTCTCTTTAAGTCACTACCTCTGTGACTCACACTAAACTCTCACTAAAGGACTAGCCTCACAATGATGTGGAATTTGCATTCTAAAAAAGCTGAAGAAATAACTGCTTATCTGTCCCTTGATAGTATCGAGGAATCATAGTAAACAGCAGTTAGTGAGCTGGTCTGCTGACAACAAGAGATGTGTTCAATTATCATTTATGGCAACTAGGTTCACACAGCCGTAAATGGGTACCATGTTTTTTTTCTGGGAAAGACAGAGAGGGGACTGGGTGGTCTACTGGTAAGACATCTGCCTCTGGACATGTTTAAATCCTGTCTTAGGGAATGCTTCACTTCTGTGATTTTGTTGTGACTTTGCCCTTCCTCTAATCTCTGGGTATTGTCTAAAGCTAATGTCTAGCCCACATTGATAGCTGGAAAAAAAACAAACTGGAGGTTCTGTGGGCATTTGTGCACATTAAAGAACCTTTGGCAGTTAAAAGTTGAAAATGGTAGGCAAAAAATGGTTATAGCCTAGACAAAATTGTTAAGCGAATCTAACCATGCTGAAGACTGATGTGTCAAGCCAAAAGGTGCCTGATATAGTGGCCTTGCCATAAAACTAGGGATACAATGTATCTCAATGCAATGAAGAAGAAGAGAAAAACAACAAAATATAAGCACTAACATCAAATTTACATTGGAGACATGTGGATTTTTTGTGCCCTCATGATATCAGCACCTGAAATCATGGACCACTGCCCATAGAAATTGTGATTCATCCCTCTTAAAAAATGAACTCTGCGTTAGAAATGTGCAATTTTTCTCCAGTCTTGAGGAATCCTTGGAGAGATTAATGGAAGAATTGAACAGATAATACAACAATCAAAACTGAATACAACATTGTTATAGCAATTAGGGCACGTAAAATAGCAACCTGGATTAATTATGTGATGAGATCAAAATCCCTAATAAATAGAAAGGCTGCTTGAAATATTGTTAGTATGGATTAAATCATCTTGCCAGATAAATGTTACAGAAAAATCAATCTTTGCACAGATATCATAAACCTTGACAAAGAAAACATTAGCCTTTACTGAGATATCAACTTTACAAAGGTAACGAACGTACTTAAAAAAAAAAAAATCAGTTCTATAAATTACATTTCAAATAACCATCAGAAAATGTACAAACAAAAGATATAAAAGAATCCTCTGACCAATTAATCCTTTGCTGGATAATTTAGATTTTCACATCATGACACACTAACTTGTTGGGATTGTAAGCCAGTTCTTATTGGGAGCCTCTGTGCCTGCCTCAATCCAAACCATAAGGTCACAAAGAGCAGGAAGACAGGCAATCCCTCGAGTGCTAAGATTATTACTGTACATATTACAGTCTGGTGAAGTCTTCCTCTCTCTTTATTGATCTCTTGAGGTGGCACACACATATGTTAGCTGTTGCAAGGGAGATTATCACTAAAGGACAACCTCATTCCTTTGTGGATCAAGTGTTGGTGCATGAATATGATGCAAAATGGGAATGAATAAAGAAGAATCAAGTGTTGGTGCATGAATATGATGCAAAATGGGAATGAATAAAGAAGAATCAAGTGTTGGTGCATGAATATGATGCAAAATGGGAATGAATAAAGAAGAATCAAGTGTTGGTGCATGAATATGATGCAAAATGGGAATGCATAAAGAAGAATCAAGTGTTGGTGCATGAATATGATGCAAAAGGGGAATGCATAAAGAAGAATCAAGTGTTGGTGCATGAATATTATGCAAAATGGGAATGAATAAAGAAGAATCAAGTGTTGGTGCATGAATATGATGCAAGAGGGGAATGAATAAAGAATAATCAAGTGTTGGTGCATGAATATTATGCAAAATGGGAATGAATAAAGAAGAATCAAGTGTTGGTGCATGAATATGATGCAAGAGGGGAATGAATAAAGAATAATCAAGTGTTGGTGCATGAATATGATGAAAAATGGGAATGAATAAAGAAGAATCAAGTGTTGGTGCATGAATATGATGCAAGAGGGGAATGAATAAAGAAGAATCAAGTGTTGGTGCATGAATATGATGAAAAATGGGAATGAATAAAGAAGAATCAAGTGTTGGTTATAAACTATAAAGTTGCTATTATTTAGTTTCTACAGTGCCTGACTTGCAATAATGATACAGATTTGTAAAGTTAATAAAGAAATGTTAGGAGTATGAAAAAATGTAACAATTCTTTCCCATGAACACGCTTGAGGGATGGCATTCTGTCAGTAACAGTGTGAGGTTTTGTTATACGCTGTTACTTCCTTAAATTAATGCTTGCTTTTTCTAATATACATAAGCACCTGAAAGCCAACAAGCTAGTTACACACCATCTCATTGATGCACATCACCTCACTCATGCCTGTTTTTTTTTTTTTTTGCTTTGCTTATGCCAGTTTGAGGACATCACGCCAGGCTGGGGCCAGTGATGCAGACTTCCAGGTCCAGCAATGATTTTAACTACATTCACTTCTCATGTGCGTGATCCTGCTTTTTATATGTGGTCTTTTTTAAAAAATTTACTTTTGGTGTTTTTTAACTCTATGATTAGCTCTCTTTTATATTTGTGATCATTTAGCATATATTAATAGTTTTATTAGTGTAACTTCCATTTGAATGAGATTTAAAGTTCATTAACATGTTGTAAATATAATATGAACTTGTCCAATTCCTACACCAAAACATCTTTACCACAAAAAGCAAAAGTATGATCTCCAACATAAGTTAGTTGGTTCATTCAAGAAGTAATTTCCAAAAATCTTTCATACACTTTTTTAAAATATATTTATGGCATTTAAATAAAAAAATCACACTAATTTTAGAAATTTCTCTAAGAAATTATTATCCCACCTCAATTTTAATTACAGTATCTGCTTTATTTAGATATCGTTTGCTTTTATTGTGTGCTTGCATTAGACATTGCCTGATTGGATTAGGTATTGCCTTCTGCTGTACAATGTTTGGTCGAATTAAAATAGATCTACAAGTATCTGTTTGAATATATATTTTATGCATAAATTAGATTTTGCTTGCTTGAATTAGCTATTGCTTGCATAAATCAGATTTTATTTGCTTGAATGACTACATTAGTCAGTGTCTGTGAGAATGTCTCAGTTAGTCAACTCAGTGAGTAAGTTCAAGAAAATAAAAAATTGACTGGGCTAGAAAACAATGCCTTCATTTTTAGTCTCAGAGAAGGTCTGAGTTAACAAGAATTTGTTTAATTTTTGTGCCTGGGCTGGTAGGAATTAGAAGTACTAAACAACTTACAGATGTCGCAACTGTGAAGAATGAACTACACTGATAATCTAAGTGCTCTTTGGTTAAAAAAAAAAAAAAAAAAGTAAAGTACCCCCAGTCATGGCAGAGTGGCGTATAGGAAATATGGTGTTAGTGACCATAAATTTTACATACCTTCGGCACATGATTTTTTGGGATAATGTGGTTGGTATGCCCATGCCGCTTTACTTTCCCAGAAAAAAATCCAGTACCCATTAAAGGCTGGGTCAATCGGTTGGGATCGAACTCTACCTCTTGTCCTTTGTAGTCCAGTTCACTAATTACTGAGCTATCGCAGCTCCAAGTGCTCTTTGGTGGGCTGGACAAATCATTGTTTCAAGTAATGTTTGTGAATCTATGACCATGACCAAGGTTGAAAGAACATGCAAGTCAGTAGTGAAGAAGCAAAATAAGAGCACAAGACAAAGTAGACCAACACAAAGTTGGTTTCATCAATTACAACACACTGAGGGAATCTCAACACTTATGGTTTTGTCATGAAGTGAGAATGATCTGATAATAAATCATTAAATAATCGCTTGAATGAAACAGCTTACATTGCATCAACTTCTGGTAGGAAAATGGAGATTAAGGCATTTGCTGCTACCCTTCTGTTTAAAGAGACAGTTGAGTGATGCAGTTATAATAATGTGATAAGTCAGTCAGTGCTTCAAAATTGATAGAACTGATGCCTCCTACATGAGTAGGAGACATATAGAGAAAACTCAAATGTGAACAAAAAATTGTATGAATATACAGTCCAGGTCACATGGAAGTTTGTGGAAGCACAAAAGCTGATAGCCTGGCCTCATGTAGGATTATGTTGGAATGACAGACATGCAAACAGATGATGTTTTGGAGATCCTCAGTAATTTGATGTTAGAAATTGACATAGCTGTCTGTGAGAATGCAGTCTTGAGACTACAACAATTTAGAATGGGTTGAATAAGTAGGAATAACAATATACATGAGTGAGCACAAAAGACAAGTTACTGGAACCATCATTGTGCATACATTTCATTGTAAGTTGTGACCATGCAACTGTGTTTTCCCTAACTGTTGTGATGTCAACTTTAGCAACAGTGAACATCGCATGAATAAATCATTCTTCAGTTTTTTTTAATTTTTTGATATTTTGCCTGCTTGAATATGAAGTAAGATGCTTTACTGAAAGGTTGCCTGCTTGAGGACCTGTCTTGCAATATTAAATATTATTTGTAAATATCACTAATACCTGAAACATTACTTTCTTTTGTAAGATCCTACTTACCTGTTTAAACAAGATAATACTTCCTTTAATATATTATCTGCTTGAATGAGATACTACCTACTAGAAAATACAAAAACCTCTTTAAATAAGATTCTTAACTGCTTGAATAAGCGAATATTTTAAGAAAAAAATAATTTCTAAAACTGAGCACATAATGAAAAATTCCTGAATTTATTGTTTGTGTTTACTATTAGGAGTATTTTTATTTCCCATTTGAGCTGACATAATACAAGGATTGTTCAGTGGGAAACCAGATCAGTTGTATTAAGAATCATGTATATGTCTGATGTCATTGTGTGTGTGTGTGGGGGGGGGGGGTGATTTTGAACTTCCACTAGATTGCGTTGACATTCTTGCAGCAAACATAGGAACTAGGAAAACAGTTTGACAAGATGGTGGTACCCTTGCAATAGTGCACCAGGCAAGAACAGTGAAATGTTTTTTGTTTTTTGAAGTGAAATTTGTGTTTAATGAAGGCGTAATACCTATCCAGCCTAATCATCGGGTAAGAATTCAGTATCTTGACAGATGTATGAGTCATACATAAGTGTATAAATGGGCTGAGAAATTGAGGAATGACATCATTGGTGTTAAGGATTCTCCTTAACTGAGAACGAAGGACAACATTGCAGTCATGGAAAATATGATACAGGGAAAGTTGATGTACTATAGTCAAAGGTCAATGTTTTGAAAGAGATCAAAGCAAAAAGAAAGCTAATTTCCAATATTAGGAAGAAACAAGCATCATTTTTTTTGCCAAGTAAATGAGAAGAGAACAACTGGAATATATTGTAACAGCTGGAAAAATTGAGGGACGAAGAAATAGAGGGAAGCAAAGAGAAAAAATACCAGACACCTTAAGAGAATGGCTTGGCAGAAGGTCAACAACAGAAATGATAAGTAACTGTTGAGATTGAAAGTTGTGGAGAGACATGATCACCTATGCCAGCAGGCCCAGTACTCAATGATGATGATGATAGTCAAAGAGATGGGGCATCACTATTAGACTTGTCGGATGAGCCGATCACATTATTCATGATGAGCTGAAGTTCTAAAAAGTGTCAAATATATGTACCCAAGCAGGGCTGCACGAGTGCCTGTACACCTGTCTGAAAGAATTCTTTTACCATGGTTTCTACACGTCTGTCAAGCAAGCACTGGTGTAAATGCATTTATCTAGAAGGAAAACTGTGTTGAACAATAATAATATAATTATTGCAGTGTTTGTAATAAAGAATTCTGCAAACAACAAAATCTGGTTTTCTATTTAACATACCTTGTATGCAGATTATTACTTTGTTCTTATTAATTTCCACCTTGAAGTCTTCAATGGTGACCTGACATCATGAAACAACACATTATTCTCAGCAGTTTAAAATAGAAGAAGTAACAAAGCCAGAATGGCTTATGTCAATCTAAGCAGGATGTATGGAATCACTTCCAGTATAACACAAAAACCAGTCAAAGGATATATGGAATCACTTTCAGTATAACAAATAAACCAATCAAGGATGTATGGAATCACTTCCAGTATAACACAAAAACCAGTCAAAGGATGTATGGAATCACTTCCAGTATAACACAAAAACCAGTCAAAGGATGTATGGAATCACTTCCAGTATAACAAATAAACCAATCAAGGATGTATGGAATCACTTCCAGTATAACACAAAAACCAGTCAAAGGATGTATGGAATCACTTCCAGTATAACACAAAAACCAGTCAAAGGATGTATGGAATCACTTCCAGTATAACACAAAAACCAGTCAAAGGATGTATGGAATCACTTCCAGTATAACACAAAAACCAGTCAAAGGATGTATAGAATCACTTCCAGTATAACACAAAAACCAGTCAAAGGATGTATAGAATCACTTTCAGTATAACACAAAAACCAGTCAAAGGATGTATGGAATCACTTTCAGTATAACACAAAAACCAGTCAAGGACGTATGGAATCACTTCCAGTATAACACAAAAACCAGTCAAAGGATGTATAGAATCACTTCCAGTATAACACAAAAACCAGTCAAAGGATGTATGGAATCACTTTCAGTATAACACAAAAACCAGTCAAGGACGTATGGAATCACTTCCAGTATAACACAAAAACCAGTCAAAGGATGTATAGAATCACTTCCAGTATAACACAAAAACCAGTCAAAGGATGTATAGAATCACTTCCAGTATAACACAAAAACCAGTCAAAGGATGTATAGAATCACTTTCAGTATAACACAAAAACCAGTCAAAGGATGTATGGAATCACTTTCAGTATAACACAAAAACCAGTCAAGGACGTATGGAATCACTTCCAGTATAACACAAAAACCAGTCAAAGGATGTATGGAATCACTTCCAGTATAACACAAAAACCAGTCAAAGGATGTATAGAATCACTTCCAGTATAACACAAAAACCAGTCAAAGGATGTATGGAATCACTTCCAGTATAACACAAAAACCAGTCAAGGACGTATGGAATCACTTCCAGTATAACACAAAAACCAGTCAAGGATGTATGGAATCACTTCCAGTATAACACAAAAACCAGTCAAGGATGTATGGGATCACTTCCAGTATAACACAAAAACCAGTCAAAGGATGTATGGAATTACTTCCAGTATAACACAAAAACCAGTCAAAGGATGTATGGAATCACTTCCAGTATAACACAAAATCCAGTCAAAGGATGTATGGAATCACTTCCAGTATAACACAAAAACCAGTCAAAGGATGTATGGGATCTGCACATTTATAGAGTATTCATGGAGACTGGCATAAATGTAAATAGCATCATCTCACATATTGGAAAATGTTTCAAATGTTTTAGCTGCACAAAATCAGCAACCTAATACACGCTCAACAAATACAACTAAGAGGTTATATTATAGTGTTATTTGCTGGTTATCATCATTACATTCCGAACATGTTCATAGGTGCTCAGATTCCCTCCTCAGCAAGTCCAGCAGTGTCCAGCGATGACAACTCCAGTTCTGTTTTGGTTGATAAGTCTTCTTATACGCCTACTAAGTTTCTCATTTCTGGCTGTGCCCTCTAAATACCCTTCTCTTTCATTCGAAGGAGTGACGTGGACTCATGGTTATCGAGGTCCTGTGCCTTTCCTACATCTTGGAGGGCATTGATAATGTTTGCCCGATCCATTGGTTGACCGTCTTCAGCAACAGTGCAGCTAGCCTGCTGTAAATGTCCATGCCCTCATTTAGTGTCGTATTACAGATCTGTTTGTTCGGATGACTGCATCTTCCTCATCAGTGTTATCACAGATGAGACCGTTGACCTCCACATTGTCTGAGTTCTGTTCCCTTTATTTCCTGTCAAGTGTGATAATACATGAAATTGTGCCCATGAATGCCGCAGGCACCAGTATTCACTCCTCGCCAGTGTTGATATTGGTAAGCCCACAGACCTGTTTGATGGCATCTTCTGCTTGGTACACCGATGGTCTGCCTCTTTTTAACCTGACACCTTTCCCTGTGTTGAGCCTGTGGTGCAATGGATGCTCCTTATCTGCATTTATCTTCAGGTATGTTTGCGCCCTCCAGATCTTGATTCTGTCATCCATGGTTGGAAAGACAAGAAGATACCTCTTTGCTACACAAGGAGTGTCCCTCGTACACCCCAAGATAATGTGCATAACTTCATTCTGTATTTTCTCCAGCCTGTCACTTTGCATCATACTGACAGTAAGAATTGCTATGGCATACTCGATTAGTGTGAGGATTAGTCCTTGGAACAGAAGGGTAAGTAGCCTCTGCTTGATGTTGGCAGCTGCCATGACCTTCAAGGCGACTAATCCTTTGGGGGGATTTTGTTATCACATGGTCCCTAAAACACAGGCTGCTATCAAACTTAACTCCGTAGTACATGATCAACCTGTTCCTGGTCATCTTATTTGCTTCCATTTGTACCACCGGTGTTCCAGTGTTAACGATATGATTGTTAAGGGAGAACCATGCCACTGATGCTTTATTAGGATTAACCAAGGCACCTGATACTCCACACCAGAAAGAGATATGATCAAGTTCATTTTGCAGTGCTGAGAAAATTTCCTGTCTGTCTCTTCCCTAACAATATACCAGAAAGTCATCAGCAAAAGTCATAGTTCTTCCCCTCCCTTCCAGCTGTTGTTCCGTGATCATTTTCTTCTTCTTTCCTTCCTTATCTGCCTTTCAGCGTCAAGGAGAGATATAATTTGTGGTGTTTTGCTCTTCTGTTCGCCTCTGCGGCTGTTATATTTCCGAGTGCTTCTAATATTCCATCGATCCATCTTTTTCGTGGTCGACCCTTGGGTCTGGTGTTCTCACAACGGATGTTGAAGGCTCACTGTGTTGTGTTTAGATCTTTCTGCCATTATTGTGATCATTATTGTGTACACACTAAATAGAACTGGTGATAATGGTGAGCCTTGTGGCAGCCTTGGACAAATGGATGTTGACTTGGATAATCAACTTCCCCATCTAATTATCACCTTCCTCTGAAACAGTGCTGCAGCGATCCATCTAATGAGGAAGAGATTCACCGCCAGTTTGAGGAGCATATGCATGAGGTTTTCAAATAGAACT
This sequence comes from Megaustenia siamemsis, assembly GCA_032433765.1. Lineage (NCBI taxonomy): Eukaryota > Metazoa > Mollusca > Gastropoda > Stylommatophora > Ariophantidae > Megaustenia > Megaustenia siamemsis. The sequence continues at coordinate 31,330,295 of JAVIAB010000139.1, read as the reverse complement.
CTGTTTTATGCATCCTCCAGATCTATAGCAGCAGCATATGTCTCCTGTAGTCTGTGGAAGCCTTCGAAGATATCATATGCAAAGACTGCCGTATTGAGCCATGTCTGTTATATCTGTAACCTCCACGTATGGGTGGGAATGCGCATATCTGTTGAAGGTGATAGGCGACACATGGCCAACTGTTTTATCAAGTAGCTTGCCCGCAGTGTTCTGCATCATGATGATTCTTAGGCACTGATTTGAGAGTGGTCGTTGTTTGCCTTCAGTAGCGGTAGTATGTAGGTGTGTAGCCACTCATCCTTAATCTGGCCATTCTGAATGCTTGCCTTTGGCGGGCAAGCAGGGCCTTCCTTTTGCTCTCATCAGATTTGTGCCATATCTGGCCTGTGCTCTGGAATTCTGGTATGCCTCTGTGTTGTATAGTGCCATTCATGCTCTGATGAAGGCGCCAGAATGTGACTAGCCACATCGTCCCACTTGGCATCCAAAGTTTAAAGGCATCATTTTATGGTCAACCTCTTCTTCCAGACGCTTCAAGAGCTCAGGTTGTGTTCAACCTCCTTCTGGCTTTCTGTCATGTCTTGGCCATTATTTGTCTCTTGTTCTGTCAAGCTTCCTCGGCTCCTACTTTCCACCAGGGCGGCTGCATCCATCTTGCCTGCCTCCTACGAGGGGCGCCCTGTTTCCTATGTCTGCTTTTGCTAATGACGTCCTTGTCTGTGTTTCCATAGTGGAATGTGTGGAGCTTGCTTTCTCAAGTGGGATAGTGATCACTTCTGTGGAATCCCAGTACACTCCACCTGCAAACCAGTGCAAAGTTGAAAGTCATCAGTCCCAGGTCTATGACACTATCAGAGTCCCCTGTTAAAGTTGCCCCTGCATCATTTAAGCACACTAAATTGGCTGACACCAGTGCATTCTCTAGGTCTTCTCCCTGCTTGTTGGTTATGATGTTACCCACTGGTTGCCTCTAGCATTAAGGTGTCCGCAGAAAATGGTGTTCTCCTCCTTGAAACCAAAGAGATTCTGCCATTGTTGTGTATTTCCACCTTCCCATTTAACATACACATTTACAATACAAAAGGAACTGGAGTCTGCACCCTAAGCACATGTACCTGCAATTCTTCATTGTACCACACAGACATATTAACCTCAGCTGTCACCATGTTGTTATGCACAAGATGGCCTGTCCCAGGTGTCATGTGAAATTCTTCATTGTACCACACAGACATATTAACCTCAGCTGTCACCATGTTGTTATGCACAAGATGGCCTGTCCCAGGTGTCATGTGAAATTCTTCATTGTACCACACAGACATATTAACCTCAGCTGTCACCATGTTGTTATGCACAAGATGGCCTGTCCCAGGTGTCATGTGAAATTCTTCATTGTACCACACAGACATATTAACCTCAGCTGTCACCATGTTGTTATGCACAAGATGGCCTGTCCCAGGTGTCATGTGAAATTCTTCATTGTACCACACAGACATATTAACCTCAGCTGTCACCATGTTGTTATGCACAAGATGGCCTGTCCCAGGTGTCATGTGAAATTCTTCATTGTACCACACAGACATATTAACCTCAGCTGTCACCATGTTGTTATGCACAAGATGGCCTGTCCCAGGTGTCATGTGAAATTCTTCATTGTACCACACAGACATATTAACCTCAGCTGTCACCATGTTGTTATGCACAAGATGGCCTGTCCCAGGTGTCATGTGAAATTCTTCATTGTACCACACAGACATATTAACCTCAGCTGTCACCATGTTGTTATGCACAAGATGGCCTGTCCCAGGTGTCATGTGAAATTCTTCATTGTACCACACAGACATATTAACCTCAGCTGTCACCATGTTGTTATGCACAAGATGGCCTGTCCCAGGTGTCATGTGAAATTCTTCATTGTACCACACAGACATATTAACCTCAGCTGTCACCATGTTGTTATGCACAAGATGGCCTGTCCCAGGTGTCATGTGAAATTCAGGGGCACTAACTCTCCTGTGACCAAGAAGTGTTTCTTGCAAAATCATTATATCGGTGCACACATTAGCTTATCAAGAATGGGCCGTCGTTGATTCATAGAAGCATAGAAATATAAAGTATGTTACGCCATAGAAGCATAGTTCCAGTATGTTACGCTCACATACTTTAGCCTAACCTCTAACTAGAGGTTATGTATTCAGTGATTACAGACAGAAGTTGTCATTGAAGATAGTCAACCATGATCAAGCAGACATCATTAATGCCCTCAGAGATGCTGGAAGGGCACAGGACTTTGACAGCCATGAGTCCATACAGGACTTTGACAGCCATGAGTCCATACAGGACTTTGACAGCCATGAGTCCATACAGGACTTTGACAGCCATGAGTCCATGTCTCTTCTTTGGTTAAAATGAGATGGAAGTAAGATGGGTGCATCCAGAAATGAGAGGCTTAGTGAGCATCTAAAAGGACTTATTATCCAACACAAAACGGGAATCATCAGTTACTGGATGCTGCAGGACATACTGTGGAGGGGATCTGAGCACCTCTGGACATGTTTGGAATGCAATGATGATAACCCACAAATAACTCCAGCAGATGATGGAACTGATAGGACACATACTCAGAAGAGATTTATAAAAACCTATCACAAGAATTGCAATAAAGTGGACTCCAAAGGGGCATCGCAAGCCTGTCAAAAAAAACTGGAGGCAGCGGAGATGCACCTTGGAGATTCTGTAAAAGATGGCTACTAATGAAGCAAAATAGAGGGATTTTGTTGTTGTTACTCTCTTTAGATGCCATGTTGGCCTTTGACTGTTTTCAACCCAAGTTTAGCCCAATATTATTGTTCTACTTTGATGTGTAGCCTATGTAACTATTTATACGGTTATTTTGTAACATTGACACGTTACTGTGTGAAAACATCAAAAATGTAGAGAAACAACACGAGTAGAAAATGGGTCACGGCCAACAGTGATCACAGTGCGCGGGCAAGCACTGGTAGCATAAACAACAACAGCCCTTACTCTGCGACAGAACTAGCACAGCGGCAGAGGACAATGTAACATACACACAACAGTGCTCAGAGCCAAAATAATGGAGAAACAATCGCGATCATACAGACATAATGTAAATAAAGCCTCTATGAAGGTAGTCGCACTACAGTAAGATCTTCAGCAGGCTACTCTAAACATTTCACCATTAACTCCGGAGTAAGACAAGGCTGCATGCTTTCCCCTTTACTTTTCATCACATATATGGACAATATATGCAAATTAGCATGCCCAATCAAAGGAAATATACCAACACGGATGATAACAAGCGATAACACAAAAGAGAGCGAAATATACGTACCAGAAAACAACAGAAGAGAGGAAGAAATAAATGAAATACTATTTGCAGACGACCAAGTTCTGATACATGAAACAACTGAGGACCTACAAGAACATATCAACAGGCTAAACAACACAACATGAAGATCAACATAAGCAAAACTGAAGTAATGGCAATAGCGAGAAAGAAAGAAAAACTAAACATCATAATAGATAATATGACTTTGAAGCAAGTAGACAATTTTAGATATCTGGGTAGCACGTTAACACAAGACAATAACCAAGAGACCGAGATAGATATAAGGTGTAACAAAGCATGCCAAGTTATAGGCCAAGTATCAACACTATTGAAAAACAAAGCAATAACTACGGAAGCACAAAGGGCAATATACAAATCAATTTTTCTACCAACTCTGTGCTATCAGTGCCAGAATTGGACGCTGGACTCTAGAACAAGAAAGATAACGACCGCTGAAATGAAATGTGTCAGAAGAATGACAGGAAACAGCTTAAGGGACAGAGTAAGAAACACTGACCTGAGGAAGAAACTCGAAATTGAACCAGCCATCGAATACATAAAGAAACAACAGATAAATTGGTTCGGCCACATAACAAGACAAAAAGAACTAACAATGACTCAAAGAGCCATAAACAAAGGCTACGAAAATGCCAGATTAAGAGGAAGACCGAGAAAGAGATGGATAAAGGGAATACTAGAGTCACTAGGAGGAATAACATCAGAAGAGGCCAACAGAAGAGCAAAGAATTGCAGATTGTTTCTCCCCTCGACACCAACAGCAGCAGAGGATGGATAGGAAAGGAGAAGAAAAAGAATTGACACGTTTATTTCAAATAACAGACAAGGTTTTGAATTAGCTCTCATTGCAGGTTAGTGTGTTGACAAGATGTTGTCTAAATGCATGCCACTTCATTTTCTAATCAATACCACATTTATATTTTCTGTTTTGTTTTTTTTTGTTCCATTGTTTTGGTGTATGTTTTTCTTGAGTACTATCTTAATGTCATTGTTTGTTATTTTTGTATGTTTAGCCTCAGAGTTTCCCCTTATTTGTTTTGTTAGTTGATAGAACAGACCTCATCATACTTGAGGCAGCATCTCCACAGTGCTTAATTCATGTCAATATATAATAAACATTATGCATGCTTATAGTTCCAATAGTTAAAAATACTATGGATACCTAAGGAGAGTAATGAAAACATTCTGAAAGAGGCCAAGGCAAAGAGAGAGCAATAACCAATATTAGGAAGAAACAATCATTTTTAGCCATGTTATGAGAAGGGAACAGCTGGAATATACTGTAACAACTGGACAAATTGAGGGATGAAGAGATAGAGGGAGGCAAAGACAAAAGATACCAGACAGCTTAAGAGAATGGCTTGGCAGAATGCCAATAACAGAAATGGTAAATAACTGTCAAGATTGAAAGTTGTGAAGACACATGATCACCTACGCCAGCTGGTATGGTACTTGATGATGATGATAGTTTCAATAGCTTACTGGTTGAATGTACTTCACCATTACTCATTAGCATTTTCTTATACTGTCTTAAACTGTGGAATGTTTCCTCTTATGTTTTTCACTTTCCCAGATATTTATGTAAATCTGCATTAAGCTGTACAGTGTTAATGCAGTGTCTTGCAGTCAAACCTGATAGTGTAGAGTTAAGAACCTATAAAGTTAGGAACAACACCACTATGTATACAGCTATAACAGTAACATATCATAACAGTTTCTTACTTTCAACCTGACACATTGGGCACTATTATTAACTACAAATGGCATTGATTTAATAATCACACACACAAAATTAAGATTATTTGGGGAAATTTAAAAAATATAATTGTTAGAAGTGAATTTTGTAAACACTAATATTTAAAATGATTTATATATAAGTTCTATTAGATTTTTGTTTCTATTTATCTATTGTCTTTTTCAAGCTGAAAATGGGAAATAGGGTAGAAAACTCTCCATATCTGGTGATCTTTGCTATTAAGTGTCAGACTTTGCACAGGTCCTGTATTGTATCTCACTACACATCCCTGTTCTCAGCAAACCTCTCAACCCTGTCAAGGTAGCTGATGTGCGTTGTTGCCTTTCGCCTCAGTGTTATTTTTAGTGTTTCTCTGTGCCTGCCTCTTTTACTTTTGCTCTCTGTTTTTCACTTGAGGCTTGCTTTGAAATTCTCTTGTTTTCTCTTCTCGTTAAATGGTCAATACATATCCTCCTCTTGATTGTCAATGATATTGTTGGATGCATAGCCATTTCTTTTATTTCTGCACTTGTCTTGAATTCATTCCATGGTATATGAAACTCTGAGACATTTTTTCGAATGGATGTAATTTATTTTCTATTTCCTTACTTGTTATGCAAGTCTTGAGTGCATAAGCAGAGGTAGATAATGCATTTTATTTGAATCCTGATCATTGTTTTTGTGCTCAGTTATTTTGATTTCCATATTTTATAAATATTTCTGAAAGTCATTGCTGTTATTCTGATTCTAATTTCATTATGCGAACAGCACATGAGAAGCAGTCATTCAGATCTTTGATGATGTTAATGATTTTTTATGATATTGTCTGTCTGTTCCAAATTAATCATTAGATATTTTGTTGAAAGCTTTCATGAAATCAGTAAAATTTAGAAGAATTGCTTTCTGTTTTTCAAAATATATCCCCTAATATAATTCTTAGTGTGAAATTATGATCAAGGTAGCTTTTTCTCTTTTCTAAATCCTGTTTGTTCCTAACTTTTATAATAGTGTCTACCACATCTTTTTGAATATGAGTAGGCAGTGAAAGTAAATTCTGATTTTAACAAAGTAAGATAAAAGACATTCTTTTGAAATTTGGGAAATAATTCAGCAAAGGAGAACTGGAGGCAGTGCAGTTAGTTCTTGAATGCGTGTTACAAATGTTTTTGTTTTATTTTACTTTATTTAAAAATTATATAAACTTTTGCCCATAATTCAGGATATCTAACAAATTGTATTTTATTTGTATAAAAAGCCAAACTGGCATTTTCATGATTTTGTTTTTGACTGTTCTGTTTTTCCCTGGCACAGTTCTCTGGTCCAGATGATGATGGTGACATATGGAATGGTGGAGGACCTAGTACGATCACCATAAAGGATTCAGAGTTAACAGAACCACAACTGGCAAAACAAAATGTTAAATTCAATGATGTTAGTTTAAGATTTAATGACTCAGAAGCATAGGAATCTTGAAATAATATAATAAACTATTTAATGATTCCTTTTTGTAGTATTTGGTATTTGTAGAGGAGTGTCATAAGATTGAAGTTTTTGTAATTGTTTCTCTTAAACAAGTTGTCCTTCCAGGCATATCAGTGATGGCATTCTCCATTTTAAATGTGTCAGCTCGTCTGATGTAAAGGGTCGAGGAGCTCCAAAGCATTCTATCTTGATTACATTATGAGTTGTGTTATTGATTTCTATGCTCATCTGTCCTTTGTCTTAATTTCTTAATTTTATCCAGCCTTGTTGTGTTATTGTGCTGTAATTTAAAACTTTTTGCCTTCTTTTATAGCTTATGTTATTCAAAACTCTTTTCCCTATGTTCTTATAGTGTATGTAAGTCAAAATTGTTTTGCCTTCTTCTCATAGCATATGTAATTGAAACTCTTTTGCCTTCTTCTTATGGCATACATAATTCAAAACTCTTGCCTTATAATGTATGTAATTCAAAACTCTTGTCTATTTATGGCGTATGTAATTCAAAACTCTTGCCTTATAATGTATGTAATTCAAAACTCTTGTCTATTTATGGCGTATGTAATTCAAAACGCTTGCCTACTTTTTATAGTGTTCATAATTAAAAACTGTTTCTCTTTCTTATGGACTACTTCCCAATAGAATGAAGATTATTCCTTTCTTGTGGCTTTAGCTTTCATAAACATATCTTCCTAGGTCTTATAAATACTAATGGAAGAATGAGCATTTTTTAAAATCTAATATTTCTGATCCCTCATTGTTTCTTCTTGTTTGCTTCAATGAATGTGCATAATTCACATCCTGGTTATTGTAACAAACAATTATTTTTGTTGACAAAGCCTTCTTGCATCAAATATTTGTATTTTGTGGAATGATGTTTTAGTTTTGATCTGTTCTTTAGCTGTTTATCTTGTTTGGTATTAGTAGAATTTTCTAGTAGTTTCATCTGTAGACTTGTTTATAACAAATTGTTCCATTCATTCTGGAAAAGTGATATTTTTAAAAATGATCATTTCTCAGTTTTTGCCATTTTGATTTAGATCTTTCTGTCTCTTCAACATCATAAGTATGCCATTATTGACTGCAGCCTTTAAGATAGTATCTTTATCATGTATTGTATGTTGCTTATGTTATGTCTACCCACCGATATTCTTGGTCATTCCTTTTATGCCCACCCACTGATATTCCTGGTCATTCAAATTTGTATTATCAAAATGTTATCTATTGTAATTTTTTTTTTATACAATGCAATAGAACTGTTCAAAAATTCAAAATTCTTTGCTACAATTTTACTAGTCAATGCTAATTTAGTTTGTATTGATTTCAGATTTATGTCACTTTTTATTCTATTATTTTACCTTCATCTGTAAATCAAAATGCCTATTATGTTTCCTGAAAAGATTAACATTTCTTAACCCTAGATTATGATACCTCACTGTTATTACAAAACGTTTGTAAAATTTACTTCTAAAAGAAAATCCTGTGTATTTTGGTGAAATAATATTTTATTTACCTGTTAGTACAAATCTTTGAAATAAATTTACACTTTGGACGAATTACAGTTTAAAAAAATAATTGGACAAAATGTATGAGCACAGCCAGGACAAATGTAAACATTATGTGCACGACATATATTTTTACTAAGAAACAAAAGTTTGTTGTCATTTTTCTTGATTTTGAGGAACACAGAGCACAAACTTTTCATGAGGGATCAAAAACAACTCAGTGCTTTAGTTTTCAACATTATTGGAGCACACACCAAATAAAATAAAATCTCTTCCACTTAACATCAATTTTTAAAATCACGCTATTAGGATACATACTATTATATTTTATTTATGGCGCCTCTTGTATTAAAAAAAAAGTCATGTTGCAATGATGCATCACAGATCACTGGCATTTAGGATCTAGATCATTTAGGAAGGTACACTGTGGAAAAGAGCATTTCCACTTGGTAAACTGTTGAATTCTAAGAATTTTGTATTTTGAGATTGTAATTTGGACACTATCATGAAATAGGGTTAAACAATTATTTTGTGTACATGTCTGATAGTGTATATCATTGTTAAACTAATTGCAAATGTGAGAAATGACTTGGGTAGAGTCTTGATAAATGTTAGAGTCAGCGCTTTGTTTATTCCTCTCAATTAAAACAACTTTTGCAGATTTTGTTTTATTTTTCTTGTTTGAACAAAGTTATCTAACTTCAAATTGTGAGCTACATAATGACATCAAGTTCAAACACATGTATACAATTTAAAAAAAAAAATAAAATAAGGTTTTAATAAAATTTTTGAAAGTTGGAATAAAAAATCAAATTAAAGAAAGAATGTTGCAACATGAAAGTAGTGTATCATATTTGATAATATTTAATCTATAATACTTTTTAATCTGCATGAAAGAGTGTTGCGTAACATGAAAACACCCGTAATATTTTATAATACTTAATTAATAAAACTTGTTATTGTGTGTAAACTTTAGTCTAGAGTTAAACAAAATAAATGAAAAATTATGATTACATTTGCCTGGTTGAAAGGATGTGTCAGATGTTTGGATTTATGAGATCTTTGTACAAGAATTTTTACAATCATGGAATAATTATAAGTTACGGAAAGTTAGTTCTGAATGAAATGTTTTTGTACAAAGGTAAATATGGGACCCGAAATATAAAACATAACCAAAAATTCATGTCTGTCAGTTATTTTTTTGTCCTTTTGTGAAAGATGAACATTTCAATTCAAAACATTGCAACATTATGGAGGATTATCAAAGTGCAGAACAGAAAGTGATGTGTAAAATTGATGATAATGTTTGTGTCAACCTCTCTGATTATGTACTAGGATTATTGAAATGTTGAGGCAGGAGCTATTTCGAAAGTATGGATGACTAAACCAGTTTTGGTAATCAAGTTTTTGTTTATGTGTAATCTTCTTGTGATAATTCCTAAAGTGATGGATGGAAAATAAATGTGTATTTGAATGTGAATCTGTTTGATTCTTTTTTTCTTTGACCTATCCCAAAATGGCTGTGAACATTTATTTGAACTGTATTGTCAAGAATCTAAACGGTTGATTGGGTGGATGACTCAACTAATTGTGACTGATGCATCAAATGACATTTTGTATTTTGGTTACACATTTGCCTTTGGAATTATTGGTGAGTCATTGGGCATCATCAACAGATGTAATTTTTTTTCTGCCAGTATTTTTTTTTTCTATTACTGATGTCTGTGAGCTGACAATCAAGATCCGTTCATTTCTTGATGTTACCATTCTAGTTCTTGGTGTTAAAGTGTATCAATTAATAAACTTGTATCATTCTATCTTATATTGACAAGATGAGAGAAGTTGCTAAAAAAAAAGTTAAAAAAAGTGGCTGGAAAAAAAGTAAAACAAAAAGATATCTATCAACCTTTCGAGCTGTAACCGGCCCATAGGGCATAGACTCAGATACTTTTTTCTAAATTTTCTTTCCAGCAGTCTCAATCTTTACAAAAAACATTTATCAAATCCTTCTAATTGTCGTTGTTCTGTGCAAGCATCTCAATCTCATTGAGGAAGCCGATTCCTGCTGCATTTGCCTCTCTGATCAATGTTTTTCTCAGTGTTTCTCTGGGTTGGTCTCTTTTCCTCCTACCTGTTGTTTCCCACTTGAGGGCTTGCTTTGCTATTCAGTTATTATCTCTCCTCATCACATGTCCAACATATGTCCATCATCTTTTCTTGATTACTGAAGATATTACGGGTTGATTGACGATTTCTCTAATTTCTTCGTTTGTTTTGAATTCGTTCCACATTATACCAAGTATTTTCCTTAGACAATTATTTTAAAATGTGTTCAACTTTGTTTCTGTATGTTTTCCAGCTCTTGCAATGCATATGTAAGGGTTGATATTAGTGAGGATACAGAAAGCATAATCTTATTGATTATATGTTTTACATTACTAAGCGGTTCTAACAGTAATTTTTTCATTAGCTCGTATAGTTCTGTTTTGTCAGTAAAAAAAAGTAAAGTACCCCCGTCATGCCAAATGGCGTATAGGGAAATATGGTGTTAGTGACCCTACATTTTACAGACCTTCAGCACATGATTTTTTAGGGTAATGTGGTCAGTATTATGCCCGTGCTGCTTTACTTTCCCAGAAAAAAAACCGGTACCCATTTAAGGCTGGGTGAACCCGGAAGCCGTCAGTTGGGATCGAACCCTACCACTTTCTTTTTTGTCAGGCTCTATATATCTTTGTAATGAAGCTTGTGGAGATGCAATTTTCTATACTGGGTCAGATGTGCTGCTTGCATTAAATGTTGAGCCCATTATATTACAGGATTTATATACTTTTTTGTCTATTCAGTTTCTTTTCAGCCATGTAGGATTTTTGTACTTTTTGTCTATTCAGTTTCTTTTCAGCCATGTAGGATTTTTGTACTTTTTACCTATTCAGTTTCTTTTCAGCCATGTAGGATTTTTGTACTTTTTGTCTATTCAGTTTCTTTTCAGCCATGTAGGATTTTTGTACTTTTTACCTATTCAGTTTCTTTTCAGCCATGTAGGATTTTTGTACTTTTTGTCTATTCAGTTTCTTTTCAGCCATGTAGGATTTTTGTACTTTTTGTCTATTCAGTTTCTTTTCAGCCCTGTAGGATTTTTGTACTTTTTACCTATTCAGTTTCTTTTCAGCCATGTAGGATTTTTGTACTTTTTGTCTATTCAGTTTCTTTTCAGCCATGTAGGATTTTTGTACTTTTTACCTATTCAGTTTCTTTTCAGCCATGTAGGATTTTTGTACTTTTTACCTATTCAGTTTCTTTTCAGTCATGTAGGATTTTTGTACTTTTTACCTATTCAGTTTCTTTTCAGTCATGTAGGATTTTTGTACTTTTTACCTATTCAGTGTATTTTTGGTTCAAATGGATTTTTGTTATCTATTCAGTTTCCTTTTGGTCACGCAGGATTTCTGTATCTTTGTCTATTTAGTTTCCTTTTGATCATGCTGGATTTCTATACTTTTTGTCTTTTAGTTGCCTCTTGGTCATTCTCATGCCTTGAAGTCAAATAGCTACTGTTGATGCATGTTGGGTCCTCCATTTTCATATCTTGAAGTCAAATAGCTACTGTTGATGCATGTTGGGTCCTCCATTCTCATATCTTGAAGTCAAATAGCTACTGTTGATGCATGTTGGGTCCTCCATTCTCATATCTTGAAGTCAAATAGCTACTGTTGATGCATGTTGGGTGCTCTTGATTAAACCACTATTGGTCTAAATATTAGAGTCAGTCTCATTTCTACTTTGTATTCCTCTTCTGCGTGTTGAGTAGTCAAACGATTACTGTATGGGAATAGTGTAATAGTTGCATGTTTGCTTTGTTGTCCTAAAGATGACCAATATTCACTTTCTGAAGCTGTAAAAATGGATACAGGACTAACAGGGTTATGGTTGGAGGTAAGAGCAAAGAGAAACTCTTACAAATATGATGTAATATCAACAATTCTGTTCCATGAGGTTAAAATATTGCATACCATTATTGCTTGTGGTTCAAAACCACCATTTTGCCAATGTGAAGATGTGTATTAACATCATATGTGCATGCCAGGTTCAACTGTAAATTGTATTATTTTGTGAGTAATTTACACTGTCAAGTTAGTGTGTCTTATATGTAAATCATGCTTTTACTTCACTGTTAGTGTATCATGTGTACATTGTAGCTTTTCAACACTGTCAGTGTATCATATGTACATCATAGATTCTCAACGCCATCAATGTATTATGTGTACATCATAGTTTCTCAACACTGTCTGTGTATCTTGTGTACATCATAGTTTCTTAACACTGTCTGTGTATCTTGTGTACATCATAGTTTCTCAACACTGTCAGTGTATCTTGTGTACATCATAGCTTCTCAATGCCATCAGTGTATTATGTGTACATCATAGTTTCTCAACACTGTCAGTGTATCTTGTGTACATCATAGTTTCTCAACACTGTCAGTGTATCTTGTGTACATCATAGTTTCTTAACACTGTCTGTGTATCTTGTGTACATCATAGTTTCTCAACACTGTCAGTGTATCTTGTGTACATCATAGCTTCTCAATGCCATCAGTGTATTATGTGTACATCATAGTTTCTCAACACTGTCAGTGTATCTTGTGTACATCATAGTTTCTCAACACTGTCAGTGTATCTTGTGTACATCATAGTTTCTTAACACTGTCTGTGTATCTTGTGTACATCATAGTTTCTCAACACTGTCAGTGTATCTTGTGTACATCATAGCTTCTCAATGCCATCAGTGTATTATGTGTGCATCATAGTTTCTCAACACTATCAGTGTATCATGTTTACATCATAGCTTCTCGACACTGTCAGTGTATCATATATTAGTCATACTTTTATTGTACTGTCACTGTAGAATATGTAAGTCATCCTTTCTCTACACTCAGACTACACTGTCCTATCAGTGTATCATATTATAATATCTGTATACTGTCAGTATATCATATGTAATACTTTCTCTAAGCCACATTTTTTCCTAAGTGTCAACATTGTGTTATACGTTCTTAGTTATGTGAATATTATTACAATTTTCAAATTCCAGTTAGCTTTTCATTGATTGTATAATTTCAGCATTTCATGTTTAGCACTTTTCACTCATGACAATTTAAATCATATTTTACATAATCAATATCATAGATATAGTTTCTAAAAAAAAAATTCCAGATTTTTTTTTCTTTATCCATTATGCTTATGTATTGTGTGTTTTGTGACAAATTGTCACATGTTAAACTGACATGAATATCAAATTTGTAAATGTGTACATTAATATTGTGTCAATGTGAATGTGATGAATACTCCCATATCAGTATTTATACATACTTAAGCAATGTTTAATTCACATTTTCTTGCATATTTCTTCCAGTGTTGATAGTAAAATGGTTACGTTCATTTATTTTATGTACACACATACGAGTACAGCATTGGAGGTTTGTGCTGCTCAGAAGATTTGTTTTGAATGACAATTGCTAGTTATAGTAATTTAATTATTGTACTATTTGCGGAAAAAAACATCAGTATCAGATGTGCAGTACACTATTTTTTTAACATTTGTAAGTATGAAAACTGGTAATGATTAGATTAGTAACTTATAAGGGAAAATTACAGTGTTCTGAAAGTCATATTACATGATTATAGTAGCATGAAGAAAGGAACAAATTAATGGCAATTATAAGAATGTATCAATAATTAAAGAGAGATGAAGATTTATTGCTGTCAACCACTGATGTGGTTGGAGGTCCTAGGTGGCTTTACATGGTACAAAATCTTGCATCTTTTACAGGGCGTTTTCAAAGAAAACTCGTCCCATTGGCCTTATTACAAGCATATGTAAGGTACATCAGCAGGAGTGGTAGAATTAAATAAAGAAATTGTTATGAAGCAAGTACTCACCAGGGTAGAAAAAATTCCCTTGGATTTTTAGTCATGCCACTGTTTGGATAGACTGTGAATGCTGTCTGAGAAAAGTGACTGGCTGCTCATTGAACCATTATGTAACCTAGGACATGATGTCTGCATCAGAGTAGAATTGTTGTCCCTTTAGCAATCTTACAGATAGTCTATGAATTGAAGCCCTTTATAGTTTAAAAATGCTGATGGATTCTTTTTCGCACCGGCCATTTTTTCAATATTCTACAGCAAAACTAATTAATATTATGCGAAGAATGGACATATATATAGTTGCACATCAGTATTTGCTTATTATGTTAGATGTGACATCATCATGCCTCCTATGTATGTTCACTTGGCGCAGTTTGGCCGGGTTTCATTTGAACACACCTCATATAAAATATGTGACCTAACATAAACAGTTTTGAAACCCTTACTTTATACAGCCTATACACATTTATTTCACATATCTTGATTCTAATATAATCCAAGTCCACAGTCTAATGAATTGTTAACCAAAAACTATGTGCGACTGATCATTAAAATTTACTCAAAAGAAGAGTGGCTGACACATTGGATATTTGGATGAACAGGCAAAAACATGTACATTGAAATGAACAGACCACAATCTAAAGACAACATCAATCTGCTACGCAGGAACGATCAGAGTAGAGTTTATTTAGGTAATGGATTGAATAAATACTTAAATAAAATAAACCCCAATCATCCACCCCAGTGCAGAAACTGCTCTCATCTTTTAAAAACTGGAAAATGTATTACTTAAATGCTGTGACCTCCCAACACATCTATCTATCAGCAACACTCCTTTAAGCAAACATGCAGCCTTTTCAGACTGGCTTTGCTGCCAAAGAGGAGCATCAAAACATTTAGATAGATATGATTCAAGCAACAGAGTGGTATTATGGATAGGGCTATTAATTCTTAGGGCTTATACCTAAGTATATATAAAGACACACTCAAGTAAAACCAGCTATAAATGTGTACTTAGCTCACAGTTAAAATAAGAAATAAATAAAGGGAAGTAAGTAAAGATCATTTGTGGCTTCATCTTCAGATTCTAAAACATTTAACAGTGATGCCCGAGACTCTTAACACCTATGGGATTATAAGCTGTAGGGGTCACTTAATTTTTAAATCAGTTTGGTTCATGACTGAGTTGTGATTTATATATCACAAGAAGCAATAATAGATGTTTAATTATTATGAATATTAATTACTTGCTTAAACAGTCTTTTGTTGTTCCAACAGCCTTAAACCTAATGCCATGTAGTGGTACCTTTAGGTGTTTGTCAGAGATGGTTGTTAGGTTTTTCCATTTATTTGGCTTTGATGTAAGTATAATTATTCAAACATTATCAAGCATTGAATACTCACAAATGTGGCATTTACTAGTAACATAATAACATGTAGACATTTGACATGCTGTAGTACATTGTGGCTGGATTATTTCAGTTGGTTAACACTAATTTAGATATTAATAAATGATAATAGCTGACATCTAAAGTCAGGTTTTAAACAAGAAAAAATGAAAAGAAAGATCTCCCTAAAGATTGATTAGTAAATTATTAAACATCTCACAAATTGCTATGTAGGAAGCCTATGCTTGCTTTCACCTGATGACTTAAAGAATAGTTAGACCTTTTCATCATCTGCCTTAAAAAGACATTAAAGTGGGTGTGTATGCATTGTGCTTTGCAGTAGAACTGTGATGTTTGCACTTTCAGCCCAATACATCTGACTTCAGCACTGCACTATGTTTTTGAGTAAAAGTAAAAAGTAAAGTACCCCCCGTCACGCCAAGTGGCGTATAGGGAAATATGGTGTTAGTGACCCTATATTTTACAGACCTTCAGCACATGATTTTGGGGTAATGTGGTCGGTATTACGCCCATGCTGCTTTTACTTTCCCAGAAAAAATCCGGTACCCATTTAAGGCTGGGTGAACCCGGAGCCGTCGGTTGGGATCGAACCCTACCCCTTGTCCGTAGTAGTCCAGTTCACTAACCACTGAGCTATCGCGGCTCCTACTAATTTTTAGGGAATTAGTAAAACCCAGGTGTCCTCGCCAGGATTACGAACCCCGGCTGTTGCCGTGGTAAGCCAACCGCCTATCGATTGCGCTAACCGGACACCCTATGTTTTTGAGTACCAGGTTGCTATCCCTCTCAATCCCTACTTTCAGCCCAACACATTTGACTTCAGCACTGCGCTGTGTTTTTGAGTACCAGGTTGCTATCCCTCTCAATCCCTACTTTCAGCCCAACAAATCTGACTTCAGCACTGCACTGTGTTTTTGAGTACCAGGTTGCTATCCCTCTCAATCCCTATTTTCTTGGCCAGACTAGACTTGTTAGTTTGTTTTTAGGAGCACCATGAAGAGGTAAAGCAGGAAGTGTTAGTTCACCAATCCCTGGTGCAAACCATCAGCTATGAGTCACTGACAACTTTCAGCTCTGTTAGCTTTTGTGCGCTTATACCTCCTCTGAGACAAACTGCAGAGCTCTCTTGAACACACCATTTCCCCTGGTTAAGCCTATAGCAAAAAAGTATAGAGAACAGAACAAAACAGATATCTAAGAGTTTAGACTCAATTATCTTTAGTTGACACAGCTGAAAACTTTTCAGTTATATCACCCTGTCTATTAGTCAGAACTTGCTGTATATGTGCCGATGCCTATGAGCCTGTGTACTCACTGTTCAAGCACTTGTACTTTATGTTATTTTATTTATTTTTGTAGTTGTTTAACATTGTACTTATTTGCTAAATTAGCTCATTATGTATTTGTAACAGAAATAGATAGTAACAGGTGAGCTAAATTAGTATATTTATATTTGTTGTTTTTCTTTCAACTCCCTGTGAAGCATAGGTCTTCTACAAACACTTTCCAAGCCATTCTGTTTCTTGTCATTCTTTTAAGATCATTCCATGTCTTTCCCATCATCTTCATCTCTGCCTCCATCTGTCTTCTCCAAGAATATTTTGATCTTCTTCCTCTTTGTCTTTTTTCTTGGGGATTCCAAAAAAAGACCTGTTGTGTAATACTCTCAGTTGGCTTCCACAGTGTGTGTCTTATCCAGTACCATCATCTTCGCTGTATCTTTTTATCCACTGGTATTTGACCAGTACCTTTCAATAATTTTATGTTAGTGATTTTGTCCTGCCATTTCCATCCTTTTATTATGCGCAAGCATCCATTAATGAAGGTCTATCTCTTCATGATTGTCATTTTTGTTGTTCTCCATATTATTTATTATTTATTTCTGAATAATAATATATATAATTTATAATTGAATATAATTATATAATTTTTTTATTACGTTTATATTTTAACAAATAGATTCACACAATTTACTGTAATAGTTAACCCTAGATTATGACCTCTATCTTGAGCCACATTTTTACGACACCATAAAAATTACAAACACTACATGTTATATTTGGAGTTCAGAAAATTGTGTTTTCTTTGAACATTTGCTACACAGCTATGTGTTTACACAAGGAGAAACATGGGAATTGGATGTGGTAATCATTTCAGGACTTAGGTTTGATTTATGGCCTGAAATTCAACCGCATGATGGCACCATGGTTACAGACATGTTACATTGTCTAGTCATATGTCGGGCATCAATCCGTCATTCTAGACGTATGTTTGCTTTCTCTTACATCATTCTACGCCTATCCTGTGTACAAAGAGTGTTTGATGTCTTGCCAATAGCCGAAGAGATTTCCCTTGTCATAAAAAAAAAAGAAGAAAAGGAAAAAAAAAAACTAATTTCTTTAAAATTAGCAAAATATATTTAAAAAAACAGCAGTGTTTTTATGACACCTTCGTAATTTTAACAAAATGCACGTGGTGTTTGAAAAAAAAAATCCAACGTCAAAGGAAATAAATTCAACACTCACACTTAAGGACCACCTGAAGCAATAATTAGGAAGATATGGATTTTGGGGGGGGGGGGGGGGGGGGGATTGTTTGTCTGCTGCAAAGTGTTAAATTCAAAAAACATGTATTCTGGGTTCGTAAGAAGGTGTCGTCATCAAAGGTTACAGTGTATTTACTAAATTAGTGTTTTGTACAGGGTGTTTCACTTGATCTAGGCCCCAAAATCTCCAAATAGTTATGCTTTACTCACAGTACAAAGGCATTGATGACTGTTGACAATCCCTTAACAAAAGCTGTCATATGCGTATTAACTGCTGAGGACAATGAACACAGATGACCTTCACTTTATATGATATGAAGTAAAATCAAGGGGTGGAGAGCGAGTGAAATACCCCTTCACATTGGTGACAATTAAATACTAACATTTTTGCCAAGTTAGTTTATTATATACTTGTAGCCAGGGGTCCTCGGTAGCCTAGGTGGGAAAACCACCCAACTAGGCTACTGACGCTTGGACAACCCATGTTCAATTCCTGCTATAATCAGTGTGAGTTGTACTCATGGTTGGAAAAAAAACATACCCCCTCGGTTGACCCAGCCACTGCAGAAATGGGTACCAGGGTAGTAGTACTCTGGGAAGGTGAGGAATGCGCCTCACTTTGTGAGTTTCAATATGTGAAGCAACACTGTCCAGAAGTCTCAGAACACTTCTGGATAGTTGGCCAAGAACATATGGATGAAAACTCGCTTGCTAAGACACCGATTCAAGTCTTGTACTTGACCTTTACCTATACTTGTAGGCATGTTAAACTGTAAAAATATTCACTAAATTAATTCCGTGTGTGTATTTGTGACATGGTTTCCATAAAATATTTATATACATATTTTTTCTAAATTAGTTTTAGCTAAAATTCAAACTAATGACATAGTTTAGCAGTTCACATATAAGGAAAATTAGTTTATTGTGATTAGATTTCATTACTTTTTAGCATTGTAAATATTTGTTTTAAACATCTGTTATTTTAGATAATGATACATACCCTCCATCTTGAATGAATTTTTCTTACTTTTTATGGGATTTGCTCCAAGATGGGTGTATATCTTTCTTACAAGTCATTTGTATGGAATGTATTGCAAGATGTATGTATACATCCCTTACAATCCATTTCTTTGGAAAGTTATACAATTTATCTGAGTGAGACTGAATGCAGATTTTTAAAAATAAAAAATTCTTCCACTCTATCTTCTCTCTAGTTTTATGAAAACAGCTTTGATATAGCTGCCAGAAATAGCCAATCAAATTATACTGGATAATATTTAAAACAAATAATTAATATTGCATTGTCCTATGTCGTGATTACATTTCATTTTTCAACTTTGTAGTATGAACAATTTGTGCTACGAAAGGATCTTTATCTATGTTATCTATATCTTTATATTCTGAGGAGAAGATAGGAGCATATATGGATGTGTTCAGGATGAGTGCAGTAGTTATGATCCTAACATAACACATAACATAAATATATTTTTAACCTCTCATTATTTTTAAATGGTCATGACATGATGATCATTCCAGTACAGATTTATGACATGAATAATGAAAGGTCAACCAGTTAGACTGCTTCATACTTTGTTAATCTGCAGATCATCATTTTAGACTACACCAAGGCATTTGACAAAGTAATAATACATTAAAGAATCAACATTTTAGAAAGAGAAATGTTGAGATCAAAGTTCTGAGAATAATAAAGAACATGTGCTGGCAACCACTTGCCAGTATTATTTCAACAGATAAAACAAAGCATTAGGCAAGGTTGAACACTATAGCCAGATTTATTTAATCTGTATTCTGTTTTATACAAACATCCATGAGGAACCTCCTTGGAATACCAGTCAGCTGTCATAATATAAACAACCTACACACATTCCATATGTTAAAGAGGCAAATCTGCCGTCAGACCAAAAAAAAAACTGTAAAAATGAGAAAAAACCATACATGCCAATTTTAAGAGTTAATTCATGATAATAATAAAATTATATTATTATAATAATAATGGTTTCCACAAAGTTTCAACTGGACACAGCGTCATGAGATTTCTTTCAAATTCCACGGTTGTGTTATGTTTAAATTAGTTTTAAAACCTTATCCAGTAAATTAATGATTAAATATTGAACAATGTAGAAGCAAGTGATTATTAGTATGGCCCTCACCATGATTTCTTATTAAGAAATTTTTAATTCACTGTCTTATATTAGAGCACATTTATGATTCAAAAATGAAAGTGAAAACTACTTTGGGCTTGTGCTCATGTGCAGGCAACCAAAGGTCGCCACGTGAGCAACAGTCAGCGAATGATATTTTTACAATTGTAATCTGGTCATTGCGGACGGTAGTTTATAGTACTGATTCAAACATACTGTTGTATGATTTCATTGACTAGCTTACGTATAAACCTTTTGTATAAGGAGCGGTATAACATCATTTGAGACTGTGCTAAGGCAAAACTTAGAAGAGAAAAGACTCATGATAAAGGATGGAAAACCCTGTGGATCAGCGAGCCTGACTTGTTCATTATGTGACCACGTGTGTTTGTCAAACATTGGTAGAATTAGCCACGAGAGAAGCTGTTTGACAAAAACAAAACCTCAAAAAAATACACAATAGCCTCCACCAGACCGTCTGACAAGATGAAAAGGGCCATATATATTACGTATAAGCAAAGCCATTGTTATGCAATTCTGCATACATTTTATTTGAAAACAAATTAGAACGATTTTAATTTTTTTTAATTTCACAAAAATAATAATTTCAGCTATAAATTGATCCTACGGCTTATATTTAAAAAAAAAAAAAGGGGGAGGGGGGTAGAAAAGGAAACCCATACAATTTATTACATCTTTTCCATACTATATGGAGGATATGAACCTGAGGTATGCTTATGATACAGTCTTTATTGCCAAGAGTGAAATGAATCACAGGAAATAATTGACATTGTAGTGATGGAAAACAAAGATGAAGGTCTTAGTTTCAACAGCATAGAAAGACAGAATTAATAGTTGCAATAAAGAAATTGTTATTTTTTTTTTCACTTTAATTGCTGTCATCATTTTCAGTGAATATGTTACTTTTATTTGTATTATTTTTTTATGGCATAGCAGTTGATGTTTAAATGGTTATTATGAATGATTTAGATAGTTCAAGATTGATCTTGATTGAATAAGATGTTTAAATTATGCTGAATTAGATGATTGAATAGTGATCATGAATTAGTGGAGATGTTCAATAATTATATGTTTATTTGATGATCATGTATGAATTAGCTTTCATGTAGTGATAGAGTTAGAAATGGTAATTATGAATTAGATGTTTACATAAGTATTGCGTGTGAATTAGATGTTTATGAATTATATTTATTGTTGTTATCTAGAAGATAATGTAATTGTCATGATCTAATCATCTTTTCAGTGCATTTTTTTTTTGGGGGGGGGGGGAATTACATCAAGTGTTCTATAAATACTACTTTATGTTTTTGTTTTAAAATATGAAATCTCTAATGTTCCAGGTGACATTTGTTTTAATGCTTGTTTGCTGTTGCCACAATATGTTTTTATTATTTCAGGAGAGGTGTCAAAATGACTAGGAATTTCATGTTTACAGTTTTGGGCAGTACATTCCTGTTAATGTGATTTTTGTCACTTTTAACTTGTCTTTATTAAAATTGTACAACTCATAATTTGTCACGTTTGACTCAATTAGCTAAATTGTGCATGTAAAACAGTTTATTCATTGGCAAAACTAATAAAATAATTGCTTCCCAAATCTGTTAACATTTGTTCATGATACTCTCTAGCCTATAGGGATGGAAATAAAGAAATAGATGAAATGAGCAGTTGTATGTTTGGTTATGACAAAAAAAAATAATCAACAAAACCTAAGGCATCTAGAAGCATTCAATACGAATATGGGTTACAAGATTTGAGCGTGAGCGAAAATGTAAGATGGTTTAACTGAGAGATCTGAAAAACCATAGCATTAATTACTGCTGTCCTGAATTTGATTTGAATAGACAAATTGATAAAATGAAGTTTTATGAAGATAAATTGGTAAGATGAAGTTGGTTGCATAAATTTACATGTCAGTTATATGAATTTCTCTCTACTAATAGGGAACTACATAGTGCTTTGCACGTAGAAGCAATCTGATTATATGAAGCAGGCTCCACCTCCAGTTTCATCAGTCATTAGTCTACATTAATTTCGTCCATGAACCTCATGATGCTGTAATTTCCCCATCAGCTGATTTCTTCCAGATGTTTCCCAGTCCCTATGCTTACAGAGTTGACTCCCATCATGTTCATAATCCCATCTCCAAGGTCTTTTCCCAGCTACTATGATATTCAACCTGCTGTTGCTATGTTGTCAGTAATTTATGCAATAGAGCACCTATAGATATTGTTCATAACAAGTACACGAGTTATTTCATTGTATCAAAGTAAAATATTCTGAATTATCATTTCTAAATTAGTATTAATGAATTTTTATTTGTTGTTGTCATTTCACAGAATCACAGGGTCAGTTTACAATTATACGCACATATTCATTGATTATTAAATACTCTGTTATCAGAGAAATGAAATTGGATTAATGTGTTTTACAATAAGCTTAGTTATTCTCTTTACAATCATAATCTGTTTTCATTTAAACAATAATATTGACACTATCAGTATCATTTATAATATATTTTCTAGCTTATATAACTTAACCACGTATTTATTATATGTAATATTAGTAGGCTCAAAATACAGCAGACTATGTAACCGATGATTTGTTTATTATACAAGTAATAATAGCTCATAACTGTGTTGTTGATTCAGGTAATATCTTTGATAGTGTATCTTACATAATAGATCATTTAATAAGCTCATTTAATGTCCACTTATGTAATATTTTTCATTTTGTTAAGTCTAATAAGAATTAAAATAATAATTCCAAGTGAATGTTTCATATTTATACATTCTTATGTGTATAGACACCATTATTTTCAGCTTTGGTCTATATCCTATCTTATGTTCTGTCTTTCTGTTGAAATTCATGGAAGTTAATTCATACAGAGGAAACTTTAACAAACAAGAGAATTGTGTGTGCAACAGTTTTATCCTTAAATCTAACAAACAAAATTGTTTTTTAGCCAAAAAAACTTCATCCTATCTTCATTCTTATAGCTGTGCTATATATAACACAGAATGCTTCTTGCATTGTGGTGGTTAGCACAGTGGCTTGATGTAAAATTAATAAGTTCAGTGGTTTCCTGGATTACCAAATACGAAAGCAATTAACAAGACAAGAAAGAGCATTGACCACTGGACTCCAAAGCTGTGCTTCCGTATGCTGAAATTGAATACTTCGCTCCCCTACAATATTTTTTTGTCATAGGATATTTTTTCATATCTCGAAATGATGGTAAATATCTGATCAATTGTATCATGCAGTAACTGGAGGCATCAACACCATCATGAGAAGCAAACATTGGATAAAATGGAATTAAAGGAAACTAACAATAAAATAACTTTTTTTTTATTTATCAATAGTTGTCTTGTTCTGTTATTCATTTGAAAATGAAATACTAACTGTATTGTTATTCATTTATTCTATATCTTAGTTTCATATAAGGAGGATCAAGGCTAAGAAATGGATAAAAAATGTGAAGCTGCAGTAAAGTTAATTGTAAGGAGAAATGAAAAAAAAATGGAAAAAAAAACGGTATGGTTAAAACTTTACGTAATAAGTGAACAACACAAATTAGAACAATGTTTTGGCTCAATAGGCCTTCAGCAGGAACAAACATACAACACACACAGATATGTATTTAAAATTTAAAGAAAATAAATATTAAAAAAATAATTTTGAACTAGAATGAAAAATCAAAATAAAATGCCTTCCCTGTATACTTCGCTGTGGCCATACAGGGAAGGCTTTTTATTTTGATATTTATTTTTGTTTCTCATTCTAGTACGAAATTATCTTTTTATTATTTATTTTCTTTAAATTTTAAATACATATCTGTGTGTGTATTGTATATTTGTACCTGCTGAAGGCCTATTGAACCGGAACGTTGTTCTAATTTATGCCATCCACTTATGTAACTTCAACCATACCATTTTTTTTCTCTTATTTTTTTCATTTCTCCTTTCATATAAGGATTAGTGCTTACATTCATGATAGGGAAAAATGATATATTACACGCTACAAAATGACAAATTAGATATAATTTTAATATTAAATCTTGTAAGCATTCATCACTTAACATAACCCAAATCCTAAAAATTCATCTTTTTTTTTATGCCACAGTCTTGAGAGCATTCTCAGAAATTTTATTTTAAGAAAAGCTTTGTAACAAAATTATTAAAATATTCTATCTCTCCACACACCCCCCCCCCCTGCTCCTGGTGTTGAGGAAGATAACAGAGTTCTAGTTCTTGCTCTTTTGGTAGCCTAAGTTATTGACACTCAGTGCTGCTGTAGTGTTTCTGTTCTCATTCAACATAGTTCTAGGTCTGTCTTTAACTCTGTGTCCTCTTTTTGTGTATACCTTGTATGATATTAATATCAATATACTGCATTTCATGAATGATATCGTTAATAGTCACTTGAGCATTCTCAATTAATCATTTGCTGGACACCGATGTAGCAGTCATTTCACTAGTGTCACAGACATCATTTGTGAGCAGCCGTATTGTAGTCAATGAAAAGCACTTGCCTGAAAATCCATGTTGTGATTTGCACTCTCAGCGGATCACGCAAGGTTTGTGAATAGCTCCTGTGAATCACCAAATCATTCACAAAAATTGGGTACTGGAGTTCACATTCTGGTAAGGTCTATAAATGTTGCCATCACTATGAAGCTCATGCTGAAGGTAACACCAGTTTTTGGTAAACTACTGGCTAAGCACAAAGCAATTTATGTAATGTTACTGATGCTTTGATGAAAATCACATCTCATATCTTGACCTTTTCTAGGTTATATTAAATCATATTGCCATAAAAGAATTGTCATTTTTGGTAGGTTATGATAAATCATTCGGAGTGCAATGTTGACCCGCAAATAACTCAATAAATCATTTACATTTTTAAAAATTGTAGTGTTTGGTTTCAATCAGTCAGTGCAGTCCAGAATCCTGCTTCTTAAGAATGTTTTTCATTCAAGTGCTACACCAGTCTAGAACTAATTGGGTAATCAGTATCTGTTAATTTTCCCACATAGAAGAGTTAGGTGATAAGACCATGGTCATATGGGTAATTTTTCTCTCTTCGGTACCATAATGGCTTATTTTCTTGTACATTCCAACCTTTTCCATGTGTACTTTTAGGGTAGTCAGAAGCCATTGTGATTTTGTTCTATAGTTGCTACGTCTATTAACATTTGATTTCTTTTGATAACCATTCCTTTTATGATTTCTTTATAGATCTCATTGTCTCTTCCAATACCTCTGTGGCTAATTTTGCCATCATATATTTCTCTACTGCAGAGTTAGTGTACTTTAATTTTCTGCTCATCACTGGTGTTTTTTCCCCACATCTGTTTGGATATCGATGTAGTTTGTACAATCAAATTTGCTTAATAGTAGATTATTAACAAGATTATACAACCAAAGAGGCTTCATAGATTTGTAACAAGATTGTACAAGCAAAATGGCCTAATATAGTAGATTTGTAACAAGATTCCATAAGCAAAGTAGCTTAATAGTAGTTTTGTACCTTTTGTATCTTAAAAGCATGTTGTCAAGATGTTTGGTTATAAACTTGTTCCTGGCACCATTACTGAAAGCTTTGAGTAATTTTTTTCTAATATTTATTCTTATTTTTCTAAATATTGTTTGTTTATTAAAAAAATTGGATGTTATGTAGCATAGACTAGGCTAGCAATGATTCAGAACAAGTAGAAACAAAGACATTCATTGGAAATGACAATCATTACAGCATTTACACCATTTCTTGAGTCAGCAAGACTGAAGAATAAAGGCTGCATGTCCAATTCTGTGTTCAGTTATCACAAGGTGTTCAAGTTTTTATTTCAACCCCCCACCAGAAAAAAAACAACTTTAATTTGAACCTTTGTTCATTTTATTTTGAGAATGGCAATGGTTTTTATCAATCCAGCCAGCCACTCTCTCCAGGGCAATAAAAACTCACAAAATTGCTCAAGGAAAATATGCTCAAGCTTTCCATTTTAAGGCTGTGCTTTGTTCCAAGTCCCAGCATTTTCTATAATCTTGAAATAGATTTTAACTGTCACATAACAGACATATATTAGTTTATACAAATTACTTGAAATAGATTTTAACTGTCACATAACAGACATATATTAGTTTATACAAATTACTTGAAATAGATTTTAACTGTCACATAACAGACATATATTAGTTTATACAAATTACTTGAAATAGATTTTAACTGTCACATAACAGACATATATTAGTTTATACAAATTACTTGAAATAGATAATATCACACATCAGACAATTACCAGATCAATAAAGTAAAAAATCTTCACAACTTGTTCTTGCATGATTACTCAAATCATTGCTCTTCTAAGTAAATGGGGCACCAGGGCACCTCTTTGTTCAATTCTTGCATGATTACAACATATACATGTATTACTCTCATTACAAAAAAGTGCAATGTTTTATTTTTAGAAGAGAAATATTAAATATACATGTTTAATTATGTAAGTTCTGTAATAAATTTATGTTTTTGAAAAAAAGTGTTTTTTTTTTTTTTTTTTTTTTTTGCTTCTGTTTGAAACTACAGTTCACTGTTTTGACCAGTGGGTTGTGTCAATTTGAAACATATTTAGTCAATATGAATGGGCTTTGCTAACCCTTTGTTTTAAGATCATTGTTTACATCTTTAAGTTACTTGAGGTGAGGCCTTTATACCTCTTCAAGAATTAAAAATGACTTAATTGTGCTTGTTTAATTTGTGAGTTTTATTTTCTTTATTTCTTAGTTTAAACTGAAATTATAGTAGTTTGTGAAATTAAATTAATCAGTTGAAAAGACCAACAATTACTTACACACTGCAAAGAGGAAAAGGATCAAAAATGAATATTCCTACCCATTTCCCTAAAATAAACAAAATCAACAGCTCCAGGATGACTCAGAATATTCTGCACCGATCTGCCTGTGTAGTACAGGAGATAAGCACAAATATCAAATATAGTAAATATTATGTGGGACTGCATGTAGGCTGCAGAGAACATGAAAAATAAACATAAATTGGTATTATAGTGAAGAGATGAGACAAACTATAACATTTTGACAAAAACCTTCCTCGGGTACATTATAACAAATATAAATACAAAGATAACAACAAAAGGCAAGTCTGATCTCAAATCACAAAGTGGCAGAAGAGGATCAATAACCACTTGTTCCCTTTTAGCCCTCGAGATCCTACTTACTCCATTGACTATTTATCATGTGACCAATATGCACATAGATCCTGGCTTTTGTTCCTCTTCTGCCATTTTGTGATTTGAGATCAATACTTGTCTTTTGTGGTTGTCTTTATTATAGTTTACCTGATGAAGGCTTAAGCCTAAACGTCGTGGTTTGTCTCGTCTCTTTACTGGTTTAGCTGCGTAATACCATTTTATGTTTATTTTACACATTTACTGTGTAGTACAGACCGAATTTCATCATTGTCCAGCCTAGTGATCTCAGATGTGGTCTAGGAATGTATAAATGAATCAAAAGCTATGGTTAAGTCAGTATAACTTAAAGAAGACTGTGACCTTTGTCTTAATGATAGGTTTGTGAATCTAGCATAACAATATTTGGACCATAAAAAATAAATATTTTTAATAGGATGATTACATCATCATCATGTGCCATACTGGTTGGTATAGGCGATCAAGTCCTTCCACAATCTTTTATCTACAGTGCATTGTATCAGTTCTGTTGTTGACTGTTTTCTATGCCATGACACCAAGCTATCCAGTATTTTCTCTCTTTGTTGTTTGCGATCTCTCTTTCCTTTTATTTTGCCAGTTGTAATCAAGTATTCCAACTTTCCTCTTCTCATGATTGGCTCGAAAAATATTGATTGTTTCTTTTCAATGTTTTTTAGGAGCTCCCTTTTTGTGTTGGCCTCTTTGAGAATTTCCTCATTGGTCTTTTTAGCTGTCCAGGGAACTTTCATCATTCTTCTGAGAAATCCCATCTCTGTGGCCTCTAACTGTCTTTTCATTTGTTTGTCTACTGTCCATGATTCGCTTACATAGGTCAGAACTGGTTCTATATAACACCGATAAACTCTCTTTCTCACTTCTTTTAACATAGATTTGTTGCATAAGATGTTTTTCATTTTCTGAAATGCTATTTTGGCCTGAGCTGTTCTGCTTTTTATTATTTTAGGAAGGTTACAATCAAATAAAATACACTTAGAATATTTTGTAAAATTACAAACATTCAAACTGTCATTTCTACTTCAAGAGTTACACTGGATCTCCAGTGTTGTCTCTTGTCTTCTAGCAGGTTGTTATTGCTCCATCCCTTGGTCTGTTCTTATCTTTCTTGTTTGCCATCATCCTATCTCTCCAATATAACCTGTAGTATCATATGATGTTTGTTGCCGTGACTAAAGTTAGATTTGTCAAGCCAAAGGACAGACATTGCAGCTTGCTGTAGATCACAAACACAATGCATCTGCCCCCACTTAAAGGCAGAGAATTTTTTCCGTTCACCAGCTTTCACTTTTGGTGAAGTACCTGGTATCTAGGAAATGAATTTTGCGCGTTAACCTGTTTTTCCATGGCAGCCATGTGCACAGAGGTCCCTTGCCACACAGGCAGATAACCCTTGATTTCGGTCAATGAGTAAATGACATTTCAAGCTGAGCCTCACTGCTGAGACCAGGGGTGGTTGTCCAAGAGAGAAATCGTAAATAAAAATCCTAACTCTGTCTCAAGAATGGCATCTTACCTCAAGACCAACCAGTCCTCAAGGCAGAGAATAAAACAATGGAATCACTATGGCACAGGTTATAGGGGAAAAATCAGAACATAGATGCAAACATGAGTATTGACATCCAACTAACTCATCTAATGTCATGATATTGTACCTATCACCATTATAGCAACAGGGCAGAAAATAAATTGACATGATCAAAAGACTTGAACACAGAGAATAGAAGCTGTCAGATAAGCACATAAGAAGGGTGACAAAAGTATCATGTTTTTACTTATTGAATCTTAACTTTGTTGAGTCTTCTTATTTTTATTGCTTGTTTTCTAAATGTATGTTTTATTATTTACTATATGAAAAAACTGTCCAATTAACCAACAGATCCCTCAATTTCAAAAACTTTGATTCTCACTTCCACATGTTCAAGTCTGTGGACCAAGTCTGGAAAATAAACATAAAATGGTGTTAAGCAGCTAAAGCTATAGAGAGACAAGACAAATTACGATGCTTTGGCAAAAGCCGATCAAATACAAGATAACAAATACTAATACTTATCTCAGCATGGCGATGCAAGTTGATGGACTTTTAGTTTGTCTTATTTACTTTTAGTTTATCTGCTTAATACCATTTTATGTTTATTTGCCATGTTTTCTGCAGCTCTACGTGCGGCCCAGCATGATATTTTATTTTTTTTATGTTAAATTAGGATCATCATCACAGCACTAGAGAAACATCCATAGTAGGATTTTCTATCTGTGTCTGCCTTCACCACTCAGTAATAAAGAATATTCTGAGCTCACATTGAGCTTAACAAATATATTCTGACAACTGAATTAAAAGGAGCGGTTTTTATTACCTGTGATGGAAAAACTTATTTCAGTTGGAAAATGATTTATTCTTGTTTGTGTCATGCGTTCGCGGTTCAACAGGCAAACACATAGTTTGACAACAATGACGCCAGGTGGGTATGTCCAACCCGAATGTAAAAAGTCTGTGACGGTGGATGGAGCCGAAGAATCAGAAATGATCAACGGCCCAGAAAGCGAAAACAGCAAAGTGTGTGGTACACATGAGGCATATTCAGGACACGAAAGACGAATATGGCAGACCACCGTGAAAGAGATTGGAGCCTCATCACGTAACATTCCAAAGAAATCCATGGAGAGAAATTCTAACTATTGTCATAAGAACAGGCTAAAAATAACTACATGGAATGTTAGAACCTTATAAAAATTTACGCCTTTGAAATGTGGATTTATAGAAGAATAGGTAGAATTGGATGGAAAGAAAAGAAAACAGTTTTAAAACAACTAAAAATGAAAAGAGAACTACTAAACACAATTAGAACAAGACAAATAAAATTTTTGGGGCATATTAAAAAACACAACAGCCTACTAAAAGTAATATTAGGATGGAAAAATACAAGGTAAAAGAGACAGAGGCAGACCAAGACTAACATGGACAAGTAACATCAAAAGTATGACAAAAATCTGCACCATAGAAGCTAGAGACAGAGTGGAATGGCACTCCATGGTAGCCAACCTTTTGATGCAGAGACGGCACTCGATGATGATGGAAAAACAATAAAAATAAATAGATCTTGTTTTTATCTGTAACTGAAGGCACACAGTAGCCTTGTAATGTATTTTAGATCAACAACAAAGTAGTTTCTTTTGTGGAAGATATTTTTGATCTCACATTTATCTTCTGTTAGGTGAAAAGAATTGCAATTGAATTAGTGACTCATCATGTTTCCTTGTATCTAGTGCTGGATTTGGTAATTGCCATAGTTTATTTTTTTTGAACATCCATTTCCAATGGTCATAAGATAAAATAAGTATTAATAAAAAGTTATGATTTTTTGGTAATGATTAGACAGACAGAAAACTTCACACAGAATGTAGAAAAGGAATTACTGAGATGGATATAGGGTTTTTCCATGAAATGGCCAAATAAATTCAAGTTTTACAGACCAATATACATCCAGTACAAATAAAATTAAAAGACATCAAACAAAATTAATTTCTTTAAAAACTGAAAAATACAAATTTGACAAAATGAATGACAATTAGAAGTTCAAAAAGGAAATAGGAAGCCAAAGAAAACAAATCTATTTTGTATGAAGTCACTATCACTATTTGTATGAAGAAATGTACATACAAGAGCAATCATTCTTATTTCTTTCCTTTATGTTGTTAAATATGTCAATACTTTTATTACTATTAAGATATTCGACAGCAAACATATAATATTATGGATGTAAGAAAGACAAAATTCTAATTTTGGTTTGTAAAGAAATGTTTATTGTGCTTTAAGATATATTAATAACAACTGCAAGATAGACTACAGTTACATTTCTGATGTAAAATTGTATGCCCAACTTTCTGCTAACAATGCCAAACTCAGTCACTGATAACTAGTTGGAAGCAGAGAATAAAATTATAAGAGAAGGGGTTAACATAAAACAATTTGGAATCACATGTAGAGACAACAAACAGAAGGGTTTGCTCATTTGGAGAAAATACCTTGTGATTCCACACTATACAAAATCATAAACAGAAAAAGAATCAACTAGAGCTAGAGGCAGATTCAGAGTAAGATGAGGAGACAAGAAAACTACAAAAAGAGAATACATGAATAGATGAGTGTCAGGAGAATGAGAACTAGAATACTGTATCTTTTTGAACACCCAAAGATGTATAAGGGGAAATGAAGAAGAAATTAATATGATTTTATACTGCCAATAATTAAAGGTGGTCTCACAGATAACATTTTGGATGTTGACCTAATTCACTATCAATAATGAAGCTAAGGCACACAGAATGTGTCAACTGTATCATGGTGATAAAGCAAAACTGTGACAATCAATTTCACAGATTTGAAATACTATCTAATCAAAAGCCACAGATAATCAAATTGTATCTATTGTCATAGGGCAGGAGATCAAGTATTTGATGGTCATAGAAGCAGTTGGCTACCTCCTTACGTAAGCCAAGTATTTGATGGTCATAGAAGCAGTTGGCTACCTCTTTACAGTAAGCCAAGTATTTGATGGTCATAGAAGCAGTTGGCTACCTCCTTACAGTAAGCCAAGTATTTGATGGTCATAGAAGCAGTTGGCTACCTCCTTACAGTAAGCCAAGTATTTGATGGTCATAGAAGCAGTTGGCTACCTCTTTACAGTATGCCAAGTATTTGATGGTCATATATACAAATGGCTACCTCTTTACATAAGCCAAGTATTTGATAGAAGCAATAAAGGGATATTTTAAACAGAAAACCAAAAACTATGAAGGTGTGCAACAGGACCATAAACAATGGGAAGAAGGGTTTGAAAAAGAGCATTACTGATTGTGGGTCAAAGATTAAAACCCTTGGTGTTTTAGAAACTAAACAACAAGAGCTTAATGAGGAGTTCAAGGTCCAGAGTTGAAACACTAATTAATGTCAGAATTATGTTAGCACCTGGAAATGAATTAAAAAATCCATGATTTTACATACGAGGCTAAAGTCTGTTTCAACAAGTATGGAATGATAAGAAGTTGGCACAGTGAGATGATAAACAATTATCCCTGCAGTGATAAATACAGATATCAATTTTTTTTTTAAATGCCATCTTTACAAATTACTTGCAAATACAATTCTTCTTCTTCATTACATAACCCTGGGGGGGAGCCATTGGGGCACTACTGACAGACTTTGTTGAACTTTTCCATGTCTCTCTATCTTCAGTCATTCATAAGTCACATCCAGACAAACATGAATCATACGGACAAAGCTGCACACTAGAATCAACAAAAACAAGTGCACATATTTTGATATTTTAAGAAGCCTGAATGTATTAGGCAAAGTCAACAAACATTAATATATTTTAGTCAGTGCTGGATTAACCTAATGGAGCCTGTAGAATGTATTTTATATTTTAAAAAAAGTTTATTAAAAAGATACAAAATTAAAACATATTTTTCATTTACACAATACAGTAACTATTTTTACCCCATAAAAGTTGACAGTGTATACAACTACAGCAATAGAGCAAATGTAAAAACATTCAACTGAAACTTATAACTTAAAAGCATTAAGAGATGGCCATTAAAAGTATATGGTCTGCAAGAGAAGTTACTTTTTCATCTTGGCTAATCCAGCACTGAATCAACATTATATAGTAACATTGTGTTCAGCTTAAATAAGCTGAATTAAAGCTAGAAAAAAAAATGCATTAAAGACAAGCTAGGATTATAAGTGTTAAATCTACAGATTGTGCACTTTTATGTTAGTTTTTTAAAAAAAGCAAACTGAATTTAGAATACACTCAAATCAATAATTATTTTGTTTTCTTTTTTTTTGCACTTAGAGAAATATTTTAATTTATTAATTAATTTTTTTCAAAATTTTAACATGAACTAAATTCCAAAAGTGCTTCTAAAATTAATCTTAGAATAGTAGTGCATCTAAAATGTGTATGACACAACCTAAAAAAATATCTATTTTATGCCAATTGTAAAAATGTATTTATTAAGATAGTATGTTGGGTTTAAAAATAGACCCCATACAATGATTATTTTATGCAATTTCAACATATGTAGCTGCTGTGGCAACACCACAGTTGTTGTCTTTCTGTGACATCAGAACATAGCCATCATTGCCCCAGTATGTCGACCAAGAATTTTTGACCAGCCAATAATCCTGGCCATTCAGTGTCCCATAGCCCACAGCAAGAACAGCATGGTCTAGATCATCTGGATCACTTTCTGAAGAAGAGAATGCGTAAATTACAGTACATGGGTTCTAAAGAATAGTCAATACAAAGTGGAAACAATCAGAGGATAGAGAAAACTATTAGAAAACAAACGATTAAAAGGATTGGTTAGACCAAAATATTGAAAAATGTGTAGGTTTGATAAACAAAGTGGAAACAATCAGAGACAATTAAAAACCAGATGCTAGACAAAAATAAAACAACATGAGCATTAAATGAGCAAAATGGATATATGGGGGTGAGGGGGTGGCGCGGCGGCGCTTGGTAGCCTAGTTGGGAAAACCGCCTGACCGATGGTCAGACAACCCATATTTGATTCCCACTGGAAGCAGTGTGAATTGTTATCATCATCATTGAATGCCATCTCCACATCGAAGGTTGGCTACCATGGAGCAACATTCCACTTTGTCTCTTGCTTTGAGGATGCAGGTTGTCATAGGCTGACTTGTCCATCTTTTGATGTTACTCGTCTAGTTAGTCTTGGTCTGCCTCTTTTACCTTGTATTTTCCCTTCCAATATTACTTTTAGTAGGCTGTTGTGTCTTTTAACATGCCCCAAAAATTTCATTTGTCTTGTTCTAATTGTGTTTAGTAGTTCTCTTTTCATTTTTAGTTGTTTTAAAACTTCATCATTTGTTTCTTTTCTTTCCGTCCAATTCTACCTATTCTTCTATAAATCCACATTTCAAAGGCTTCAATTTTCTGTTCTGTTTTCTTGTCTAATGTCCATGTTTCTGCACCATATATTGAGAAGATGTAACATTTTGCTGTTATTTGTTTTGATGTTAGTATACTCTTCATAGCATTAAAATTACTTTTTGCCATACCTATTCTTTTGTTTATTTCAGTTTTACATTTTCCATCACTGGTTATAGTATGTCCCAGGTAGTTGTAGCTCTGAACTGTCTCTAGATGTATTCCTCCAACTTTGATATTTAATTGTAGGTCTTGAGAATTTTCTTTCCTTATGATCATAGGTTTAGTCTTTTTGATATTCATATCTAGTCCATATTTTTTGCTTGTCATGTTTATTTCATTATGTAATTGTAGATCTTTAGGATTTTCTGCTAGTAATACAGTATCATCAGCATATCTTAGGTTATTGATCATCTTTCCATTAATGTTTAAGCCTGGCATCTCTGTGATGTTTTTAAATATTTGCTCAGTGTTTAGATTGAACAAGTTTGGTGATAAGATGCAATCCTTGTCTTACTCCTCTTTTTATATCAATGGGTGTAGAGTTCTCTTTGTTATATTTTATTATTGCTGTTTGCTCCCAGTATAAATTACATGTTAGTTGTATGTCTGTGTCATCTAGATTTATATCTTTTAGGCAGTCTATAAGTTTATTATGGTGTATTCTATCAAAAGCTTTGGTGTAGTCTATGAAGCAGGCATATATTGGTTTGTTTACTTCTGTGTATTTTTCGATTAATGTCCTCATGCAGAATATGGCTTCTTTTGTCCCACTGTTTTTCCTTAATCCAAATTGCTGCTCATCTAATTCAGTATTAATTTTTTTGTGAATTGTACTCGTGGTTAAAAAAAAAACAAACCGTGTGGGTATTTTTTTTTACCATGTGAATTGTTCTCGTGGTTAAAAAAAAATAAAAATTCCCTCACAGTTGACCCAGCCGCTGGCAGAAATGGGTACCAGGGTATTACTCTGGGAGGTGAGGAAATGCCGCCTCACATCGTGAGTTTTGATGCTTGTAGTGACACTATCCAGAAGTCTCTGAACATTTCTGGATAGACGACCGAGCACATATGGGTGAAAACTCGTGTGCTAAGACGCCAATTCAAGTCTTGTATTTTACCTTTACCTAATGGACATATGGGTAAGTAGCCAAGAATGTAGGAAGAGCAGTTGCTTTCTACTTCCCTCTTTACTTCCTCTTGTACTGATTTAGATGTTGAGGGAGATACAAAGTTTTGATTCTTGCCCTTTTGGTAACTTCAACCATTGCTCATTGTTGTGTTTCTTTGATGTTCTCTAAACAGTTTACTCTGGGGAAAACCATCTTACTCTAGGCATGTCTATTTGCTTGCTTCTCTTTTAACACATGCATTGTATGGTAATGAGTCACATGGCATTCTTATGTGGACATTTTATTTGTTGTTTTTGTTTGTACTTTAGGACTGGTTCAATGCCCACTCTTTCATTCTCTTATAATCTCATTTCTGATTCTTTCTCTTCTGACAACTTTGTAAAAAAAATTGCATGTTAATTTGCAAAATCTCCTTACAATCTCCTTGATGAATCCACAATGATTGTCAACTTTATGTCATCATTTATCACTGGTGACGAAACTTGGGTTTATGGGTATGACCCAGAAACAAAGCTAATGTGATCCAAACAGAGAATGACATCATCTGCTTGGCTGAAAAAGAAATGATAGATGAAGTCCAATGTCAAAACCATGTAGATTGTGTCCTTCAACATTGGTGGACTAATTCATCATGAATCCAGAGGGCAGACATTTAATACAGAATTCTACAGTTGTCATGCAATGCTGTACGCAGACATCCTCCTGTGAAGTGTTATACAGACAATTGTTTCCCTTACCATGACAATATCCCTGACATGTCTGTCAAAACAACCAAATTTTTGGCAAAACACTACATTCCTCTGATTCTATATCCTCCAAATTCACCTGATCTCATGTCTTGTGACTTCTTCCTCCCACACCGTAGCACGTTTTTTTTTTACATAACTCATAACACAAGATTCTACAACATCTGTGGTTTGCCCACCTGAGCAGGTTTTTTGACACGACACATCACACTACAAGATTCTACAACATCCATGGCGCCCGCCCCCCCCCCCCCCCCACCCCACCAGAGCAGGTTTTTTGACATGACACATCGCACTACAAGATTCTACAACATCCACAGAGATGCATAGGGGAAAAGAAATTGTTCACCCCCATTAGGATAAACATTTTTATGTTAAATGAAAAAATTATGATGGAACTTACTGCAATCAGGTTCAAAGTATACACCATTAGCATAGAATCCAAATGATTTATGGGATGCATCAATAGCAACAGAGATAGGTCCTTGATTGAACAGGGATATTTTCAGAGCTGTGAGGTTACCCTGTGGTATGGCGGTGTAACTTGAGATCTGTGCAACTGGAGTTACCTCCTTACTTTTGCAAAAGCTATCCTGTAAATAGAAAAATGTAGAACAGAAATAAACAAAAGAATAGGGATGACAAAATGCAATTTTAATGCCGTGAAAAATATACTAACATCACGACAAATATCACCAGAGCTAAAACTAAAAATAGTAAAATGTTATATCTTCTCAATATGCCTGTATGATGCAGAAACATAGACATTAGACAATAAAAAAAAACAGAACAGAAAATTGAAGCCTTTGAAATATGGATTTATTGAAGAATTGGAAAGGAAATAAAGGAAAACAAATGATGAAGTTCTAAAATAACTAAAAATGAAAAGAGAACTACTAAACACAATTCAAACAAAGAGAAATTAGATTTTTGGGGCATGTTAATAGGCACAGCAGCCTACTAAAAGTAATCTTGGAAGGGAAAATACAAGGTAAAAGAGACAGAGGCAGACCAAGACTAAAATGGACGAGTAACATCAAAAGATGGACAAGTCAGACTATGGCAACCTACACCACAAAAGCAAGGGGCAGAGCAGAATGGTGTTCCCTGGTAGCTACTTTAATATGGATACGGCACACAATGATGATGAAATAGAAAGATATTAGTAGTAGCAACATTATGCAGAAGAAAGGCAGAACAAACAAAACTTTTGGTGTCAAAATTAGAGGGAAAAAATGTCAAGCAATAGTGATCTTGATCCTTCCCACGCCATAAGACGTTGCATAGGGCTTGTGGTGTTTTCGCCACTCAATTCTATTCTGGGCGAGATGTTCTATCTTATCTAATGAATCTATGCCTGCTACCTTTGCTTCCCTTGTATGTGTTCTTTTCAATGTTTCCCTAGTACTTCTTTTTTCTGCATCCTGATGTTTCCCAAAGAAGTGTCTGTTTTGGAAATCTCTTCTTGTCTCTTCTCAGTTCATGACCGACATACATCCATCTTCTATTCTTAATTGCAGATGAAATCATTGGTTGCATGGCTCTTTCTCTTATCTCAATATTAGTCCTGAATTCATTTAATTGTACACAGAGTATTCCTCTTATGCATTTGTTTTTGAAAGCGTTTAGTTAACAAAAATCAACTGCCAGATTATCTATATATGTTCTTTTATCACGCCTTGCAAAGTTTTTCACCTTATTATCAAGGTCTTTTTATGTTGATTTGGCTAGTATTTTACCTAACTCTCAATCTTGACAATTAGCAAGGTTAGTTTTGCTTCATGCCTATTTTAGATATGCTTCTATGTGATGTCTGAGATCCATGCTTTTCTTTCAGTTTCCTTAAATCCAACACTTAATTCAGCTGATTGCAAAAATTTTGCTGTGTTGTGAATACCCCATAGTTCATCTATATTCACCTCAATGCTGCATTATAATTTGCAATACTTTATTATTGCAGAAGGAAAGTATACAGAAAAAAAATAAAATTCATTCATTTTTTGGTCATTGATCTATCAACACTCTAGTTTGTGGGTATGAAATGTACAGGTTTTCTAGTATTATTCTTAATTTAAAATATTTCAGGAAGTAAAAATAAAATGATTGGGGAGTTTCATTTTCTGAAAAAAGTAAGTGTCTTTAAATTCATTTAATCAATCATGGTCCATGCCATGAGGCATTGAATACTGTGTTCCGCCAAAACCCTGGTTTTTATTTTTCAAACTAGAAACAAATTAAAACAATATATTCATTAAATGCTTACAATTGCCAGATACTGCCCATACTGATCTTCTGAGGTTAGACCGCCATTCTCAAGCAAAAATTTATAAGCACGGAAGTCCTCACCACCATCACAGCCATTGTTACCATCACCCCAGGAGCAATCAATGAGTTCTTGTTGGGAGAGCCGAACCAGGTTGCCGGTCTGAATAATAACAAACAATACAGAACAATAAGTAAAGATACACAATAACAAAATATTCACAAATAAATCAGTGGAAAGTTACAAATAAAAATGATAAAAGACATATTTTTAAACCTAACATTCAGAAGATATACACCAAAAGGAAAATTACTTCTTATTCCGTTCATCTTCCTGTGGAGCATAGGTCTTTAACTAATGCTTTCCAAGCCATCCTGTTTTGTGCAATTTTTTAAAAATATTGCTCTGACCTCACCATTTTCTTCATCTCTGCTTCCACCTGTCTTCTCCAAGTTTGTGTTGCCTTCCACTTTGTCTTATTCCCTAGGCATGCCAAACAGAGCTCATCATTTAATACTCTCTATTGGCTTCTGAAATATACATGTAGTATCCAGCGATAGCGTCTTTGTCTTATCTCTTTGTCCACTAGCATTTGTCTGGTTTTGGAGAATTATTAAAAACTTGTAAAGTTCATAATCAGTTTAATACAGATACTGACAGTATATGCAAGTTTTTAAAGTACTGCCCTTGTGTGCCAAACTGATTCTTGCAGCTATAAATCTTTGTATAAAAATTTTCTATCTATCTATTGTCCTTTCGAGTTGAAAACAGCACATAGGAAAGAAATTCTAAACTCCTTGTGTCTGCTGATCTTTGTTTGCAAGCATCAGACTTTGCACAGGACCGGCACTGCATCTCGCCACATGACTGTTCTGGGCGAGGTGTTTAATCTCGTGAGTTGATGCCTGCTGGTGTTCCCTCACACTTCAGTGTTCTTTTAAGTGTTTCTCTAGGTTGGCCTCTTTTTTTTATTTAACCTCCTGGTTCCCAATGGAAGGCTTGCTTTGAGATTCATTTGTTGTCTCTTCTCATCACATAGTCAACATATGACCAGCTTTGTTCTCTTGATTATAGATATTTCTGGATGCTTTGTCATTTTCCTTATTTCTGCACTAGTCTTAAACTCATTCCATGCCCATGGTATAAAAGGTACTTTTCTGAGGCATTTGTTTTCAAATGCATTCAGTTTATTTTCTTTTTCTTTAGTTGTTTTCCAGCTCTCACATACATAAGTAAGGGTTGATAATAAGCTTGCTTTGAAAACTCATGAGCTTATGATTTTTTTTAAGGGCCAAAAGCTGAACACACTTGCTAGATCCTGATTTGAATTTGTCATTGCTATTCAATAATCAAGATTTTTGTTTCAATTTGGTGACTTGTTAAGCCACAGATCAACTGTCCATAGTAAGATGAAGAAAATCTAGCAGTAAAAAAATGCTAACAAAAGAAAACTAGAAAGTGAAACTCTATGATATTAGAGGGCTTGCAGCAACATACCTTCAGGAAATATGCCCCTTCAATAGTTCCAGTAGTTCCAAAACTCCAGCAGGATCCACAGATAGCCTGGTCTTTAACAGGAGTCACAGCACCTGAATGGGAAAATATATAACTTTGAACATATCTTTGAAATGTAATAGTGGACAACATAGTCTTGTTAGTTCTCTTTCTTACACAGCGTAATTAGACTGCTGACAATATTAATCCTAGATTATGAGACTGTCGTAAATATTACCAAATCAAAATACAAATTCTTGAAATCTGACAGTTTGATCAAACATTCCTTCTGGTGATCCATGAGTGTTGGATTTGTTTCCTTTGGTGCTGGATCATTGGATCAGACACAAACACTCTCCTATAAAAAGTACGATGGTCTTGTACAAAAGGCGCCATTTTTTTTTTATTGTTTGCTAATTTTCAAGAAATTAGTTTTTTTTATTTCTTATGATAGGGGAAATCTCCTTGGCTGTTGGTGAGACATAAAAAAAAAACCGTCAGGATAGCCAGTGAATGAGACTAAGAGGGAGCCGAACATTGGATGATTTGGTTGGAACTGGATTGACATATCAATAGATGATGTAACATCTCTGGTAGCCATGGTATGATGAGGTTGAATTTCAAGCCAATAAATCCAATGTAATCGAGGAAATAATTACAGCATCCTATTCCCATGTCTCTATATGGGTTAACATACAGCTGTGTAGCAAAAGTTAAAAGGAAATATTTTCTGAACTCCAAATGTAACAATGAATTGTTACTATGGTCTTGTGAAACATGGAGAACAACAAAATTGACAATCATGAAGATACAGGCTTTCACTAATGGGTGATTACGCAGAATAAAAGGATGGAAATGGCAGGACAAAATCACTAACATAGAATAATGTACCAGTCAAATACCAGTGGATAAAAAGATACAGCGAAGATGATGGTGCTGGATAGGACACACACTGCAAAAGCCAACTGAGAGTATTACACAACAGGCCCTTTTTGGAATCCCCAGGGGAAAAGACAAAGAGAAAGACCAAGAAATTCTTGAAGAAGACAGACAGAAGCAGAGATGAAGATGATGGGGAACACATGGAACGATCTTAAAAGAATAGCAAGAAACAGAACGACTTGGAAAGTGTTTGTTGAAGACCTATGCTCCACAGGGAGCTGAAAGGTAGAAGAGGAAGAAGAATGGTCTCATGAAAATGTTACTCACAAAAAAGATAACATAATCTAGGGTTAATATTACATTTGATAATTTCAACTCTATTGTAAAGTTATACATTAAAAAAATTTTACTTAGATTAAATTACCTGTAGCATTTGGTGACTGTATCATACATTGTAGAGATGAAAAGTATAAAAAAATATAAGTGTACTAATGATATATATTTATTCATTCCTTAAAAATAAAAAAAAAATAATAGTGTAAACACGTTTTCTCATTTTTCACCAGAAAAATAAAATGACTAAAATTAGTGGACATTACTCAAGTGAGGTAAAAATAACAGTAATTTCTCCATTTCAAAAACAGTTGCATTGCAATATACAGGGTGCCCTCAAAAACACTCCTTGGTTTCAAGTAATTAAATAAAAACTTTTTAAAACATTCTTATACGAGGCATGTTCAAATGAAACCCGCAATACCAGGGCCAAGTGGACACAGGAGGAAGGCATGATGATGTTACATCTGACATAATAAGCATACACCAATGTGCTATTGTGTTCATTACCCACATAGTATTCTTTGGTTTTGTTGCAGGCCACTGAAAAAATGGCAGTGTGATACAGAATCTATCAGCATTTATTTTTACCATAAAGGGCTTCTATTGGCAGATTTTAAAGAGTCTGGTATGAACATGAGGCATATTCAGAACACGAAGAAAATTGAAGCCTTTGAAATGTGGATCTACAGAACAATAGGTAGAATTGGATGGAAAGAAAAGAAAACAAAAGATGGAAGTTTTAAAACAACTGAAAATAAAAAGAGAACTACTAAATACAATTAAGACAAGACAAATGAAATTTTTGGGGCATGTTAAAAGACACAACAGCCTACTAAAAGTAATATTGGAAGGGAAAATACAAGGTAAAAGAGGCAGATCAAGACTAACATGGACGAGTAACATCAAAAGATGGACAAGTCAATCTATGACAGCCTGCACCATCAAAGCAAGAAACAGAGTAGAATGGCGATCCATGGTAGCCAACCTTCATTGCTGAGAAGGCACTCAATGATGATGATGGTATGAACATCAATGCCATCCACAACAAAGACACACTAGACAACTTGCATACAGCCATCAATAATAAGAGACCCAGCATGCTTTCATGTGGTGTGATTCTGTTGCATGACAATGCTTATCCACATATTGCAAGCATTGTGCAGGAAGTGTTAGCAAGGAAAAAGTGGAAAGTTCTGCAACACCCAGCCTACAGCCCCAACTCATCACCATGTGACTTTGATTTATTCAGACCCTTAAAATCTCTAAAGGGACAATGATTTGACTCCTATGCAGATGTTATGGTCTCAGTGACAAAATGTTTCAATGAGCAACCAAAGTTATTTTTCTCAGATGGCGTGTGGAATATTTTAAAATAGCAAGGAAAAGTTGCACAAGGAGCAGCAGAAGTGTTGAATTATAAAAATGTCATTCTAGGACTGCATGAAATAAGACGGACCAGGGCACAAATATAAAACTAAACACAGGACAGATGATGATGTCTTCAGGACATAAGGAACTAGGAGGCAAGAACTTTGAAGGAGTGGCTATAATATTATCAGGAGAAGTGCAGATACCATTATAGAATGAGGCGTAGTGTGACCAAGATTAGTAAGAGCAACATTTAAAACTACAAAAAAACATAAATAAAAAATACATATTATACAATTTCTATGTATCGGTTAATGATAAAGAAGATTAAATTGAGGAATTCTACAAATATGTGTTACAAACAATACCCAATTTCATCACACTGTTCTCTCATACAATGAGGGTCATGATATTAGTGGCTTGTGTCATAATTACTCATATGAAACTCAGTCCTGGTATTTTCTTTTACTGCAACTATAATTTCTAACACAATT
This sequence comes from Megaustenia siamemsis, assembly GCA_032433765.1. Classification (NCBI taxonomy): domain Eukaryota; kingdom Metazoa; phylum Mollusca; class Gastropoda; order Stylommatophora; family Ariophantidae; genus Megaustenia; species Megaustenia siamemsis. The sequence goes on along the minus strand of JAVIAB010000139.1, from coordinate 31,287,236 downwards.
GTGCAAATATTTAACTACTAGTGTCTCCCCTACCAATAAGTCTCCAATCCCACTGGTCTGGAACATTTTGCTGTTTAAAAGCTCCATGGGAATACTTCTTGCCACCACGATCGCCATGAGTGTAGCGGAACCCTCTCAAGACTTTCATCTCCTTTTCTGTCCTGTCAGCAAGATGGTTTACTTCCAGTTGGTATGACAAGCCAGCACGGTTCTTTGAGTGAATATATCTATGAAAATGATAAAGTAATATAGAAGAGGCTGCCCAATAGAAAGTAATGTTATGTGAAAGATTTTATTATCTCAGTAACAAGAAACATAATTTAGAGATTCCCAACTTTATTATTATTGAGTTATTTGTGGGTCATCATCATTGCACTCCGAACATGTCCTTAGATGTTCAAATCCCCTCCTGAGCAATTCCCACAGTGTCCAGTGACTGACGACTCCAGTTATGTGTTTGTTGATAAGTCTTCTTATACACCCACTAAGTTTCTCGCTTCTGGCTGTGCCCATCTTAACTCCAATCTCTTTCATCCAAAGGAGTGAAGTGGACTTATGGTTGTCAAAGTCCTGTGCCCTACTCACATCTCGGAGGGCATTCATAATGTCTGCCCGAGCCACTGGTTGACCATCAACTTTATTAATGAAATTGCAGTTAAGGCATAAGATATGAATCCACACCCTTACAGAAATAAATGTCATATTGTGCTCTGCAGTCCCGTCAATAACAGAAGCTTCAGACTGGTGTTGTCTTCTGGACAAAAACTCTGTAGCAATGGCAACACTTCTCAGTTTTCCCCTGGCATGAACTGTCGTCTCTATTTAACTGGGGACTGAGTAGGTCATAGGAACTTTTGCAGAATTTGGGTGCTGCTCATGGAATTCAAATCCAGGTTGCTTGGTCGGCAAACAGTGCTTTTGGTAATCACACTATATTTATATACATGCACACAACGCTATAAAAAATGTCTAAAATGTTCTGCACCTCGCTAGAAAGAAACAATGTATTGATGTATATTAGCTCAAGTATAATAAACAACAATGTATAAAATATATATTAACATCTAAAAAAGAGTTTACTCTGGGTGCAAGTCATCAGGATAATCATACATTTTCTCATTCCTTGTTTAAGCATAACAAATAAATACACTTATTATCATCAAGCCTTGATATTTCCACAGTCAGATATGGTTTAAAACTAGTTACCTATCTATGGAAGCAATATTTTCAACCTTTCATACTTCACAACAAATGAAATAATACATAAATACCCACTCATTGTTGTTAATTAATTTTCATTGTGTAAATTTATTATGATTATATTTAAAAGCTATTCTATTCTACTCTATGAACTGAGTCAGTTTTATTGCAGTTGGGGCATCCCCATATCCGCTCCACTGCCTGTCCAAGCATTTCTCAAAGCGCATGCAGACTGAATGTTCCTGTATCATCATGTGTCATACTGGTTAGCGTAGATGATCATATCCTTCCACAATCTTCTATCTACTGTACACCGTATCAGTTCTGTTGTTGACTGTTTTCCATGCCATGACACCAAGCTATCTAGCGTTTTCTCCCTTTGTCATCTGCAATCTCTCTTTCTCTGTAATTTGCCAGCTGTAACCAAGTATTCCAACTTTTCTCTTCTCATGATTGGCCCGAAAAATGTTTGTTTCTTTCTGCTGTTTCTTAAGAGCTCGCTTTTTGTGCTGGCCTCCTTGAGAATCTCCTCGTTGGGTCTTTTTAGCTGCCCAGGGAACTTTCAACATTCTTCTGAGATATCACATCTCTGTGGCCTCTAATCTTCTTTTCATTTGTTTGTTTACGATCCATAATTCGCTCTCATAGGTCAAAATTGGCTCTATATAGCACTGATGAACTCACTTTCTCACTTCCATAGACATAGATTTGTTGCATAAGATGTTTCATTTTCTGAAATGCTATTTTGGCCTGAGCTATTCTGCATTTTATTTCTGTGGAGCATCTCCCATCTGATGTTATTATTGTGCCCAAGTATTTGAATCGTTGCACTTGTTTCAAATTTGTCTTGTTTATTTTTATGCTGCATGATCTTCTTGTTGCTTTATTTTACTATCATGTCTATCATTTCTTGTAGCACATTCTCTGTTACTGTTATGAAGACTGTGTCATCCGCATATCACAAATTGTTTATTTTGTGACCATTGACTTCAATTCCTTTATATCTATTATTGATCTCATAATTTTTTTGCTCTGCTACTTGTTGCCAGTACATGTTTTTTAATGATTCATAGATCTTTGCCATCTGTTCTGTAAGGTGTTGATTATAGATACATCTGCTTTTCGCACTAAGCTCTCTAGATTGACCAGACCTTTTTCTACCTTTAAATTCATCAGTCTCTCAATGTATACATCCTTGTCCAACCCATCCTCCTCCTGTTCTCTTAAGGAAAGAAGAAAAAACTTGGTGATGTCTTCTTTGTCCAGAGTAAAGCCACACTCAGGATCAGAGCTGCCAGTGAGCTTTCCTGCTATTTCATTGTTGTGTACACTGGCATGCCCTGGACAGTACACCCAGGCTAATACACTCACTGTAGAGCCATACAAGATCTGTATGCACTCCTGCTGCAGACACTGTCCATTAATCTGCTGCAGCACACTATGCAAGTCAGTCACTATGACTGCACGAACCACATTCTGCGCAATTAACCATGTTATCGCTGTCATTGCTGCTTCTACTTTCATAAAGCTGAGCAGGTAAAGGTCTAACCAGTTAGAAGAAATGAAGCTATCGGTTTTTATTTGTCATTCTTGTCATTCATTTTTTCAAACCTCACCTAAGGTTCTGCCTAAACACATGCTTTCTGGAATCATGTTCAGCTGGCGTGTACTGCTTCTTGTGTGTTGATTTGAACTTCTCAAAGCTCTCATGAACATGGTTGTCACTGTGGTGAACATATTCCTGGACTGGATTCATCAAAATCCTGTCAGTGTGTGACAGGCCAGGACCAGGGAAAGATGTGCAGGTCAGATCTGAAATGACAACATTAGTTGCATTAACATCATCTCTTTCAAAAGCTGCTGCTTCATTCCAGCATTAGTTAGCCCCTGTATGTTGAGAAGAACTTTGACAAATGGTCAATTGGCAGAGTCAGATGGCTATAGTCATTACATTTCGATGAAAAGTAACCAATAAGTAGCTCACATCACAGCACACTGGTCAATGAAGTGATGATTGCATTGATCTCAAAGTAATAGATATCAACGATAAAGAAAATCTGGTATTTCACTACTACTAGGTTAGACAGGCACCAACTATTCCAGCAGTATCAAAGGTCACTCACTAAAAGCTGCATAGAATGAAGTCTAAGAATAATCTGTTTCAACTTGAAGGACAAACTCCATGGCATTAATTATTATTATGTGCAGGACAATGTGCCTGGCAGCATCAAAGCTAAAGTTGCCAGAGAATCATAGCTAATGACTTGCACCAGGATTAGTGAACCTGCAACATCCAGGCCCTGCTCCACCTCTTCACAGTGCCTCTAGCAGCAGATGAACCAGTCTAGTTTAACCAAGTAAGTAGGGAGTGAAGGAGAAGGCAACCTGGTACTCAAAACTGCTGAAGCCAGATGTATTGGGTCAAAGGCCAAAAGGTGTCAATATCATATTCTACTGCAAACCACAACACAACACATACACGCCAACTAAACTTCTTTTTAAAGGTAGATGATAAGGAGGTGTATTCCTTTAGTCATTGGGTGAATGCAAACAAGCAATTATCATTACAATGTTTAGAAAGTTTTAACTATAATTCATTTATTTAAACAGGGTTCAGTAGAAACCATTTTTACTAGGAAATAAGGCTATCAATTGGTCATTGCTAGATCTGGTACAGATATGGAGTACATTAAACAATGAGTTAAGGAACACCCTCTAAGGCATGTGTTCCAGTCCAAAAATATGATTTTTATAAAACATCATGCGAGTCAAGGATAATAAGCAAGACAACACACAGAATATTAGAGGCAGCTGAGAAGTAGTTTATCTGAAGAATGCTATGAATTTTATGGATAGCAAAGATGACAAATGAAGAATGTTTAAAAAGAGCTGGAGAAACCAGAAATATCATCGGAATCATAAGGAAAAAAGACAACATTTACTGGACATTTGATGCGAAAAGAAGGCATTGAGAAAACTATAGCAATGAGCAGAATGAATGGAAAAAAGAGCAGAGGAAAACCAAGAATAAAAATATTGAACAGCTTATGCAAATGGCATAACAAAAGATCACCAACTGATATTCTAGCATGCATGAAGGACCTAGAGCTGTGGAGAGAGATGATTGCTGTTGTCAACCTACATGGCACCTGATGATGATAAAACATCTCTTTAGGTGATCAAGCAGCAAATTCATTGATAATCAGTTATCTTCACTGGCATTTTTACTTTAATGCTTTGGAGATATTTGTCTATCCATCTATCTTGTCATGCTTTCCAGCATCTTTATTACCAAATAAAATAAAGTTGAATAAATTTACGAAACTGAAGTGTTCATCATATAAGCTATTAAAGTAACAATGTTCTTGTTACAATGTTACAGCAGCAAGAGGTATATTTTGAACAGTTAAAAAACACATAATGTTTATATTTTAGAAATCTAACTAATTGAAATACAAGAACTTTCATGGAATTGTTATACTCACTCCTTGGTACTGCAAACTCACTATCCCTAAATGATGCAGGGGATTGCCATAATCTGTATTCCACATAGTACTTGTCAAAGTGAGACCCAAGAAGTGAATCATAGCCGAACATCTCATAACGTACTGGCTCGTGGTTAGGAATACTTGACCAGAATGTATATGTGCTTACCTGTGGAATGAATCATGAACTTATTAAAAAGTATATAACAGTATTTTTTTCTTTATAAATTTGACTTTTTATAGTATTCCTAGCACTTAATATCTTCTTTATCTATGTTCACACATAAAAAATTACTCTCATCAAATTTTTCATTAAAATGTTACTTCTTACAATCAATGAGCTACTAAAATAACACAAAAATTTAATGAGAAAATTCACAATTTTGTCTATTATCACAGCTTGAAAACAATAAAAATCAATTTTAAGAATAAACGGAATGTAGTAGATTGAGGATATCTTCACTCAAAAATACTGCACTGCAAGTTCCTAGGATTAGAACTAGAATACCACAGACATAAATTAGCAGCTGTGCTCAATACAACTTACAACAAAAAATTATGGTAAGAAATAATACTTACTTTTCTCCCATTAACAACCACACTTTTGAAGACATTTGTTCTTCTTCCATCTAAGAACTCTTCTCCAGTAAACTGTAATAGAGAAGACAATCCACTTCATTAACACATGGCACTTTTCAGTAAAGTAAAGACTCCCGTCACGCCAAGTGGCGTATAGGGAATATGGTGTTAGTGACCATAATTTTTATAGAGCATCAGCACACGATTTTTTGGGGTAATGTGGTCGGTATTACGCCCGTGCTGTTTTACTTTTCCATAAAAATTCAGGTACCCATTTAAGGCTGGGTGAATCTGGAAGCCGCCAATCAGAATCGAACCCGACTTCTTGTCCTTTAGTAGTCCAGTTCACTAACCACTGAGCTATCACGGCTATAGGGCACTTTTAAGAGAGCAACATTGTCTTAATTAATCCTCACTACTCTTGACATGAAGTATTGTAAGAAGAATCAATGTTATACTCTGGATTAAATGCTTTGCACAGTTGTAAGAACACATACCAACACAGCACTTATACTGTATATCCATCAGAAGCTGTCTCTCTTGGGGCACAGAAGTCACTTCATTGACAGACATTGGGAAGTAGTGACAACTGGTAAGGTTCAATGTAAGCAGCATCATTAAATGCTATGATCCAAGCCTTCAGGTGCAACTAGAATATTGCATTTCTGCGGATATTTTTCCCATGACAGACACATTTTATAGGTGATGTGGTTGCAGCTTCAACTAAGTATTAATGCTACAATAACAATAGAAAACATGAAGATAAATTGTGATTATTTCTCCAACACAACAAAAATCTGCACAATCTTTCCCTTCCCTAACCTTCCATGCTGACAAAGTTCTACCTTTACCCAGCCTTTTATCTGACACTTATTCTATTCTATCAATGGAACCAGTTTCAGTGCAATTTCCCATATCAGCTTCACCACTAGACACAGCATTTCCCAAAATGTCTAATTCAAATCCGTTGACAAGGTTGCTCCATGCAACATCTTAATTGAAATCCATTTCTTACACCTTTCATTAACCTATATGATACTCATCTTTTTATTTCAATTTATAATTTCAAATTCCTCTTTACTACAACCTCTAAAGCAGATAATTTCTAACTGCACTATTTCTTGAATCAATAACTGCATTTTATTTAAAATAAAAAATGTTCATTGATTCTCATTTAAATTCTCATTGAAGTGACCTATAAAATACAGCTCTTTGTTTATTCTTCTATCATATACTATAACATGATTTAACAATTAAATTACAAATATGGTATAATGCATGTAAAAAAATATGTTTCAAACCCACCTGACTTTTGACACGGGGGAAATATATTAGGTGAAATAATTATATTTTTAATACTAAGTTAAATAATGTGCAGATAAAACATATATATAATATCTACAGGCCTAGTAATTAAATTAATTAAATCTGACAAAAACATTCAAATACATTTACTTTTAATCATGCACTAAAACATATGTCACTCTTTACATACATTAAAGCCGGTAAGATCAGGCAGAACTGTTGTAATGCCAGAAGGGCTATCCTGGGTTCCATTCACTTGGAAGCAAGAGAGCTTATTGTAAACAGATTGTGTGGTGAAGGGAATAACTTGTAACAGTGATCCATAGGGATAACCAGGTGTTGTTCCCAGCTGAATTGTGACCTGAATACCTGGATTACATGAAATAACTTTTAAAAATGTATCCAATAGATTGAACATACATGAAATAGTTCAACAACAACAGTTGTGTATAACATATCTATCCTGCAAAAAGAAATTGGAACGGTTCACATTTCTTCAGTGCAAATATTTCAGCTCTGTTAATTCATCATAGGATAGTTGTGGCTTCTTCAAACAGGCTGATAACTATAAAAAATATTTTATCTAGAATCAAAATGCATGACAATGTTTGAAATATACTCAGTGAAAAAATATATATATATAGGTCAATGTGCAGAATATTTTTGGCGATGTGAAACAAAACTTGGTGCACAATATGGTTGAATAACAGAGGAAGTGATCATTTCTAAACATGAAAAAATGTCATCTTGATATCAGTACCACACATCTCCATTTATAAGACAAAACGCTGTCCGGAGCATGCATATCTATGGCTGGTCTAACTGTAGACCTGTGAGATAAAAGATCTGTCTCTCTGAGCCTGTTCTGCCTCAAAAACATGTCTTAAACCTGGAATGTTCCTGGCTGTCCATGTTGTATAAGGTCAATTAAATGTTTTTGACAATGAAACTGGTGCTTATTCTAATTGTAATTTGTTTTCCCTGGCCAGGGGCAAACAAAGGTATCACTGTCCTACATTTCTTGTCTTTAATTTATCCTAGATTACAATACGTATCCATGGGTGACATTTTCACGATATTGTAATTACTACCACTGAAATGTTTAGTAGAACAATTTATTTGGGTTCCAAAAATAGTATTTTCTTTGAACTTTTGCTATACAACTGTTTATCCAAGCAGACACCCGGATAATTTCCTGGGTTACTTTAGATTTTTAAGGCCTGATATTCGAATACATCGGGCCATAGCTACTGGAGGTGTTACGCTGTCTATTCATAGAGCCGCAATAAGTCCATCAATCCAGCCATATGTTTGGCTTCCTGAAAGTGTCATTTGCTGGCTATCCCATGTTACAAAGGTTTGATTGATGTCTTATGATGGCCCAGGATCCCATCACGAAAAAAAAAACCTAAAAAGAAATTAATTTCCTGAAAATTTGCTAAAGTTATTAAAAAAAACAGTCCCCATTCTAAAATATCATAGTAATTTTTATCACGCACTAGGGGAAAAAAATCCTACACTCTGAGTCACCAGAAGTAGTAATTAGGAAGGAGGGGGTGGGGGATATTTACCAGAAACAAACTGACAAATTTAAAGAATTTGTATTTTGAGGTGGTAATTTTTATGACAAAATCGTAACCTAAGGTTAAAAGGGCTTTAAATAGACAGTTATGGTGTTTCAGGTGTATCATAGTTCACATCAGGCTGTGATATATGCATGTCCAATATGATTTTATATTTTATGCCTTTTTTTTTATTGACTGTTGGGTTGCAATCCTTGATCACTTGGTCAGATTGCTTAGTTTGTTTTCTGAGCCACCACATTGAGGTGATACAGAACTTTGTTAAGTAATGATTTTTTTTTATATTGTAGATACATCTTTCCATCTAATTGTAATATTTAAAAAAATTCTGCCCAGATATTATTTTTCTCTCTGATTTATACAACTAAAAATAGGTTTTCATAAAATAAAACATTAACAACACAGTTAAGTAACCTACCACCATAATAATCAACTCTGCTGCGATTGTTGTTAGGATCATATAAAGCACGGATTGGTTCCTCTATTTCTACATATGGCAAACGAATGACAGCTTCCACTTTGTATGAATTTTTGTATACTGGTGGTCCACACACTGACTTACAGTGGCTGAAATGATAAATAATATAATCAATAGTTTTAGCAATTGGGGGTATGATGTTTTAAAGTGATAGAATTATTTACAGTCAAGGAGAGTCCCACTTCAATTTCTGCTTAGTAATGAAACATTTAGCGTGGCATGAATTAAAAACAAACAGAGAAATCACCAATCAACCACTAATATCTTCAGCAATCAAGAAAAGACGATGGTCATATGTTGGACATGTGATGAGGAGAGATAATAACCGAATAGCAAAGCAAGTCCTCGTGTGGGAAACCAACCAACAGGTAAGAGGAAAAGAGGCTGACCCAGAAGGACACTGAGAAGAACATTGATCAGAGAGGCAAGAGCAGCAGGAATCGGCTCCCTCAATAAGATAGAGTTGCTTGCACAGAACAGAGACAAATGGCAAGATTTGATAAAATATCTATAGGATAGAAAACTGCTAGAAAAAAATTTAGATAAGAGAAAGAGTATCTGGTCTATGCCCTAAGGGCTGGCTAAGGCTCGAAAGGTCAATAGATAGATAGAATGAAACATTAATGATTTCAATGTATTTGCCACAGCTTAATGAGCAAGGGTGGCCAGTTACCTTCCTTCCCAGACAAAATCTTTAGTACCCATTCAAAGAAGATGGGAGGATCCTGAGAGCCTTTCAGGAAAAAACAATTTGCTTCAACAAGCATGTGAAGCCACAATGCTACCAGACTTATTTGTTTATCATGTGTGGTACTGGTTGGTGTAGACAATCGTGTCCTTTTACAATTTTCTATCCACAGTGCATTGTATCAATTCTGTTGTTGACTGTTTTCCATGCCATGAATAACCAAGCTATCTAGTGTCTTCTCTATTTGAATAAAGTGAATAAGTAGAGCTAATTAAATTAAGACCACGAAAAATGTGAATATATAAAAAAGTTTAAGACACTATTTTCATGGCACACACAAAATGAAGAAAACATACAAACATACAAAAAAAAACATCCTGAGTTATAAAAGTAAGGCAAAGTACAAGACTTGAACCGGCGTCTTAGCACGTGAGTTTACACCCATATGTGCTCGGCCGCCTATCCAGAAATGTTCGAATATTTCTGTTAGTGTAGCCTCAAGCATCAAAACTCAGATGCGAAGTGACATTCCTCACCTTCCCAGGGTAATACCCTGGTACCCAGTTCTGAGTTATATCCAGAGACAACTAATAAAATAATGTTGGCATGGAAATGGTTACCAATACACAGTCTCCAATAAACAACTAGATTTAACAAGAGAACCGGTCGAGAAGGACATCCCATTATATTGATAAGCAAAACATTTCATGCCACATAAAGTACAATGCATGAGGCGACCCAAAGAATACTTTCAAAAACACTATTTTCCACAAATGCTGAAAGGCAAAAGTGAATATAGAACAAGAACATCATGCGGTATTACTGATCCATAAAATGCAGCATCCTTGCAGCAGTTTTATAATTCAGTAATTACCTTCTTTACAGCTAAAAAGACCAATGAGGAAATTCTCAAGAGGCCAACACAAAAAGGGAGCTCCCAAAAACATCAGAAAGAAACAATCAACATTTTTTGGGCTCATCATAAGAAGAGGAAAGTTTGAATACTTGGTTACAAATGGCAAAATATAAGGAAAGAAAGATCGCGGACGACAGAGAATACTAGATAGCTTTGGTGTCATGGCATGGCAAACAGTGAACAACAGAACTGATACGATCCACTGTAGATAGAAGATTGTGCAAGGACATGATTGCCTACGCCAACCGGAATGGCACATGATGATGAATTACCTTCTTTAGCACGAACTGTCAAAAAAACTGAAGAAAAAATTGTAAGGATAATAAATCCAAGCACAAAAATAAACTTAGGGTATTTTCAAATCAAATTAATCCATGCTTACTTATGCATGTAAGAGCTGGAAAATAAAAAAATTAACAAAAGAAATAAAAAACAAACTAGATATATTCTGCAAAATTATCCAAGGAAAATACTTTGCACACAATGGAATGAGTTCAAGATTATCTGCAGAAGTAAGAAAAATGACCATGCAACCAGAAGAAAAACAAAAGAATTGCAGAGCAAATTTACATGTGGGAAACAACACGAAAAGAAAAAGAGACCAACCTCAAGAAATATGATACCAAGCATTTCTCAGTCTTCATTGTTTTCTCTAAGGTTTCTTTGGCATGGCAGATTTCTTTCGTGTATTCAGAGTGCATGACCGACCAATGTTCTTACAGCATCTTCTCCTTATATAGCTTGACATGTATTCTTAATTGGTTTCTTCTCCTATAGTTTCATTTGAAATAAAGTCTCTCCAATTTTTGTTTAAGACTCTCTAGAGTCATAATTATTTTTTAAGACAATTAGTCTCTTTTATAGAGCCTGAGTAGTGGATTTCTAGATCTTGCACACAGTACATTAAACAATTATGTTCATTAGCCTCCTTGTTGTTAGCACTGGTAGAAATAATTCTTCCTTCAAAGATCTGAGTACACAAAGAAAGATGTAAAAAAATTGGTAGTCTACATCAATACTGCCACTAACAGTTCAAGAACTTTGAAGGTCAAATCATTATAATAATTGTATGTCCGTGAAAGGGACGTCACACTCACAGTTTGTGTAGTGACTCACACAAACTATACTATGCTTGTAGTCTACGACAAGGAAGTTTTTTTTTTTTAATCATCCTTTTGAAGTTGAGGCAAGAAACAGATAATGTTGGATTTCATTAATCAGTATTGAACTTAACATCGTATTTATATTAAAAGCTTTTACTTTTGAGTGTTTCTTCCAGTCAGTAGCTGCAAAAAGGTTTAAATTTTAGTAACTTCATAAGAGTTAGTTAACTTGCTAGAGTTAAAAGTTAAAGTTTAATACACAGTAGTAACAACACACACTCACTTCCACCCAAGGTAGCAATTTTCTACTTTCAAATTTGCCATTATTTTATTTTAAATCGTTACTTTAAGTTGGGTAATTTATGAATGTCAATCAGGGGAGATCATTCTTTGTCATTTAGCAGAAACAATCTATGATGCTAAACTCGTAAATTACCCATTATAGTTCGTTCAGCAGTATAAGTACTGGTTTATTTTACGAGTTTAGCATCCTAAATTATTTCTGTTTGAAGTAACATTTCCTTGTAATTTATTTGGTTGTTGTCTAATCTGTTATTATAAGACCTGCTAATTTATGAGTTTAGCGCGCTAAATTATTTTTGTTCAGAGTAATGTCCTCTTGCACTTTATTCAGTCGTTTTCTAACTTATCATTAGAAGACCCCTGGGTTGGGAATACAGGCTAAAGGTCTAGTTTATTGTCTCAATTTATTTCTGCTATATGAGTGATCTCCCCTTTCTGACAGGACATACCTGAATTATCAACTGTTTCTAGTTTTTGTACATTTATTTTATTTTTTTCAACAAAGTTTAGGGTTAGTTGTAGCTTATTCTAAATCTAACCTAGGGGTCTTCTAGTCTATTCAAAGAAACACAAAAAATAGGGGTCACTGAACAAGAACTTTATTGGAGAATGTCTAAACCTTGTTGAAAAAATAAAATTAAAAGCACACAAACTATATAAACAGTTTATAGATTCAAATACGACATGTGCAGTCGCAGTCAATCTTGAATCAGAGGGCATATGATTTATCATCACTCGCCGTCACTCGTGTGCATCATAAATAAATTATGATAAATAATTGAGTAAGGAGGCTAATAAACTCGTAAATTACCGATAAAGCGTCGTCGTAAACCTAACCTAAACCTTGTTTTAAAAAAATTAATTATTAAAATTTTAAAATAAAAAAATGCATGTTGACACAAAACAAGAAAAAGTTCTGAGAGTGAGTAGTAGAGTGATGTGCACAAAATTCATAAATTATTTTATTAGTTGTTAATTTAAATTAGTTAGTTCAAATTCATTTAAATTTACATTCCATTCATTACGATTATTGATTATTAATTTTTAATCAATAAAATTATATAAAATTCAATGTCAAAAAGAAAAATACTTTGAAATACCGTGTCACTCGTTTAGTCGGTTTAGCAAAAATAATTTCTGACGCTAAACTGGTACATTACCTTATAATGTTCTGAAATATACATTCAATATTATAAAGAAAATATTACCTAGACAGAGAATCGCTATAAAGGACGCAATCGTCGCCATATTGAGATGGAAAGTGATCACATGATAGGGCCGTTTTCTTTATAAAGCTTCCGGTATCGGGTCACGTGATTAAATTTCATTTTCACGTGACAGTCACCTGCTACTTACGTCGACGTGAATATCAAGTATCGAACCTGCTGACGGAATTAATTCATAATATTCTATCGCTACATTTGTTCATGCATTCTTATGTTTGAAAGAGATGAGATTTAAAAACAACTTAGGAAAGGGAAGAAGTAAAGGCTACCAAGATGCGTAGAGATGCGAAACTGCTGTAAAGCTGATGATAATAGCAATACTAAAAGAAGAAAAAAGTGGTATGAATGGTGACAGCTTTACGTGGTAATGGACAAAACAAAAGTCGACGTTTCGACCAAGTAGGCCTTCAGCTGGAACAACAAACACAAAAAAATATATATAAGGATATGTAAACAAATCTAACTACATGGTGATAATATGTTAGATACTCAAGGTATCACTGCAAGCGAATTAAAATTCATAATTGCTCAACCGCCCGTGCCAGTAGAATCAATTAATATCTCGTCTCCCAAACAATGAAAAGTAGCTGCAGTCCCCATCATAGCAGTCTCAGCACACGCCAAAAGACATAAGGCAAACCCCACAGAAAGTGAACACAGCCATTTGTTCCCCGTCATACGATATCATCATTCATCGTAAGCAATCGGAATGTCAAAACACGATCAAAACCGATGAAACGCACAGTTCATAGTGTGCACAGATAATTACCTCTTGCAACATCCGGACTTTGAATATGAGGAAACTGCAACAAGGAACACTTTTCAGACACAGCCTTTAACGGTTCCTGCCACCTATCCGCCATATTGACGGAGTATCCTCTCGAACAACAGTCCGTAAGTTCTCAGATCTCCCCTGCAATATGAATTTGTGAAATGATAAACCAGTTCACAAGTTCACCCTCGATCTCACAGTAGCTCTCTTGAATCTAGACAACATCCCTCCTGACCAACATGAAACTCTGGGAGCCACACCGGGGCTGCAAAGTCATGAACAAAACTCCGTCATTTCGCCTTTCATCATAAGTGTACGGCCGGTTTAGGGATATACGATCAGCCATCATGATGACGTTACACACACAAAACAATGGATTCGCCCACAAATGACTAATTAATCTAGTGAATGCAGCCAAAAACGCACGAAACATCGTAACGATAGTGCAAACTCCCTAAAGTGAAACCATCTGTTGACTTGGTAGAGCAGTCCGCATTAATGAGTTGTAACTTGTAAATAATTGGCATCAAACAGTTCCAACGACGGCCATTGAGCAGCGCTCAATGCGTTGGCGAAAACCGCATATCAAATCCAAGACGTGGGGAGGGTTCATTTACAACACTTGACCTGCCAAAGAGAAATATTGCCATATGCAAGACTCAGCAGCACTGGCGCAAATCCGTTAAGTGGAACATCAGGTTCACTTTAACGCAGAAATCTGCACTGGAGAGCTGAAATTAATCAGTTCCCAAATGCAAGTCCTGCAGCGGTCGAGAGAACATGAACTCCACTCCACCATGTGTCCTGTACGGTCTGATGGCGTGGCGCGTTGAATGATTATCAGTGCAGCTGTTGGTTGAACAAGATCATGAATTATGGAGGAATGTGATATTCTCCGTATCTTATTCGATAACTTCTAGCCACAGCACATTGCCACGAGAAATAAACGCTACAGCACACGACCAACTAAGATACATAAAATAGTTGCTATCATTGGCGATGTCGTATATCTACTCATGACTATAGCACTGGGCTAGAGCACAACTAGGAAATTAATTATATATCTGTATTTTCCTAAGAAAGAGGAAAGAGAAGAAAGAGAAACAAGCAAAAATCTGATTCATCAACAAACCCACTCGACATAACAGCTTTAAATCAAAAAGATATTAAAGATACCTATACAATACAAGTAAGGAACACATACCAGAAGCTGCTAGAGGAGGGAATTGAACAATACAGAAGAGAAAATCCTGATGAAAAAGTAACAACCAAATGGCAATGCATAAAGAAAAGCATACAAAAAGCCTGCGACACCTTACCCAAAAGAGAAAAGAACAAAAAACAAAAATGGATAACTAACACCATCTTAGAAAAAATGGAAGAAAGGAGACAAGCGAAGAACACTGCCCAATACAATAAAATAGATAATGAGATACGCAAAATGTGCAAAAAGGCAAAAGAAGACTGGCTCAGCCAAAAATGTAGAGAAATAGAAACTATGGAAAGCAAGCAAGACCTAAGAGGAATGCACACAGAAATAAGAGAATGACTAATAAAAATAAAAAAGCCACAGAAGGTGGATGCATTGCAGACAAAAAAGGAAAAATGCTAACAGACAATAAGGATATCATAGATAGATGGCAGGAATATATAACAGAACTATTTCATGATCAAAGGGACAAGAAACCAGTTATAAAATGTACATCAGGCTATACAATCTTAAAATCTGAGGTGGAAAAAGCTATAAAAACAATGAAAAGGGGAAAAGCAGCAGGACCTGAAAGCATACAGATAGAGATGATACAGGCACTTGAAGATTTTGGCATTGAAGTGATTACAGACATATGCAACGACATATACCACACAGGATACATACCAAATGAACTGAAAACATCAACTTTCATTGCATTGCCTAAAAAGAATGGTGCAGTTGAATGCAGTGACTTTAGAACAATAAGCCTAATGAGCCATGTTACAAAAATCTTGCTAAAAGTTATACAAGGAAGGATTCAGAATAAAATCAATACTGAATTAGATGAGCAGCAATTTGGATTTAGGAAAAATAGCGGGACAAAAGAAGCCATATTCTGCATGAGAACATTAATCGAAAATACACAGAAGTAAACAAACCAATATATGCCTGCTTCATAGACTACACCAAAGCTTTTGATAGAGTACACCACAAACAACTTATAGAATGCCTAAAAGAGATACATCTAGATGACATGGATATACGACTAATATGCAATCTATACTGGGAGCAAACAGCAATAATAAAATATAACAAAGAGTTCTCTACACCCATTGATATAAAAAGAGGAGTAAGACAAGGATGCATCCTATCACCAAGCTTGTTCAATCTATACACTGAGCAAATCTTTAAAAACATCATAGAGATGCCAGGCCTACAAATTAATGGAAAGATAATCAATAACCTAAGATATGCTGACGATACTGTACTACTAGCAGAAAATCCTAAAGACCTACAACAATTACTTAATGAAATAAACACGACAAGCAAAAAATATGGACTAGATATGAATATCAAAAAGACTAAAACTATGATCATAAACAAGAAAATACTCAAAACCCACAAGTGGATATCAAAATTGAAGGAATAGACCTTGAGACAGTTCAGAACTATAACTACCTTGGACATACTATAACCAGTGATGGAAAATGTACAACTGAAATAAACAAAAGAATAGGAATGGCAAAAAGTAATTTTAATGTCATGAAGGACATACTAACATCAAAACAAATAACACCAGAGCTAAAACTAAGAATAGCAAAATGTTACATCTTCTCAATATTCCTATATGGTGCTGAAACATGGACATTAGACAAGAAAACAGAACAGAGAATTGAAGCCTTTGAAATGTGGATATATAGAAGAATAGGTAGAATTGGATGGAAGGAAAAGAAAACAAATGACAAAGTCTTAAAACAACTAAAAATGAAAAGAGAACTTCTGAACACAATTAGAACAAGACAAATGCGATTCTTCTATCTATCTATCTATTGTCCTTTCGAGCCGAAGACGGCACATAGGGCAGAACCACAATCTCAAAAATAGAAACCTTGCGTGCCAAAATGGCACATATTGCAGAGATCACTGCTTCTAAAATCTATGGTCTGTTTCCATAACAATGCTTTTTACAATGACAGCTTGTCAAGCCATCGATCAACCTCCTTAGTCGCCTCATACAACATGCCTGGAAGGTCACAGTGTCACTATTCTTTACATCCCACATAATGGGGCCCCGGTAACACACGGGCATTCTTAGGCCATGTTAAAAGACACAACAGCCTACTGAAAGTGATCCTGGAGGGGAAAATACAAGGTAAAAGAGGCAGAGGCAGACCAAGATTAACATGGACGAGTAACATCAAAAGATGGACAAATCAACCGATGACAACCTGCACCATCAAAGCAAGAGATAGAGCAAAATGGCGCTCCATGGTAGCCAACCTTCGTTGCGGAGACGGCACTCAATGATGATGATTTTCCTAAGACAAAGTATCTCCCTGATAGAAACAAAGACCAACTGATATATAAATAGTTCGATCCTGCTTCGGATGTTCGTTGATTATTATATTAAAGAGAACTACTAAACACAATTCAAACAAGACAAATGCGATTTCTGGGCCATGTTAAAAGACACAACCGCCTACTAAAAGTAATCCTGGAGGAGAAAATACAAGGTAAAAGAGGCAGAGGCAGACCAAGACTAACATGGACGAGTAACATCAAAAGATGGACAAACCATCCTATGACAACCTGCACCAGCAAAGCAAGAGACAGAGCAGAATGGCGCTCCATGGTAGCCAACCTTCGTTGCGGAGATGGCACTCGATGATGATGATTATTATTATTTATTAATTTGTTTTCCAAGTATTGTAAAAATACCTCTTCATCTGAAATGGATTCGCTGGCTATGCACAACCTTGAAGAACCAGTTTTATCTAATTTTCTTTGTGAAAGTTTCTGCACCTCAGCAAACAATTACTATTTGACTTTATTATTGCCCTCTGGGTATTTTATTCATCGACTTGTTTTATTACTATCCCATTTACCTTTTTTTGCCTTTTGGAGGGCCTGTCCTATCTTTGCTATAATTACTCCTGTCTTTTTTGTTGTTGAGGCTAAGGCCTTCTCCCACCCCCTATTTATCTTTCAATCACTATAATTTTTCTTAACATCTTTTCACGAGTTAGACTGTATCAACATCATATATCAATATGTTGTTTATATTCTACTATGTTCTGTTCAGAATCAGCATAAAAGCAGTCGGGACATCACATACCCGCTCCACCGACAGTCCCAGCATGTTGTCTATACGCTTATTATGACCACCAGTTGATAGTCTGGGCATATCTTTTGCGGATCTAAGTATGAACTAACTATACACATGAAGTAAATCTGATGGTAGTACCTTGTTGGTAATATCGAACATCTTGTTTCACCTGTTCAAACATCCATAACTGGCTGCTAGCCCTTACTGTTTATTACCTGTACACGTTTTAAAAAAATTGTTTTCAAACCTTAACTTGTTCTTTCTAAAGTACTGACTATGTCGTCATGATTTACTTTGTTGAATACCTTGATGTGGGTCTTATAAGACATTAAAGATCTGTTGTGATTTAACTTTTCTGGCGCTTTATATTTACGTTCATATCATGCATATGACGTTGCATATACTTCTTAATCGAATGAACTCCGGTCGGAGCATGGAGTACTCACACGAGATCTCCACCCAATCTGATCTGGAGCAAGGATAAACAGCTCTCACCAGGACCTCCAACCTATTTTATGTCATCATGTATGGTTTGTCCCCAGGTCCCAAATGGTCCGCCTCTTCTTCGTTTGCCAGGTGGTACCCATGTTAATGCTCGATGCGTATGTCTGGTTCGTTACATTTGTAGAATGTGGCCTAGCCATTTCCGATGTCCTCTTTTCACTTTTTGCTTGATTGATATTGATATACTTACCTTAAAAAAAATAGGGAGCTGCGATAGCTCAGTGGTTAGTGAACTGGACTACAAAGGACAAGAGATAAGGTTTGATCCCAACCGACAGCTTCCGGGTTCACCCAGCCTTAAATAGGTACCTGATTTTTTGGGGGAAAGTAACGTGGCACGGACGTAATACAGACCACATTACCCCAACACACAGCTGATTTGCAATAAATAAAGAAACGCCCACCCTTTGAACATCAGCAATAAGAGAACTACTTGGCTATACATTTAACACTCGTACATGGACACATCATCGTGTTAGCAGACCAATGACAATACGAAAAGTTGTCCATTCATAGAGAAAGTGATATGTTAACAGTTATCGTTTAGTTTGTCCTTGTTGAAACTTGGCTCCCACGACAACTACTGTAGAGTTTTCTCTGCCCAGACCGAGATGTCATGTGTCTGTAGCAATCAATCCCAGCCTGTCTGTGGTACCATGTACTCATCTTCTTATAGGCCCTCCTCTCTCTCATTTACTTGGAACTATGCTCACTATATTCTCTGGGCCGTTGTGTCGTTTTACATGGTTAGAATGTTATTTTCCTTGTTTTTATGTTCTTTAACAACCAGTTTTATGGATTTAAAACAAAACTTAAACTGTTCAGGTCTTGTTTGATACCAGTGCTAACATATTTAGAAGAGAAATTTGGAAATCACCAAATACTTTTGATATGAAATTAAATGGCTTTGAAAACACACGTTTTCGTGGGATCATTCAAGTAGAGGCCATCTGGTGAAAGAAAACAAGAAAGAACAAGAAAATCGCTGCGCAGAACAATTAATAGGGAAGGCTCAACAATGAGGCTTAGAAACATGCAAGAACTACAAGAACAAGCAGCAGATCGTCAATCGTGGGAAACTATGACTTCTGCCCTATGTGCTGTCTTCGGCCCGAGAGAAAAATGAATGAAAATTACATGTCATTTCTTTACTCTATCCACATCACTCTGAGTATTCTTATCTGATACATGCATTTGTATATTCTTCACTAGATCTGTCGACAGTCCACTATTTACAGCCATAAACAATATCGAAACCTAAGTTCTGTTGCTATAACAGTTCTTTGTTACATGTTGTGCAGTTACTAAATCATATCTGTATTCAATCTTTGATCTCCTTGCTAGCCTTTCTATTGTTTGTTAGCAACTGTCCAAGATATTCATAATTGTCTAATCTGTCTCCATTATTGCATACATCATATCAGTTTGTCGAATTATTTTATCGTTGTAAAAATGTTTGTTTTCGATACATTGATACGGACATGTATTTTTGCAATCACACTGAACTGGTGTTATCAATGTCACTTATTGGAGTGGATAACAGTGCTGTATCATCTGTATATCGTATTTATTGAACTCCAACCGCAACAGTGTGGCCTGCATATGACACTGACCTAGGGAAAGACAGTGAGTGATACGGGCATCAAGTATCAATAATATTTGGCTTGAGTTCCTCATTACTTTAGTCCTGAAACGTACTGTGAGTAAGCTTGGGAAAGGAAAGGTTGGAAAAAGGGGCGGGGAGGGGAGGCAAAGGCAGGCTAAAATTTAAATTGACTAACAATTTAAAGCTGTGAAACCAGTAATTGTGTGTACCATTGAGGGCAGGAGAAAGATTAAAATATAATATCACGGTCGCCAACTTACGTTGCGGAAACGCCATGATGCTAATTATTTTTTTTCCTATTTATAGATCTCGTATCAATCACTATGGACTTGATTATCAGTTCGTTTAAATGTGTTTATCTATGAATTTATTTCAACAGAAAGATAACGCTCGTTATCAGTTCAACAGAAAGTAAGTAATAATATTCAGATTCAAATTGGGGCTAAGACCTGGTCAGTGCATGAACTGAAATCAGTCATTGGAAATTTGTTGTTTGTTGATCGTCTTTCGGTGTCAATGAGAATCACCTATCGTTGTTGTTTAGCCAGACATGGTTCAGAGTTGGTTGAAGAGGGCAGTACGATTCCTACAATGTTTGATAAAGTTCAGTTAGGAATATTGACCGGTCAAAGTGTGACAGTCTCGTGGTATAGGCACGATAGCAAATCGTACCATCTTGTCTGGTAGGACAGAGGGGACGACAGCAAATCGTACCATCTTGTCTGGTAGGAATGTGGGGACGACAGCAAATCGTACCATCTTGTGTGGTAGGAAAGAGGGAACGACAGCAAATCGTACCATCCTGTGTGGTAGGAAGGAGAGGAATGACAGCAAATCGTACCATCCTGTGTGGTAGGAAGGAGAGGAATGACAGCAAATCGTACCATCTTGTCTGGCAGAAAAGAGAGGACGACAGCAAATCGTACAATCTTTTGTGATAGGAAAGAGAGGACGACAGAAAATTGTACCATCCTGTGTGGTAGGAAAGAGGGGACGACAGCAAATCGTACCATCTTGTGTGGTAGGAAATAGAGGACGACAGCAAATCGTACGATCTTGTGTGGTAGGAAAGAGGGAACGACAGCAAATCGTACCATCGTGTGTGGTAGGAAAGAGGGGACGACAGCAAATCGTACCATCTTGTGTGGTAGGAAGGAGAGGAATGACAGCAAATCTTACCATCTTTTGAGGTAGGAAGGAGAGGACGACAGCAAATCGTACCATCTTGTGTGATAGGAAAGAGAGGACGACAGAAAATTGTACCATCCTGTGTGGTAGGAAGGAGAGGAATGACAGCAAATCGTACCATCATGTGTGGTAGAAAAGAGAGGAATGACAGCAAATCGTACCATCTTTTGAGGTAGGAAGGAGAGGACGACAGCAAATCGTACCATACTGTGTGGTAGGAAAGATGGGGCAACACTAAATTCCAAGTTGGCGTGATGCTGTTGCAATTCACAATATAGTTCCCACTCGCTTATAGCGGCGATAGCTTCGACTTTGACTTCTCTTGTCGCTTTTCCTTCACCTGCCGTGATCGGAAAATACTTAGGGAACAGGCAAATAATTGCAATGCTGCGGTAAAGCTGGTAGCAAGGAGCCAGTGGTGGGGTGTGCTAAACACTCCAAAGTATGGTGACAACTTTACAAATAAGGAACACAACACAATACTGACGTTTCGGCCTGTGGCCTTCTTCAGAATACACGGACAACGACAACAAGCGGTGAAGCACAATTACTACATGTTTGATGATCAAGTGGAGGGCGAGGAAAGTAGGATGCAGAGATAAGAAAAGAGAGAGAAGAGAGAAATGAATATTACATGATGAGAGGTAGGATGGGCGTCAAGATATATAAAATAGAAAAAGAGAAAAATGTATAATAAAATGTACTTAGCTTAGAGCAGCAAATCTGTCCTCCGTGCTTGAACAAGTCGGAATGACTAGGAGCGTAGAGAATGTGTCTAGAAAGTAACACGTGATTAAGATACGCGAGTTAAGAGGACAAACGGATCTAGTATCAGGAAAACCAAGGGAGGGGGGGGAAGAGGAGGGGGGGGAGGATAGGCGAAGCTGCCAAACTCCTGGGAAACGACAAGCAATGCCAATAAATCACTCAACAATGCAAGTGAGAGATCAGGCGAGAGGTTAAAAGAAAGAAATTGAATGACAAGACAAAGTAGTGAACTAGGCGATGGGTGAGAGAGATGGACTCTACAGAATGGATGGCCTCGAACTGAAAGAGTTGAAAGGTAGGTCAACGAAAGGAAGGATTGGATACCGGAGGAAGAGATAAGGAGAGGAAGAATAAGAAAGCCGGTATAAGGAGAAGGACGATAGAGGGGTGGTCCGGAGGAAGTTAGTCTATCGAGAGGTAGGGAAGTATTAGAGGAGGAGGTATGGAGAGGAGGGATAAGAAGCAGGTATGTGAAAACTGGATAGGAGGAGAGGCGGTAGGTCAGAAGTGAATGGAAAAAGAGAGAGTCTGGAAGAAGTGGAGCGATAGGGGAATGGTGTGCAAGAGGTATGAACCATAGGAGGTAAAGAAGTAGGGAAATGATAGAACAAAGGGGGGTGATGAGGGTCCTAGGAGAGGAATGAAAGTGGGCATCAGGATAAGGGGGATACTGGAATAGTAGGTATAGATGAGTAGTGACTACAAGTGAATAGAGAGGAGAGGGGTGAGCTAGGAGTAAATCAGCAAGGAGGTGGTGGGAAGGACGAGGAACAATAGAGGTGGGCAGAGAGATGGTACAGTCCGGGTGGAGAGGTGATATAGTGATAAAGAGGTAAAGGACATGAAGGGTAGTCAGAAGAGAAAAGTGGGGGGGGGGGGTTTAGGATGAAGAAGGCAAGATAAGGGTTACTCAAAGAGGATATGGAAAGCAGGGATGGACGAGGAGTAGAAGACCCAAGAAGTGAAATAGGAAGAGAAGTCCATAGGTGGGAGGATGGAGTCGGAGGAAGGAGTGTCCTCAGAGGGACAGGGATACATTGATGCCACGAGGGGTGAGGCAACCCCAACGAGCGATCAGACGGTGCTCCAGAGTGAACCAACTGTGGTGATCAGAGGAGCATGATACTAGGCCAGTAACCAAGACATCAGTCTTACCTCGATGGCCCCTCGAGTTAAAGTGGGCTGCTACAGGAGTGTCTGCTTCTCGGGTGATGTCATTCAAGTGTTCACGGCACCTATCTCCGATACGTCTACCAGATTGGCCGATGTAGGTCAACTTGCATCGCTTACAAATGATGGCATAAATGATGTTCCGAGATATGCAAGTGAATCCCTCTCTGATCTCGAAAGGACCATTAGGGAAGAGGACTGTGTCTGTCTGGAGAACGTGGTCACAAGTTTTACATAATCTGCGGTTGCAACGGATAGTGCCTCGATGGCTGAAGTGACAACAGGAAGACGGCCCCTGACAAGAAAGTCTCGGAGGTTCCGGTCACGTCTAAAGGCCACTAGTGGCGGGTCGGGGAAGAGCAGACGAGTAGTAGGGTCAGATCGAAGAATAGGGATGTAGCAGTGAATGGTCCTAATCGCGGCGTAGTGGTGAGGGTGATGGGTGAGAGCGAGCACTACTCTATCAGAGGGGGGTGGGGGTGAGTAGAGGGGGTAAGAGCAGACTGACGTGAAGTGTGGAGAACTCGACGCAGGGC
This sequence comes from Megaustenia siamemsis, assembly GCA_032433765.1. Taxonomy (NCBI): domain Eukaryota; kingdom Metazoa; phylum Mollusca; class Gastropoda; order Stylommatophora; family Ariophantidae; genus Megaustenia; species Megaustenia siamemsis. The sequence goes on along the minus strand of JAVIAB010000139.1, from coordinate 31,263,528 downwards.
AGGGAGGAGAGCTGATTCTGAATAGAGGCGTCGGCGGAAGAAATCAAGCATGAGGTGGGCGTTGTGAAGGAAATCTTCATCGTCTTGGCAAAGGCGACGAAGTCTGAGAATATGGAAGAGAGTTCTTACAAGATGTAGGGTGAGAGGAGTCGTAGCGGAGGAAACAATGGGAGTCTGTGGTCTTGTAGAAGACCGAGGTGAGAAGATGAGAGGTGCCCAAGGAGACTAGGATGTCCAGGAAAGATACGGAGGAGGTGGAGATGTGGAAGGTGATGTGGATAGAGGGGTGGAAATGTCCGACATATTCGATGAAACGGGAGATCTCATCTTCTGGAAGGTCAGACAGACCAATGCAGTTATCGATGTACCTACGATACATAAGGGGAAGAGGGCCCTGGTAGGTTTGGATGATTTGGTGCTCAAGGTAACCCATGATGAAACAAGCATAGGTAGGGCCCATTTTAATGCCCATCGCCACACCGCTAATCTGGGTGAAGAAATTGCCATTGAACTCGAAAGAGTTGAGGTTCAAGACTAATTCCGCTAGACGGAGGAGGACGCCAGTGGCGATGGAGGGTTGGATCCTACGGTCCAGGAAAAATGAAAGAGCTCGAAGTGTAACGACAATTGTAGATATTCAATATAAGTGATTAGAAGAAATGTAATGCATCGTCACGACTATTGAAACGACCATTTGTAGATGTTCAATGAAGAGGACTCTATCACACTGTAACCGAAGACAGACTATTTGACCGTATACAGACACTTTATATTTTTGGTACATTGGCTCCTTTCCTTTATTTTCTTTCATGTTCACATCTTGTTACATTGTTACGTTGTTACATTGTTACGTTACGGCCATTTCTAACTTGCAACACACTCATGCCATTAGCATTATCTATTCGCCATATTCCATTTTCTCAACCCTACAACTAATCTATTTTACTAATTGTGGCCGTTATCCTACTTGGTACGTCCCCATCGGACGCACCCCCTGATCTATCTATCCTTATCTATCGGCCTTACGATCCACAGTATTCTTCTGGTCTCTTGTACACTATTTATTCTGTCACTTCTGAGCCTCCAGTACTACTTCGCTTGGATTCTCGTTGTGACTATCTCTATGTCTACCATCTGTGCTTCTACTTCTGTGCTTCCTTCAGTTGCCAATCTATGACTGTCTAAACTTATTTCTTCTGCCGCCAGGCTCTACTTCGTCTGTTGTGTTTCATCTCTATATCTTTTCTCTTCGACCTATGATCCCTAAATGAAAACTTCGTCCGTTGTGTTTCATCTCTATATCTTTTCTCTTCGACCTATGATCCCTAAATGAAAACTTCGCCCGTTGTGTTTCATCTCTATATCTTTTCTCTTCGACCTATGATCCCTAAATGAAAACTTCGTCCAATGTGTTTCGTCTTCACATCCTCTCTCTCTTCGAACTCCAATGTCCCACTTATCTAGCCGTTAATCTTCAGCCTGTCCATGACCGTACATCCTCTCTCTTCAAGCTCCAATGTCCAACTGAATTTACTTCTTAATCTCCTAGCAACCGTTTCTATCTCTACGTCATACAAATTCCGTCATGGATTCTCATTTCGTCATCTCCTCTTCAGTATGCTTTTGTGCCTAATCTTTTCTTCCCGCTCCTTCATCTCTTAGTGTGCAATTCTTGGTCATACTATTTCCCCTGCTATACAACTAGCTGAACCTGTGCTGGTCGTTGCCACAGCTAACGACCCTTCTCTTCTATCTATTCATTCCCTGCTATAGAAGGCCGTCGGAGTGGGGAATAGAAGTATAAAGGGAGCAGACATCCATAACGAAGAGGCGGTAGTGACGGTTAGGGAGGAGGGTGATAGAGGAAAAGATGTTAAGGGCGTCATTAGTGTCTTTAACATAGGAAGGGAGCCCCATAACTATGGGTTGAAAGACGCTGCCAAGGAAGTCAGAAATTAGAACTGTGGGACATGAGATGGAAGAGACAATAGGTCGCCCAGGAGAGTCAGGTTTATGTATTGTGGGCAGCATATAAAAAGAGGGTCTGCCCAAGCAGTGGTCAGGAAGGATCATGCGGGAGGAGCTAGAGGGAAGTAGTCCATCCTGAATGAAACGGAGGATCGTACGACGCACCACGACGTTGTTAGAGACAGTGGTGTCGTCGGGGGTGGGGAGGTAGAAAGTCGAGTCGGATAATTGTTTATCCCCTTCCCGGATATAGAGGTCTTTCCTCCATACCACCACAGAGCCGTAGAATACGGAAAATACGTAGACTGAATACACCGAGAAAGTAACAAAAGTTTAAAAACTCACGTTTGAATCCTGCAGAGACAGGTTATCACCGCCCGTCTCGCCACACATTAATTATCCTGTACAAGTTACTCAGAAATGCGACAAATATCTATACAACGTATACTAAGTCAGATCTGCCTAGACTAGTTACATCTGCTAGGCGATAATTTACTGTTGTGTGACGATTTTAATGCTCGGGGTGTGCACTGGGGCAACCTCAATGACAACGCCCAGGGTAGAGCCTTAGATTCTGTCCTTGCAGATACAGACCTGACTGTGTTGAGCTGTGAGGCGATGATGACACGACTCGCAAACAGGATAACGGATTATGACTCAAACATTGACCGTGTCTTGGTTTTGACCCCTGCTGCACTGGATTTCCTTTGGGATCGATTAACCTACAGTGGCAGCGATCACCTGCACTGTGCTGTTGGCATCCATAATGAAACTCAGAGGAAAACCAGAAGGATATCGCATCTATTCAGGTAAAATCGATCGGAATCGTCTGTTTTGGTGCAACTACGTCAACGGGCATGGGGACCTAGGGAAAGACAAGTCCTAGCATTTAGACATCCCCGTCCCCCTTTCCCACGAGGTGGACACAGGATATAGAGTTGGCCTGGAAAGAGAAGATGTACAGATGGCTTGGTAATGTGAAGCACACAGGAGTATGTAACAGGGCATCCAAGTTGTTGCAATGAGCTTTGAATGCACTGAACTCGTGGACAAATAGATGATGTATCAGCATCAACACAGACAAATGCAGTACTACACTTTTCACTATCTCCCCAAAACAAAAAAAGCAGGCGCCATCTACATAAACAATGAGCCTGTGAAATAAGACATACAAGCTACTTACCTAGGAGTTACATTTGACAACACACTATCTTGGAAACAACAGATAAATAAGGCAACACAAAAAGCTAGAGGGAAGTCGTGTGAAATCACGTGGGGCGACTGTGAGAAAATACTCATTAAAGTTCACGAACAGAGTATTCTCCCACATCTAGAATATGGATCATCAACATGGTGCTCAGCATCAAAAACCACCCTGCAAGAGTTGGATAAAGTACAAACCAAGCACTCAGAATCACTACGGGAGCAATGCAATCAACACAGATATTGGCAATGTAATGAAATTGTGGAGAATATCAGCACTGAGAGAACGGAGGGACACAAAGGTGCTGATACAGGCAGACATTTTCATGCACACCGAAATCGGTCCAAAATAAGGACCGATTCCAGAATCTTGCATTGGGACGACTTAAGAGAAGCAGTTTTATCCACCAAGCCAAACGAATATGTAGACAAACACCAGACATACCAAGAGTTTCAGCCCCCTACTGCCCATACCAGAACAGATACCCTGGACAGAGGAATCAGGATTGGCTATATAAATACGGACAGAAGTGAAAGGAATACTTGACAAGGGGAACAGAATAGTCTACAGCGTAAAACAATCACTCACAGTTTCTTGGATGAAGAATACCCACAAGATCTATTGGTTCATGTGTACACATGGATCAACACAGAATCCAGTAAAGAATGAGGTAGCAGGGGCACACATAGAATACACAAATGAAGCTCTTCTACCTTTCAGCTCCCTGTGGAGCATAGGTCTTCAACAAACACTTTCCAAGTCGTTCTGTTTCTTGCAATTCTTTTAAGATCATTCCATGTCTTCCGCATCATCTTCATCTCTGCTTCCATATGTCTTCTCCAAGAATTCCGTGGTCTTCCTCTTTGTATTTTCCCCTGGAGATTCCAAAAATGGGCCTGTTGTGTAATACTCTCAGTTGGCTTCCGTAGTGTGTATCCCATCCAGCGGCATCGTCTTCGTTGTATCTCTTTATCCACTGGTATTTGACTGGTACATTTCCATAATTCTATGTTAGTGAATTTGTCCTGCCATTTCCATCCTTTTATTCTGCGTTCTACCTCGTGAGTGGCTGCCTATTTAGTGACTGACTACCTCGTGAGAGACTGTCTAGTGAGTGAGTGACTACCTCGTGAGTGACTGTCTAGTGAGTGACTGACTACCTCGTGAGTGACTGTCTGATGAGTGAGTGACTACCTCGTGAGTGACTGTCTAGTAAGTGATTGACTACCTCGTGAGTTACTGTCTAGTGAGTGACGGACTACCTCGTGAGTGACTGTCTAGTTAGTGACTGACTAGCTCGTGAGTGACTCTCTAGTAAGTGACTGACTACCTCGTGAGTGACTGTTTAGTAAGTGACTGACTACCTCGTGAGTGACTGTCTAGTAAGTGACTGACTCTCTTGTGAGTGACTGACTCTCTTGTGAGTGACTGTCCAATGAGTGACTGACTACCTCGTGAGTGACTACCTCATGAGTGACGGTCTAGTGAGTGACTGACTATCTAGTGAGTGACTCACTACCTCGTGAGTGAGTGACTGTCTAGTATAGTTAGTGACTGTCTAATGAGTGACTGTCTTGTTCTGTTCGTGTTCTCCCCAATTGCTGTTTTCAATTCGCCCCACCAGGGGTCTCAGCTAATCTCATATTGGTCAATTCGAGACTTGTAGACGTCTGCTAACCACAGTTAATTCACGGGGACATCTACAATTAAGTATTCTCCCTGACTTCCAGAGCCTCCTATTATCCATCGAGTTTGACATTTCATCAGTCAGTCACGTATTTCACTTAATTTCTGCCTAGTTCATACAGTACAATCTTACTCCCCGTACTAATCACCATCAACGTACACTCACACTGTTACACAAGATGATGGTGTTGTTGTAAAGTTTGACGCGCTAAGTGATCATCATCATCATCATCATCATTGAGTGCTGTCTCCGCATCGAAGGTTGGCTACCATGAAGCGCCAATCCGCTCTGTCTCTTGCTTTGATCGTACAGGTTGTCACATTGACAAAATGCTATGTGTTCACTTCATATACAATTAAAGTATTCATTCCCCCCCCCCTCCTCCCACCTTTCTAAGCATATGGGGAATATCATATATTTTTCGATGACCACTGTACATTTTTATGTCTTTTTTTTCTTTCTTTTTTTTTTTTGCGTTCGTCAGCTATGATCGCTTACGAAGTCCCGAGAGATTAGGAATTGAAATTTTGCGCTTTAATCCATTTTTCTCTGTGAGTCAGTGTGCGCACTGCAGATAACTCCGTCTTCGGAGGTACTCATATTTTTTCCGTCGATTTCAAGCTGGGCCTCGCCGCTGAAACCAGGGGTGGTTGCCGCAGAGAGAAATCATAAATAAAAATCTCAACTAGTGCAACCGGGATTTGAACCCACAACCTCTCTGTCTCAAGACCGGCGTCTTGCCTCGAGACCAACCAGTCTCCCATATTTTTAGTTGATGTGGTCGGTATCACGTCAAATCGCCATTCCTTCCCAGAAAAATCTCTGATATCCATTTGTAGAGGTTGGGTGAACACAAGCGCCTTGTCGATCCGAAGAAAATACGCCATTTCTAAGAATCCCCTCTCCTCCCCCCCCCCCCCCCAATCTAGTCAGGAAGTGAGCACGCTAACTACTCAGCCATCTAAGCTTCGATTACTTCATATAGCACGGTTGCTATTTTTTTTTTTAATCGTCTTATGAGTTGTGGCGTTCTCATCAACCTCGCTGACCAAAGCTGTCCGAAGGTTATGAGTATTCTCTCAAGTGTAAGTGTTCATATCGCAGTAAGTGATTTAGTGAGATTTTCATGTGCTTTTGAATCATTTCAACCATATGACCTTCCCCTTCTTACAGTTCACAATAATATAGTTTAATTGTAACAGACATTTATCTTGCATGCGAATCACACGACAGCTAATCTCAGATTTCATGTACGTAGCATTTATGTAACCCTGTAGAATGTAAGCCTGAATTACCGGATTATATTATCAGTGTTTTTGACCTACATGTAATATTATCTTTGGAAGTTTCCGCAGACATTGAACCGGTTCAGCTTTCTAATATGGTGACTGTAAACATTTCTGGCCCAGCAAGTCTACAATAGGACAATCAAAACACCTGCACTATGAGCCTTCAGTTTGGGTTGAAGCTCGTTGCAGTTTTAATACTTTTTGCGAGAGCGTTGCAGTACACTAGAAGACGTTGATGTCGTTGGACACTACAGATAAGCTTGTATAAAGTGTGACTATCTTCCAACACTCTCATACAGAAGAGCGCAAAATGCATACATCATGAGTCGAGCAGATGTATCCGCTTAAATAGACACTTGAATTAACCTGCTCTCCACTTCTGTTGCACCCATTCTCGTACTGACACAGCTCGCAGTTTTTTTATATTTAATATGTTGTCAACCGAAAACGGAGTGTGTTAGCCACGACGCAAGTTTAAGGGAAAAATCATCTCTCTCTCTCTCTCTCTCTCTCTCTCTCTCTCTCTCTCTCTCTCTCGCGCGCGCGCACACACACACACATTAGTGTAACCTAACGATTATGCGACCAGTTCATCTTGTGTCATGATGTTGTTCCTACCCCTACTTCATGAACCAGGACAACTAGTCAAATTTGCACGATCAAAATACTTGATCGATGAAGAAGAAGACAATACAATAATAGTCATTTAATCAATTCTACATGAGCTTATCTTTAGTGTTGACGTAGCTGACCTATTGGGAAATAAAATAATAAACAGATTAGTGCCAGGTGAGAGACACAGTACTTGAGGAGACAGCTGTCCATCATTAATGACTTTAGGGAGCACGGTCTCTTTCTTCTTCTTAGCGTTCCACCGTTACGTGGACGAGAGTGCGTGATGTCGCCACTTAACGGCAAAGCCGCGATATCTACGCCATACGGCCCGACATATCTGTGTTCAGCACTGCTACATTTGCTTAACTATTTTACCAATGTGGCCTTCTTTTTTCGACTAAAACCACAAACTGTTCTTTAACGTGTGCAAAGTGTACACGGCACCGCATGTTATTTTAACGTTATCCGAGAGGGCTAAACATCGGATTTCACTGTCTGGACACCAGGGAAGAGTAAAGCCACGAAGAAACCATGAATTGGAAATGAAAAATGTCCGTCCCCTATGGCGGCGGGATTCGAACTTGCAACCTTCCTGTCCTGAGACCGACGTCTTACCTCTAGACCACTCGGTCTCCCTGCATGGTGTGAAATGAAGCAATTTCTGATTTATGTTAATGAGAATTAACTGACTCTACTGACTGACTGGCTAACGAAATAGTTATTTGACTGAGACTCAAACTGACTCTGGGATACTGGTTGGTCTAGGGCAAGACGCCGGCCTTGAGACAGAGAGGTTGTAGGTTTAAATCCCGGCTGTACCAGTTGGGATTTTTATTTACGATTTCTCTCTGCGGCAACACGGTTTCAGCAGAGAGGCCCGGCTTGAAACGTCAATTACTCCTAGAAGGTAAAAATATGAGTACCTCCGAAGACGGAGTTATCTGCTTGTGCGGCGAGGAATCCCTGTGCACACGACTGTCAGGAAAAAAAAAACGGATTAACGCGCACAATTAAGTTCCTAGCCTCTAGGGACTTCGTCAGAGATCAAAGCTGGCGAACGAAAAAACTGACTCTGGCTAATCGTCTGACTGACTTGAAAGTTGAATGATGACTAACGAACTGAATGACTAGCGTACATGACCTTAAAGCTTGCGGGCTTTCTACCTTCAAATTAAGATAAACTTGTGTGCTTCTCCCCCACTTGTAAACCAATGTACACATCTGAAGTTTTAAACCTTCACGGTCCTCAGCTGGTACTTGTTGCTGGTTACTCACTCAACCAGCCACAGTTTTAACCCAACAACACTGAAGGTTATAGGATATGACGTACTGCAGTATTATAATTACAAAATAACAATTTAAGATAAAAATAATTTAAAAAAAATTAAGTAATCCAAATTCACTTCAGAAAACGAAAGGATAAGAAAGTATTGTGCAGATGACATGCTGAGTAAGTTAATCACTAGATTCTGCATCCTGCTTTAGCGACGTGTCTGGGGTGGGGACGGTTGCTCAGGATGCAACATTTCAAATGAACACACAAAGAGTGTAACGTAGTTATAATAAATCATCATCAGGTCGCATGTCCTTTTCAGAACGTTGCATTTACCACAACCCGTATGAAAGAATCTGCCTCTAGCCAGATCTCCCACTTCTTCTGTTGTCATGTTCAAGGTTTCCTTGGTGTCTTGAAATCACTTTCTTGGTCTGCCCCTGATGCGCCGCCAAGGAACCATGCCTTCCATTATTGTTCTTTCCAGCTGCTGTGTCTTTTGACGTGGCCATAGTATTTTAATTTCCTCCGTAGAGTAGTGTTTATAAGCCAGTTCTTTTTATTCTTGAAATATTTTAGAATGCCTTCATTGCTCTTTTTCATTATGCAATGTATCTTAATGATTTTTCTGTACCATCCTGTTTCGAATTAATCGATTTTCTTCCTTGCTATTTGTGAGATTGTCCATAATTCACAACCATATGTTGCTATCGAGAAGATATATGATTTCAGTTATTTTGATTTTACTGCCTTGCTGGTGTTGTCCCACATGTCCTTCATGGCGTTTAATTTGTGTGTCTCTATTGCTAATCTTCTTTTAATTTCTTTCTGGAAGTCGTCAGTAATTAGGGGCTCAGTACTTACCCAGGCGCTAGCAGCTCATGTTATGTTATAACCTTACTGATGCATTACTAATTAAAAGAAGGCACATGTGCCTCAGTAAAGCTGTTTACCAATTAAATACACGTCAGCAGCAGCCGCCACCTTTCAACGAACACGTCAACACCTTTGATTGGTGCTGTGTTTATATAGACTGCTGAACATTTATCTGGTTTTAATTTACAACAGCTCTGCAAGCAGTGCGTATCAACAATAATCCTCGTTAATTTCTCCTTATCTTTACTAGCCGTTCCAGTTCCAACCATATCTTTCTTATCCATTTCTCGATGACTATTAGATTTCACATTGTGTGTGTTTGTGTGGGTGTGTGTGAATGTGTGTGTATTCTAGAAGAATACAAGAAAAAGATATTTCTGCTTTACGGATAAGAGAAGATTAAATAAAGACACGTTTTGACACACAAAGTCGTCAATCAGAGACAATCACAAAGAAAAGAGATTGCTGCATTAAACGATACGTCATTTTTAGACTATTTAAGGCTATTATAGAACAAAGCATGTGAATACGATATTTTGACATTGTTTCCACAAGTATATCATCATTGTCGTCATCGCCATCATCAGTACATCGTCTTATTTTCAAGTCCCACATGTGAAGTTGAGATGTAAAGCACAATTTGTCTCCAAACCTTTTGCATATAAAATAATCATTACTCCTCTTTCATTACTACTTCTTCTAAAAATTAATTATTTTATATTTATCAGAATAAGTTTCTCCCGTGTATCTTGTTTCACATAATCCTTATATGTTTATGTCCATACTATTCCACATCTCTCTTGATGTTACTCAGTTTCCAGTTTTGTTTTTTCAGTAGTGTCCCCACGTTCCAATGTTCCTGCAATCGTATGACTATTTGTTAGATTTCTGTTTGCGGTCGCCGGATGACGGTCGAGTATCACCTGAAGAGCTTGATACTTCCTACAGGACGAAATGAACCCCCATTAAAATAACGCGATTCCCTGAAATACAAGTTTTGTTGAGACATGATTGCTCCTGGAAGAATGCAAAAGTGGTTTCCCCTTACCCACTGCTGATTTGTATATGGTGTTAGCTTTTGTTTGACCCTAACCAGTCTAACTACAGCCTTCTATAAGACTACTGGCTGACAGGAAATTCTCTAACTATCGTGCCGTTTTCAGCGTTGCAAGCAGGGGTAGAGTAGCGTCCTTTTGACCCTAACCAGTCTAACCACAGCCTTCTATAAGACTACTGGTTGACAGGAAATTCTCTAACTATCGTGCCGTTTTCAGCTTTGTAAGCAGGGGTAGGGTAGCGTCCTTTTGACCCTAACCAGTCTAACCACAACCTTCTATAAGACTACTGGCTGACAGGAAATTCTCGGAAATCCTCTAAATATCGTACCGTTTTCAGCGTTGCAAGCAGAGATGGGTAGCGTCGACCGTCTATAGCCCCTACAACTGATAGCATCACGTTAGTTAGAGGGGTTCCCGGTTTTATTTTCTGCCCATTGGCCTTTGCAAATCTATAGATGGCTATTATCTAACCTAAAAGGCATCACGTGGTTTGAGATCAGAATTCTATTTCTTCTAGATGAGCTATCGACCATGTTAATAATTTTGAATATAAGATCTTACAAAAATGAAAAGCAGAAACGGACAGCTTTTAATAAAACATTATGTCAAACATCTATTTTTTTTATGGAAATAAGAACAAGGGGATCTTAACACAAAAGTAGGAAAGGAAAGAGTTGAGGAAGTAGTTGGTCATTATGGCTTAGGCGAGAGGAATGAAAGAGGTGACAAACTTATTGACTGGGCAAGAACAAACAACATGATGATAGGAAACACCTGGTTTAAGCAACATCCAAGACGTCTGTGGACATGGAAAAGCCCAGGAGACTACGCACGTAATCAAATTGATTATATAATGATAAGCAATAGATTTAGAAACAGTCTGGTGTGTGTGTGTGAAAACTAGACTAGGGGCAAATTGCAATAGTGACCATATACCAGTTGTGGGAAAGCTTAGAGAAAAATTAAAAATAACAAAACGAGCCTCAGTTAACATCAAGTTAAATTTAGATTTACTAAAATCAGACAAGAAGCTGCAAGACAAATATAAAATCACAATTCAGAACCGGTACAATGCAACAGAGAAGATACAAAGCATTGATTAACAGTGGGAAATGCTAAAAGAATCAATGCAACAAATATCAAAAGAGTTCATACCACCAGTGAGGACAAATTCAAGAAAGAAATGGATGACATGACATTTTGCAGCTAATGGATACAAGAAGAAGAAATAAAGATGAGTATAAGAGATTAAATAAATAAATTGTATTAAAATGCAATGAAGCAAAAAGAAGCATAGATAAAACAGAGATGCAAAGAGATTGAAAGGCAACAAAAAGATGCCAAAGCTATATACAAACACATTGAATAATTAACAGGAAGAAAAACGCAATCAAAAACTGGATGTTTAAAATCAAAGGAAGAACTGTTGATTGAACAAGAAAGCGTAAGGGAACGATGGACAGAATACATTAAAGGTCTCTATAATGATGAACGAACAGAAGTAAATATTAAGGATAATGGAGAAGGATCATACACACTCAAAGAAAAAGTGGAAGACGCCTTGTGCAATATGAAAGCAGGAAAAGCTCCTGGACCAGAAAATATAACTAAAGAAGAGATTGAAGCCATGGGTGATTTTGGAATAGGAATAATAACAAAAATATTGAATGATATCTACAACACCGGATATTTACCAGACGACATGCTCAAATCAATATTCATAGCCCTACCAAAGAAATCGGGTGCGATTGAATGCGATGATCATCGCACAATAAGCCTTATGAGTCATATGACTAAGATATAACTAAGAATCATCATGCGGTGCGAAACGAAATCAGTCCAGAAATTAGCGATGAACAGTGTGGTTTTGTTAGAGATAAGGGAATGAACAATGCTATATGCTCGTACATCATAAGATCTTTAGTAGAAAGAGCCATAGAGGTGAAAACAGATCTATACCTATGTTTCATAGATTACACCAAGGCATTTGACAAAGTAAAGCACCAAGAAATAATCAAAATTTTAGAAAGCATAAACGTAGACAGCAAAGATCTAAGAATAATAAAGAACATGTACTGGCAACAAACAGCGGCCATAAGAACTGGAAACCAATTGGGAATGTTTCAACAAATAAAACAGGGTGCTAGGCAAGGTTGTGTGCTGTCACCAGATTTGTTTAATATTTATAGTGAGATTATATAAGAACCGTAAAGGGCATTCCTGGAGTAACAATCGGAGGTCATAATATAAATAATCTAAGGTATGCTGATGATACAGTCTTAATCGCTAAGAGTAAAAATGAGTTACAAGAAATGTTAGACATTATAGTGAAAGAAAGCAAAAATAAAGGACTCAGCCTTAATAGCAAAAAGACAGAGGTAATGGTAACAACAAAGAAAAAGGCATCACCTCAGTGTAAAATAAAGGCAAGTGGAACAACATTAAAACAGGTAAATGAATTTAAATATTTGGGAACTTTGTTAATCTCAAATGGTAGGTGTACAACAGAGGGGGATGCAGATTGAAAAGCAGCTTTCCAAAAAGTGAGGAAGATACTATGCAATCAATTTTTGACAATAGAAACAAGAAAAAGAGTTCTTAAATGTTATGTAGAGCCAGTCATGGATGTGAATTATGGACAATAGGACAACAGACAAGAAAATCACTGGAGTCTGTAGAAATGTGGTTTTACAGATGAATGTTGAGAATACCATGGACAGCTAAGAAGAGTAATGAAAACGTTCTGAAAGAGGCCAAAACAAAAAGAGAGCTAATATTTCCAATATTAGGAAGAGACAATCATCATTTTTTGGCCATGTAATGAGAAGAGAACAACTGGAATATATTGTAACAACTGGGAAAATTGAGGGACGAAGAGATAAAGGGAAGCAAAGAGAAAAGATACCAGACAGCTTAAGAGAATGGCTTGGCAGAAGGTCAACAACAGAAATGATAAATAACTGTCGTGATCGAAAGTTGTGGAGAGACATGATCACCTAAGCCAGCAGGCTTAGTACTTGATGATGAAGAACAAGAGTTTTCTGATGTCAATCAGAAGAGTCAATTCTTATTTATGAAAGTGAACCATCTACGATCAGTAAACAAACAAGAAGCACTTGGAGGCCATATAAAATGCTATTTTACAGAAGAATATTGAGAATACCATGGGCATCTAAAAAGAGCATTTAAGAATTGCCTGAACAAAGAATTATTTTACAACCTGTCAATAAAAGACATCCCTCTTCTTTGAACATGTCACGTGTTGCAAAGTGGGAAAACCGGAAAATGCGAAAACAACAAAAGTTGATGGGGAAAGCAGTAGAGGATAACAACGAGAGAATATACTTGACAGTATAACATCGTGACACAAAGATAAATCAAATGTGGAATTGATAAGATGCACCGGCTAAAAAAAGAGATGAGGAGATATATTATATAATTGTCAACAACGTCTCTAACTGGGCATGATACCTGATGATGATTGTAGCCGTAAAATTAATGTAACTCTTTTGCATTGAAGAAAGAAATATTTCATCGGTAACTGAGGACGCGGATTGAGAAAACAAGAGAGCCGCCTTGAACTCAACAAGCCAGTCTATTTTTAATTTGTATAACTGCCGTTTCTTAAATGAAATCAATAAGCCACATCGCTTCCATTATGTAAGGGCGTTGGATTCTTTACAAAAAAATTGTAAGGAGTGTTCACTTTTACGGTTTACAGGTTTCGTAGAGAAATGAATTTTATCAGCCGTGAGAAAATTAATTATTATTTTTATTGATGATTTAAGTTTAATAGTTTATTATTTAATTTAAATTCTATTTTTTTTAATCTATCACTAGTATTCTCTAGTCTGGAGTGTATCAATCATAACAATAATAACATTATATATTAAAAAGCTATAATCTCAAACTTTGTAACTTTGTACATTACTTATTGAAACCTATATTTTAGTCATTATATTTATTTATATCGGTTCGATCATATTAATGATTAAAGTGAAGCCTTACTTAATTTGTAACAAATTACAAAAAAAAATGGTTCACTGTAATTTTACAAATACAAAAGTACAAAGTGTAACATCATGACATAGCTATGTAATTACTATGTTACTGTCATACACAATTTCCATAGTAATTGTAACCATTGCCTAAGGAAAAGTTCTTATAAATTTTTTTGTCAATCTAGTACAATCACTATTAGAAATCAAGTACATAGAAAATGTGTTTCATGATTTGGCAGAAGCTGTATTCAGTAGAATAGATCACGTTTATGTATGTAATGTGCTCATGAGTTCCAGAAGCAATCACAATACCTCCAGAAGAAGAATAAAATACACGGACAAAAGATAAGCTGGTAGAAAATGGTGGAGACAGGGATTGACAGTGTGGACCAGACTTAGGTACCCTGTAAATGAAGGACAGACACCAAGCTAAGCTAATTTGATACATTTTATTATTTTCCTACAGATGTTTTGTAGATGTCAGCCCAAGGTGTGTTGGTCACTAACTGAATGTTTTGTTTTTTCACACCCAAGAACAAAAAAAGATGAAGTACTTCCACAGCCATGCACAAAAATGACAAATACTTCCATAGTCAAGTACATTAAAAGTACTTCCACAGCTAAGTAGCAGAAATGGAGTACTTTCATAGTTATGAATGTGATGCTTTTAACTGTTCTATATTCTGTAACTATTATAACAGAATAGTTAAAAACACTCTCCCAGTCATAAATGTAATGGTGGAATCATCATGAAAAGAGTCCAACTATTAAGTATCTGGGAATAACCTTTGATAGGTCCCTTTCTTTCAATCAGCATGCGAGCAATGTCATTCAAAAGACAAGGAGAAGGGTCAGTGTGATCAAGATTATGGCCAGGATGAACCTCCAACAATTGTTATTATTCTTGCTCATGCAGGCTGTGGTGCACTCTGTACTGGATTATGTTTGGGTATGCCCACTCTCTCGTCAACCTAGGTTGCAAGGTTGGAAAGTGTTCAGAATGAGGGCCTGCAGGCAATTCTCTGATGCACCAGAGATACCTATCCATTGATTGAGGTACTTCGTGATTTACCAAGTGCGACATAGATCTGCTCAGGTTCAGGCTTATTTGTAGGTGGTAAGGAACATTAATCATCCCTTGCATTCAGAATTGGGTGTGACCAAGGAGGCACCCCAGGTTTGAAAAATCTTAGATGGCTGAGGTGGAGGAGTCCAAAAGGAGAGTATGTGATCTGAATGATATTAGGATTGTCAAGGATTGGATAGAAGTATCAATGCAGAAAAAGGGGCTAACCAGAGAAACCTTTCAGTTCAGCAGGGAGTGTTGCAATTGAGTTTATGGAGCTACCGAGGTCGATATAAGGAATCCATAGAAAAAGTGTCCTCAACTCAAAATCCGATCTTCTACATGTATTGTTCTGTATCCCATGGACAGCATAGTGATTAGGGTTTTGTGGCATACCAACATGGGAGAAAAATGGTTAGGGAATGTGGCAAATGTAGCACTACGGTGTCCAGCATGTGAAAAGAAATCGAAGCAGCAACAGTGGCTATAACATAGTTGGTTACACAGAATGTGGATCATGCAGTCTTGCAAAGTATACTACAGATGATTGACAGACAGTATCTGCAGCAGGAGTGGATGCAGCTCTTGGATAACTCTCAAGTGAATGTGTTAACACGGGTGTACTGTCCATGGTACACTGATGTACATGGCAATTAAATAGTGGATAAGCTTCCCGTGTGTTACCAGGGCCACATTATGAGGGAAGTAAAGAATAGTGACTGTGACCTTCCAGGCATGTTGTAAGAGGCGACTAAGGAGGTTGATTGATGGCTTAATAAGCTGTCATTGTAAAAGAGTATTGTTATGGAAACAGAGCCATAGACTTTAGAAGCAGTGATCTCTGCAATTAGTGCCATTTTGGCACTCAAGGTTTCTGTTTTTTAGATTGTGGTTCTGCACTACGTGCCATCTTCAACTCAAAAGGATAATAGATAGATAGATAGATAGATAGATAGATAGATAGATAGATAGATAGATAGATAGATAGATAGATAGATAGATAGATAGATAGATAGATAGATAGATAGATAGATAGATAGATAGAAGCTTCCTGGCAGCTCTGGTACTGAGTGTGACCTTACTCTTGACAAAGAGGACATTGCCAAGTTAGTTCTTCATTCTTGAATGAGTAGGACAATGATGTGTATATTGAGAGACTGAGGAGTCTAAAGGTGTGGAAAAGGGATCTAGATTGCTTAGTGGGAAAAGCAGATGTATCTATAATCAACACCTTACAGGAATAGTCAGTCCGCTTACGCTTCGAGAAATGCTAGGGCAGTCAGTGGAGTGGATATGGGGATGCACCGACTGCAGTGAAACTGATTCCATGAATAGAATAGAATAGAATATGATGCATTTTAACAATCAAGTAATAGAAGAAGTCCTTTTACAGTTAAGTGCAAGAAAAAAATATAAAAAATTCTACCATAAACAAATCCAAGAAGAAGTACATCCATAGTTAAGTACAAGAAGAAAAAGAAAAGGCCACAGTGTTAGAATACATTTTTGGCAAAATAAATATTTTAAATACTTCTACACGAAGCAAAATCACATCATGCAAGTTTTTACAAAAGAAATCATGGTTGTTTCTTTCTGTGACAGTTTTACAGATTTTGATAAGGTGTATATTGTGCCGCTTGTCATTTTTATTATTGTGGTTTGGAAATTTGATTTAAAAAAAAAATTGATGTTACCTGGTTTCAGTTTACTCTGAGAAATGAACCCAACCCATTTAGCAGATGAGGCTCACTAGCCACTCCAGCATAACTGCTTGAAGGTTTCACACAATTTGTTGATAACTGTTCCAATTTGTTAACTTTTATGAAGGTGAATGACTAGAGTAGCAATAAAATTGTAGACGGCTCATAAATGTCATCTTCATATTGATCACTGGTAATATAAATTACATAATTGTTTTAGTGTCTGAATAAGAAAATGGGTGAACTGTTGACAGCAGACTTTGTTGAGCACCATATGACACAAATACACTGGACAGAAGTACCTGTGTCCTGGGGACTAGATAGTCATGGACTATTTTATCAACTTGATTTGATGATGTGTCATTTACAAACTTTGGTTTATTCATTTCTCTGGAACGATGAAAGGTAAATTATAATGGAAATTTGACTTATCTCATTGGTTATAGTATATTGTAGCCTGTACCAAAAATGTTAACACAACTAGTACCATGAACTGTTAAAAGTGTTTTATTTTAAGAAATTAATGAAGGTCAATGAGGGCATAGTCATTTTTGAAAATTTAAGAGTTAAGGAGTAAATAGATCTGTGAGTTTTCTTCTTAAATTTGTGGAGAAACCTGAATCAGATTGTGGAAGTTATGAGTCAGAGAGAATCTCTATACAAAACAAAATTTGAAAATAAAAATGGATACAGTATATATATATATTGAATAAGTAAAGGGCCCCTGTCATGCCAAGTGGCATATAGGGAATATGGTGTTAGTGACCATTAATTTTACAGACCTTCAGCACATGATTTTTGGGGTAATGTGGTCAGTATTACGCCCATGCCGCTTTACTTTCCCAGAAAAAATCTAGTACCCATTTAAAGCTGGGTGAACCCGGAAGCCGTCAGTTGGGATCGAACCCTACCTCTTGTCCTTTGTAGTCCATTTCACTAACCACTGAGCTATCATGGCTTCCGCATATATATATATATATACATATATAATTTTTATTAATTTTTTTTCTATTTTTTGTCAGTTCAAAAAATTGTAGCTTGTTCAGTTTAAAATTGTGTATTTGTTCTTTTGTGTTGAACTGGTTGTAGGTATCATTTTTCTAGTAGTCCTGGTATTCTGTATTCCATTTCTTCATGACAAACCTTTTTGATTTTCCATAGGTTCTACTTGTCTCGCTGGTGTTATTTTGCGACTCTCATTTGCCAACTTCTCTGCCTCATTGTTTCCAGGAATATTGCAGTGAGATGGACTCCACTGAATCATAATTCTTCTACTTCTCAGGCAGAACTTGTAGGTTGTAACTTTCAGATTATTCAGGTCATTTATATGATTCCTCAGTGCCGTAACTACTGATATGAGCATTTGTAAATAATGCAATGTTTTCTTTTTAATATATTTTCCAAAAGAGTTTTTCATTTGCAGTTTTAAGAGCTTATGCCTTTGTGTTAAAGCAGTTACCTGTTACAAAATAGTCTTTTTTATGTTCCTGTTCTGTTCTAACAATAAAAACCATCATGCATCATAAAAATAAACAGGACATATCTGAAACAAGTGCAACACGTCAAATACTTCAGCACAATAATATCAGATGGGAGGTGCACCACAGAAATAAAAAGCAGAATAGCTCAGGCCAAAATAGTATTTCAGAAAATGAAAAATATCTTATGCAACAAATGTATATCAATAGAAATGAGAAAGAGTTCATCAATGCTATATACAACCAATTCTGACCTATGGAAGCGAATCATGGACAGTAGACAAACAAATGAAAAGATGATTAGAAGCCACAGAGATGGGATTTCTCAGAAGAATGTTGAAAGTTTCCTGGACAGCTAAACAGACCAATGAGGAAATTCTCAAAGAGGCCAACATAAAAAGGGAGCTCCTAAAAACATCAGAAAAATATAATTAACATTTTTCAAGAGCATCATGAGAAGGGAAAAGTTGGAATACTTGGTTACAACTGACACCATAAAAGGAAAGAGAGATCACAGACGTCAAAAAGAGAAAATACTGGATAGCTTGGTGTTATGGCATGGAAAACAGTCAACAACAGAACTGATATGATGCACTGTAGATAAAAGATTGTGGAAGGACATGATCGACTACGCCAACCGGTATGGCACATGATGATGATGATATTGTGTTGTTCATGGAATCAGTTTCACTGCTTTCAGAAATTTCTTATATCTGCTCCACTCAAGTCACAGCTCCTGCTAAAGCACGTTGGCAAATTAAAGCGAGTTGGCAAATTCTGTTGACAAGGTCAACTACCGTGCAGCACTGGCAGCAATTCCAAATTACTTACATTGAATAGAGTCTGCACAGTCATTTCCTCACGGCAGTTTTCTCGAAAATACACATTTAAAACAAGTAAAGCAACCAAGATAGTTTAAATGACTACGTTAGTCTCTGCAAAAACAAGACGACGTGCAGACATGATTTGTATTTCCCTGTTATGGCGTTACCATAGTTGAATTTCAGTTGGAAGTGACTGTGGGCACTCTCTTTTTGGTGATTCCATTTGAAATTGTTACAGATGCAGCCGACTTTGCTTTCACTGGAGTTCTTTGTTCCATTTTTAGGTGCCTGAAAACTCCTGTTCCTCCATTTTCTGTTGCATTGGTTGCTGATTCATCTGTATAGGCTTGCACTCCGGAGGAGTTTGGTAGTGTTTGTCTATGTATTTTAATGCTGTTTTTCTTTATTGTTCACCAATTGTGTCTGTTTGTGTGCATTGCTTTGGGAACGTTATCTATTAGGTCAGAAAGGTAATGTTTTCTCCAGTTTGGATGTTTGTATGTATTATTAATTGGTTTAACCATTATCATAATATTTTTTGAGTCCACTTTCTGCGCAACTTTTGTTCATTCTATAAAGTTGTACCATTCTATTCAACTCTCTCCAAAACTATTTATTCTCTGGTGTACGGGATGGTTTGTCAGTCTTCTGAACTTTTTACCTTGTTGTTGATTCCTGCAGACAAGCTACACAAGACACTGTAAAAGACTAAGCAGATTCCATATTTGGTAGACTACCTTGAAAAATAATCAACATAAAATGCCAGGACAAAGTGATAACTGAAATGTGCTTAATTATATCAAGGTTCACCTATTATGACAATAGTCAGGAAGAGAAGATTAAAATGGCAGGAACATGATAGAAGACAAGAACCACATTCCTCTCCAGCAAATATTGTACAGAAACTTGTATATGGATAACAGTCTCAGGATAATCCAACATGAGATTCAAAGATGACTGCAAGACATCCATGATTGAATTCTCATTTAGTGGTAAGACTAGGAAAATGTGACAGATAATTGTAGTACTTTGGGAAGAGATAAAGGAAATAAAATGTTTTTACAAATATTGGATAGTAAAAGGAAGCCAAAATTAGAAGAAACATACACAAGAGAAAATATGTGTGACCCCCACAGCATATAACTTCCTAGTTCATTCTGCTGTTGGACTTTCTATTCCAACATTGGCAAATTAAACCACAAGAGAAGCTTCTCATTAAACATCACCCGACAATGACTATTGAAGATGCTTCCGATTGTCTGTGAAGACATAAATGGTTGAATATACCAAATTAGCATGCAAGATTTTTTTTTTAAATGGAAGGGACTGACCATGCTTTGATCTGTCTGTGATGGAATGCCGCTAATTCTGTTAATTATTGGTCCTTTTTTTAAAAAAAAAGGTAATTTATTGGTTTGGTTGATTGTGTTGGAGAATTGATAGCATTGCTCTCAATCAAACATGTAAGTGCTTTATCTCCCTTTAGCAAATGATGAATTATACCTACATATGGCTATCAATTAGAAGAAGCATTTGTTGTGCATATGGTAATGGTTTTCTTTCATAGACTTTGTTTTTTATGGACTGAAATGGCTTGATAGAAATTGAAATGGCTTGATAGAAATTGAAATGGCTTGATAGAAATTGAAATGGCTTGATAGAAATTGAAATTGCTTGAAGTTTATAAAGCACCTCTGCTGTTACAAAAAATAAGTTATTAATGTATCATTAACATAAGTTTAATTACATTCTCATTATATATGAAACTCTGGACTTCATTCAAATAAAACCAATATTTACAACTAGAAGTGTCCTCTCTCCACAGTGAATTAATATCTCACTTATCTCCTGTCCTTGAAACGCCATCAAATATCATCCGACTAAACATCTCTCAGAACAAGCTGACATCACTTCCAAATGATGGACTTTTGCCATTTCAAAACTTGAAAGTTCTGGATGCATCTCATAATAAACTCCGATAGTATGTATATATGTTGAAACCATTATGTGTGAAATAATTCATTTATAATAATGATGATATAAATAGTAATGTTTTGGAGATATTCATGAGATAACATTTATTTCAAATGGTCTTCTTCTTCTTCTTCTTCAATTTGATTGCTACCTGTTTTATTATGTCTAAAAAAAGTAGTTCAGTTTTTTTAAATGTTTGTTGTTGTGTTTGAGAGTTCCCAGAGACTTCCCACCAACTTGGTATGAATGTGCATTTTTGTTGGCCAGTGTTCTTTCCACAGCTACCCGAAAATGTTGCTGTTTTTTAGTACGTGTTTGCTGTCTCTGTTGTCTGTCTGCATGTGACCATGGGTGATAGTACTAGTCTTAGCCTGTACAAATGGTTGTTTAGTCTCTTGTGTCCATTTCTGAGGTGGAGTATAATAATGCTTTGCTCATTCAAGGTAGTGATAATATCACTTTGTTGGTTGATCTTCTTCATAAATTTGATGAGATTACCTTTTCCTGAAATGTGATGGTTTGTTCTGTCTGTACTTGCATTGCTCCTTCTTTTGCCTATTTATCAGCTTTCACATTTCCTGGTATGCAACAATGTGATAGTATCCATTGAAGTACTATTAGCAAATGGATCTTCATCGTTGAGTGATTGGGGTCCGGGTTTGATTCCCAGAAGGGGCAGATTTTAGTTTTGGACAGGAAAGGCTCTGAGGTTCTCCCATCTTCTAAAAATGGGTACCAGAGCTTTTCCTGGGAAGTTACATCGCCATGGCATGATACCGGCTACATCACCCAAAAATGTGCAGCATCAGGAAATTAGTGAGCATATTTTTCCTGGAAAAATGTCATCACTTACACATATTTCCCATACTCCTAGCAAGATGTTGAGGAAATCTTTTCATTACTTTACTGTTAGTAAATGATACATGATAATGGTTGTCTCTGAAAGTATTATCTTTATTGGAGAAGAACTATCCTTTAAAAAACACAATAAACTTTTTGGAAACATTTTTTAATTTTTTTGTTCCACTCATCCTTTTTTCTTCACTTAAAGTATATGTTGTTTAAAAATAACAAAACAACTAATGATGAACAAATAACAAAGCCACTGATAATGTTGCCAAATTAATTTTTCAGCATCCATGGAATTGAAGTTCTGCATAATTTGTTTCTGTTGAACCTCTCCTATAATAGCATCATAAAAGTTCAGGGTCTTTTAAACTGTCAATCTTTGGAAGAATTAAACCTCAGTAACAATTTCATCAAAGACATTTCAAGTATTCCCAGCCTAATCAATCTGCGAGTGCTAAATATAAATAATAACAAGGTAAGACTCATGTGTTGATCTATAGTGTTTCATTAGGTAAAATGTGTTCCAATTATGCCTAGTGATATTTATGGATATATGGTGTGCCCGTATTTCCCAGTAACCATTGGATAAGGGTGATGTGGTAGGTATCATGCGACCCAACTTTTCCAGGAAAAATTTCTTAAATCCATTTTTAGAGGCCGAGTGTTCTCAGAAACCATGTAAATCTAGAAAATAATTCTTCACATTTTGAAATTGAACATGAACCCTCATGATCAACAGACAAATGTACTAATGTTGCTCAAATATTATTAGTAACAGCAAGAGTTTATTTTACTTGAATTTTTTGTAAACATTTGCAATTAATTGAATTCTCGCTTAATGCAAGTGTGAGTTTGCTAATTGTTAATAGACAGCAGTTAATTTTTAAATGTATTAGAACACTATCTTATTGTAGCATTTTAGTAAGAAACATCCGAAACAGTGAGTGATTAGAAATACTTATGCACAATCAATAGTCCTATTGTAGATTGAGATCTCTCACTACATTTTAACAGTGAGTGTAACATGGTTGATAATTGTTGATTTAGAGTTTTATCTTCTTCTTAATGATGCACAATATATGTGGCATGAATAGTTGCTCTACATGGTATTTATGGCTGTTTCAAATTGTTGATATGATTTGATCAGCTAGCTCACATATAAACTGAGCAATTTTGCTACCTCTGCTTATATTTTATATTTGTAACATTTTATTTGTAGATTGGTTTTAAGAAGAAAAAAGTGGAAAGTGACACACATGGTTTTGTTTCCTGCAGAAATTGGTCTGTATGGCAAGAATAAATGAATGTCAATTTGTAAACAATTAAAAAGAGGTATGGATGCAGCTTTACATAAGTGAAGAACAATACAAAAGCAGAATGATGTTTCGACTCAATAGGCCATCTTCTGGAACAATACACACAACACAAAAATATTTATAGATACACACAGAAATCTAACTACATAACAGTATATACTAGACTATTAATGAGGAAAATAAGTTAGTCACTTCCTTGTAGTCCTGGTCTGGAGCTTTGTTAAATACCTACTTGACTAGAATCACAGATTCACAAATGAAAGTCATCTCACAATTCTGACATATATTATGGCATAAATAATGTTCCATGATACGCATGTAAAACTCTTCTTGATTTCAAATAGCTCATTGGGGAATAGGACAGAGTCAATGCAAAGCACATGGTCACAAGTACTACAGACTTGATGTCCACAACGAATGGTGCCTAGATGTATGTGGTTTGAGTGGGGGAGGCGGCTCCTGACAAGAATGTCTCTCAGACTCCTTTTGTGTTTGAAGGCTACCAGAGGGAGATCACCAAAAAGTAGACGGGTGGTGGGATTAAAGTGGAGAATAGAGTGGTATTGGTTAAGTATGCTCACCACAGTCAAGTTTTGAGGGTGGTAGGTGAAGGTGAATACAGTCCTATAAGAAGAGTGGTGGGTGGATGGGATGAGTATCTCTGGATGGGAAATGCGGAGAGCTCATTGGAAGGCAGATTGGAGGACTGATCCAAGATAGAGATGGTAGCTAAAGAATGGTGGGCCAGTTGGAGAAAACCTTTATTCTTTTAACAAATATAGCGAAGTCATAATAATTGGGAAACTGGGATGAAATCTCTGCATGAAGCTGGATTAGATAAGGCATAGAGAAGATAACAGTAAGCATCTGTGGGTTTATAGAAAATGGAGGTGAGTAGGCTGGAGGTACCAAAGGAGACAATCAGATCAAGAAAGGTGACGGATGAAGTAAAGATGAGTGCTGTAATCCTGATGGAATAATGAAAGTTGCTAATGTGGTATGTAATCCTGGAAATGTCATCTTCTGGCAAGTCAGTCAGTCCAAACTTGTCATCAATATACCGGAGTTATTGGTGGGAAAGGGGACCACAGTACGATTGAGTATTCAGTGTTCAAGGTAACTCATGAACAGACAAGCGTAACTACGGCCTACCTAGGTTCTGTGATTACCACTGCATGTTTTTTTTTTTTAAGAAATAGTATCCTTAAATATTTCTCCAATAGGCATAAACTTTAAAAAAAAATGAATGTATTTTATTGTGTAACAAATCTAATGTTAGGTAATTAAGACATTTACTGTTGGTATTATGCCAACATATATTAACATTACATATGACTTCAATTATAAATCTGAGTGTTATGAGCCCAAACCATCTCTTGTCTTTCACAGCTGCAGAGCTTAGAGGGTGCTACCTCATTTCCAAGACTAGAAGAGATATATGCAGATAACAATGAGTTGGTTTGTTTAAATTTATTTTCATCATCATCATTATCACTGTCATCTTCTTCACCACCACATCCATTATCTTCACCAATGTCAACCTCATTATCTTCACCACCACCACCATCATCATCTTCATCACCACCATCATCTTCACTAGTGCCATCATCATCCTCTTCTTCACCACCACCACCATCATCATCTTCATCACCACCATCATCTTCACTAGTGCCATCATCATCCTCTTCTTCACCACCACCACTATCATCATCTTTACAATCACCATCATCTTCACCACCACAACTACCATCATGATCATCTTTACCACAATCATCTTCACCACCACAACCACCATCATCAACATCTTCACCACCATCATCATCTTCACCACCATCATCATCATCTTCACCACCACATTAACCATCATCTTCACCACCACTATCATCATTATCCTAACCACCATCATCATAATCTTAACCACCATCATCATTATCTTAACCACCATCATCATCTTCACCACTACTATCAACATTTTCACCATCATCATCTTCTTCACCAGCACTACCACCATTATCATTATCTTAACCACCATCATCATTATCTTAACCACCATCATCATCTTCACCACTACTATCATAATTTTCACCACCATCATCTTCTTCACCATCATCATTATCTTAACCACCATCATCATCATCTTCACCACCACAGTAACTATCATCTTCACACCATTATCATCATTTTCACCACCATCATCTTCTTCACCAGCACTACCACCATCATCATTATCTTAACCACCATCATCATTATCTTAACCACCATCATCTTCTTCACCAGCACTACCACCATAATCATTATCTTAACCACACCATTATCATCTTCTTCACCACTACTACCACCATCATCATTATCTTAACCACCATCATCATCTTCTTCACCACCACTACCACCATAATCATTATCTTAACCACACCATTATCATCTTCTTCACCACTACTACCACCATCATCATCATCTTAACCACCATCATCATCATCTTCACCACCACAGTAACTATCATCTTCACCACCACTATCATCATTTTCACCACCATCATCTTCTTCACCAGCACTACCACCATAATCATTATCTTAACCACCATCATCTTCTTCACCAGCACTACCACCATCATCATTATCTTAACCACCATCATCATCATCTTCACCACCACAGTAACTATCATCTTCACCACCACTATCATCATTTTCACCACCATCATCTTCTTCACCAGCACTACCACCATAATCATTACCTTAACCACTATCATCATTATCTTAACCACCATCATCATCATCTTCACCACCACAGTAACCATCATCTTCACCACCATTATTATAATTTTCATCACCGTCTTCTTCACCACCACAATTTTCTTCATCACCATTACCATCATTTTAACCATCATGATCATCTTCACCACCACTTCCACCGTCATCTTCACCACTTCCACCACCATCATCATCATCTCCATCACCACCATCATAATTTTCACCATCACCATCATCATCTTCACAACCACCATCGCCACATTCATCCTTATTATTAGTTTTAATATCAACACCAACCTACTTCAGCTAATTAACTCACTAAATAGCTAGTTTTGAAACAATAAATTTATGATTATTATAAATCTTTCCAGAGAGATTTAGTTCATTTGAGTGCCTGTTTCCATCTGCATATCCTGAGTGCTGCCAACAATCACATCAAAAGTCTGAATTGTGTAATTCCTTTAATCCAACAAATGAAGCATCTGCAGATACTAAATCTCACTGTACGTTACATGACTTTTGGTCAGTTAATAATATAGTAGTATATTCTCAGAGTACCTGCACTTGTATTTAGATTTTATTAATATTTCATTTGCATGTCTTTTTTGCTGTGAGTTTAATATGTAGAAGTAAAACATTGAATTTAATAAGTAAGTAAAGAGTAAAGAGCCCCATCATGCCAAGTGGCGTATAAGGAATATGGTGTTAGTGACCATAAATTGTACATACCTTCAGCACATGATTTTTGGGATAATGTGGTTGGTATTATGTCTGTACCGCTTTACTTTCCCAGAAAAAAAATTCAGTACCCATTTAAGGCTGGGTGAACCTGAAATCCCGTGTGTTACCTGGGCCTCATTATCAGGGAGGTAAAGAATAGTGACACTGTGACCTTCTAGGCATGTTGTAAGAGGCGACTAAGGAGGTTGATCGATGGCTTGACAAGCTGTCATTGTAAAAAGTATTGTTATGGAAACAGCACCATATATTTTAGAGCAGTGATCTCTGCAATATGTGCCACTTTGGCACGCAAGGTATTTGAGGTTGTGGTTCTGCCCTATGTGCCGTCTTCGGCTCTAAAGGACAATAGATAGATAGATATATAGAACCTGAAGGCCGTCGGTTGGGATTGAACCCTAGCTCTTGTCCTTTGTATTGAATTTAATGCTAAGAATAAATCATATCCTCTTTATCTTCAAGTTTTTTGGCAGGGGGCTGGGGGGGTCTAGAGGTAAGATGTTGGTCTCTAGACAAGAAGGTCCCAGGTTCGGTTCTCACCAGTGATGTTGACAAATTGTAAATTTAAAAAAAAATCGAATCATGGATCTTTTTTTATGGCTTTAACCTCCTCTGGTCTCACCAAAATGAGGTCTGGTGTCTAGCTCTCTTGGATAATGGTGAAAAACAGGAGGTCCTGTGTGCATTCTGCGCACGTTAATGAACCCTTGGCATTTAGAAATTGAAAAGAGTAGGCCAAAAATTCCTGCTGCCTGGGCAAAATTAATAGGGAAAAAATCTACTCAAAATGTTAACGCTCTCGACGATAGCTTAACTCGAAATTACGAGTAGCTTTTAAGCTGGAGAATATCTGCCTGTATGGCGAGGGACAATTTTGCACACGAATGCCAGTGTGAAAAACAGGGAAAATGATATTCATACAAAACTTAGTCCCTCTGGACTTTGCTAAAAATATAAAGCTGGTTAAATCAAACAAACAACAAGCCTTTTGACACACAAGACCATCATTAGATATCACCACTGGTGTCTGGTCTACACCAATTCAACCCTGCCACAAGTGATGCCATTCTCTTTATCAATCATTTTATTATCTAGAATGGTAAAGATTGAATATATTTTTAGAAAAACATACATTTTCCACTAAAAATTATAGTGATCCATAGTATTCATCCTTTAAGTGAGTGTGAATGAACTGGGTCACTAATTTACATCTGAGCCATAATATTTGTGCTTTCGGTCTTACACAACCATCTTCGGGTAAATTTGTTTCATAGTTTTGCCTGGGCAGCAGCCATTTTGGTTTTTTTACTCTTTAATCGACAAGGGTTCTTTAATATGTACAATTGCAGATGGAACCTCTTGTTTTTCACTGTTATACAAGAGAACAGGACATCAGATCTCACTATCCAAAGACCAGGGGAGGGTAAAGTCATGAAGAAACCATGGATTGAAAGTAAAAATTTTTCACTGCCTATAGCCGGATTGAACCTGGGACCTTCATGTGCAAAGACCAGCATCTTACCTCTAGACCACCTATTTCACCCAAAAATATAGTGAATATGTGAGAGGAAAGAGAGAAGAAGGTTTAAAAAAGGAATTTGAAACATTCTTTAGAGGAGCACATAATATTTTGTATATCTAATTAAGATATAAATGTTTACTGAGTTTGACAATTGTTGTTTTTAGTGATGAACTAAGTTAAATGAATAAATTGAACATGGTACCAGTTATTGACAATGTTTGACAGGGAAATCCTGTTGTGCGAGAGAGGACATATCAGTCAGACATCTTGAGAGTTGGCAATATCACAAGTCTGGACAATGTGTCTGTCAGACCAGGTTCATCTGCTACAGTATGTCTGTTGTTTTATGATTTGTTTATTGATTGTTTTGTATTTATGGCAACAAAAAAACCAAAGGGCTTCGGTTGCTAGGAAATAAAAATTAACTTGATAAACATTCACTGAGACAGGCTTTTACAATAAAAAAAAAATTAATAAGTTAACCTACTACAGTCGAACCTGTCTAAGGCGACCATTCACGGGACTTTCAAAAACTGGTCCCATAGGACAGGTGGTCCTGCCTCACAGGTTTCACATAATAAATAGAGCGATAAAAAAATTTTTATCCTAAGCACTATGAAAACTAACCTGCAAATCAGCGTAATCCATGAGTAGAACATAGTGCACATGTCGGTCTACAATAGCCACTGGTTGGACACTTTTCATAAAACACGATAGTTAAACACACAAAAATATTTTGTCGAATCACTGATATTCGTTCTTCCAGCGTTAATGCTTTTGGTTTTACACTTTTGACACTGGCCATTTCCTATATTGTGTGTAACACTTTTAAAATCCACAAAAATAATTCACTGAGATACTGTACATGTACGTGAATACACTCTAAGCGGGCAATGACTAATTCTTTAGTTAATTCCTGTAATTTATACGGGCCACGCAATGGTCTACTCTGGTCTAGACGGAACCGCGAAGTGATGTCACTTCACGAATCATAGATCTGTGTCTGCCGTGTTTCTCACACCAGTATTGACTGATAAACGTAACACGTCCCACTGTAATCTGGGACTCACTAAATACGGGAAAACGTCGACACCTGTAGACACCTGTGTCGATCGTTTATGGCTCCCAGCGAGACGGAGAAGGACTGGCGCGTGTCGTAAACGGGATAAATAACATTGGCGGCGGTTAATTAGCCTGGTCTCTGGTCGCGTCATACGGTGAGCGCCGTAAGCAGTGTTAGCATATAGTAAAAAACTCGGGGAAATTGTAGACCCGGTCCTATAACCAGGGAAACGCTTTAAACAGGTGGTCCTAAGACCAGGTTCGACTGTATAAACTGCAGTGAAACTATTTATTTCTTTATTTCAAACAAACATCTCTCTTCTACCTTTTAGCTCCCAGTGGAGCATAGGTCTTCAACAAACACTTTCCAAGTCGTTCTGTTTTTTGCAATTCTTTTAAGATCATTCCATGTCTTCCCCATCATCTTCATCTCTGCTTCAATCTGTCTTCTCCAAGAATTCCTTGGTCTTCCTCTTTGTCTTTTCCCCTGGGGATTCCAAAAAAGGGCCTGTTGTGTAATACTCTCAGTTGGCTTCTGTAGTGTGTGTCCTATCCATTGCCATCGTCTTCACTGTATCTCTTTATCCACTGGTATTTGACCGGTACACTTCCATAATTCCACATTAGTGACTTTGTCCTGCCATTTCCATCCCTTTATTCGGCGCAAGCATCCATTAATGAAAGTCTGTACCTTCGTGATTGTCAATTTTGTTATTCTCCATGTTTCACAGCCATATAAAAGGACTGACTTAACATTTGAGTTGAAAATTTTTTATTTTTGTATTTAGCCTAATTTCTTTGGATTTCCATATGTTTACCAGTGCAATGAAAGCTCCTCTTGCTTTTGATATCCTTATTTTGGTATCATTTTCTGTTCCAGGAACAGAAAATGATCAAACAAACATATTTGATAATAAAAAAAAAAATCACATAATTGCTGTAATATGTTAACTATTGTCTACACTGTAGATTCAATATTTATGAAGAAAAGGTGATTCCATAAAATGATTCATCTTTTTCATCTATCAGTGAGTAATATAATGCTCTTTGGATCACCATCAATGGACACAATTATTCTCCTGTTTTCTCTGTCTGTTGTTGCTATTTGAGCTGGCAAAGTTGAGACCTATTTCTCAAAGCTGCTATTTTAGTTCTTTCTCAGTCTTCTATTGTACCTTAACCACCTTACAGTTCCCTGTATGAGAATTTTCAACAGACCAGATGAACATGTGATATGAATCTAATTTTTTAAATTTTTTCATAGAAGTGGTGATGAGATCTCATGCTGAATAATTTCCTTTTTGGTTTCTATTTCATATCTTTGTATTGG
The DNA here is from genome assembly GCA_032433765.1 of Megaustenia siamemsis. NCBI lineage: Eukaryota > Metazoa > Mollusca > Gastropoda > Stylommatophora > Ariophantidae > Megaustenia > Megaustenia siamemsis. Next base: position 31,232,951 of record JAVIAB010000139.1, on the reverse strand, counting down.
TAATGTGTTGTATTACAAACATGTACATCATAAGTAATAATGAAAAAAATGTGTAAATAAGAATTTCTTTACAGTAGAAAAGTGTATGAATTTTGTTTGTTATATTGTAAAATATAGTGTTTATTTTATAAAAAAATTGTCTTTTGTATAATGTTTTAATAGAAATATTGATAATTACATTTATCATTAAGATAAAGAAACTACCATGGATTTAATTTAGATAACTTATTTTAAAAAGAAGACTACCAACAATATTTGTGTCTTTCAGAATGATGTCATGGAATCTTTTGAAGGTAGATTAAATATGACCAGAGAAAATCCAGAGATGGAGAAAAATATTAACTTTCTACAAGGGAGAGTTTTGTGAGTATGCTTTCTCATGCTTTATAAGTAGATCTTATATATGCTTGTTCTGTTCCTTTCTTTCTAGATCTTGTATATATTTATTTTATTCTTTTCTAAGTAAATCTTGTATGTACTTGTTCTTTTCTTTTCTTACTACATCTTGTCGTACATACTTGCTCTTTTCTTTTCTAAGTACATCTTGTCATACATACTTGTTCATTTATTTTCTAAGTACATCTTGATGTACATACTTGTTCTTACCTTTTCTAAGTACATCTTGTTGTACATACTTGTTCTTTTCTTTTCTAAGTACATCTTGTTGTACATACTTGGTCTTTCTTTTCTAAGTACATCTTGTTGTACATACTTACTCTTTTCTTTTCTAAGTACATCTTGTTGTACATACTTACTCTTTTCTTTTCTAAGTACATCTAGTTGTATATACTTGTTCTATTCTTTTCTTGCTTTTTTTTTAACCTTCCATTGAGATAAAAGTCATCAACAAGGTTCTCCAATAATTTCTGTTGTTTTATGTCATTTCCTGTTTTAATTAGATGATGCTCATTTTCATCTAAAGATTTCTTCTCCATATATTTCTAGTTTAACCTGTTTTCTCTTCTTTAGTGGACTCTATAAAAGTACTTGCTGGGTAATTCTTGTTGTAAACTTCCAAAGCATATGTCCTGCCCATCCCTATTTTAGTTTTTTTCTTTCACTAGAAGAATATTCAAAATAGTTCATGTATGCAGAAGAAATGAAATTAGGTTGCATGGTTTGCCTTGCCTTGCCTATATTGTGACTCTGAAATGATTCACTATGCTCTAGTCTTCTTAATTATGATATGTATTCAAACCATCTAAGCTACAGAAGATGTATACATAATATACTTCTTATTTTTTTTTCTTCATCCCATATTCCTGGGTATCATTGGAGCACTACTGTCAGACTTCGTAAACCTTCATCATGTATCTCTATCTTCGTTAATTCTTTCAGGCTCTACAAAAGAACTGTCCATTCTTTGATATTATCCTCCCATTTCTTTCTCTATTACCTCTCCTCTCTCTTTTCCCAGTTCCTCCTTTGCCAGGCAAGATGAATATAACATATTAGATCTTATTATTATTATATAATTTATGTGCAATGTACATTGGATATTGTTGCATGCATTTATATACACTCAATTGAAGCTTGTTCTATAAATTAATTGAATAAAGCATGAAAAAAAATCTATATATGAAATAAAGTGCTGCAAAATGTACAACAAAATGTTAATTATGAATGTAAATATATTATTGCTGTAAAGTTTACAATATTAAATAAAGTGACAAATTTGACAATCCAAGTTAATTTTTTACCAATTTGAGAGATGAAAAAAATGTAAATAATAGAAAATACAGCAGTTGATTAAACTGAATAAGAAAAAAAAAGATAATATAGAAGTTTAAAGTTAACTGAGTTAGACTTAACTGTCCAACAGGAGTGAAGGAGATGTTGAAGAACTGTCCTCCAGACATGATGTTGTGCCTTATCATTCATGGCAGGTTTGTTGAGCATTTATTTTCTTTCAGTTTAGTTATTGCTGAAACTAAATAAACTTAATCTGAAAACCCACAATAGAAAAAGGAAATCAATTTAATAAAAATATGTGAAACTAAAGACTAAAAGGTGCAAGCCAGGGATAAAAGTTACCAAATCTTTTCATGATTAATGTGGAAACAGAGAAGGAACCTAGGTATTATGATATCACTATTTTATAAGAATGGATTACCCAAATGGCATAACAGAAGATCACCAACTGAAATTATGACATGTATGAAGGACTGTGTGATGTGGAGAGAGATGATTGCCCATACCAACCAGCATGGCAACTGATGATCATGATGATTTTATAAAACATCAAACCTTCCATATATTTTTTAAGTGAACCTGTGTATCATTAAATGTATTAAAATATTAATAGTGATAATAATAGTTCTTGCAGCCATCGTCAGATTTCTTACAAATGTGGTATGATGATTATATTATGTTTAAATTAGTGCTAAATTTTAAAATCCCATTTGTTTTCTAATATTATCCAGTAAATTAATTATTAAATATTTAAAAATGCAGAGCTATTGACAGAAGCGAATGATTTGGCTAACAATGTTTATGGCTGGTGTCTTGCTTTCTTAGCATAGATTCTCCCTTTCCTTAAAAATGATTATTATTCTGACGTGAATTAATAGGCAGAGAGCACTCAAATTTTTTGAAAATAAACGTAAAATTGTTTTGGCTTTGGAATCTCAACAATGATTCCACTCTCTTGGATCCACTATCATGGCTACCCTCTCGCTTCAGGAAGAATATAATTAATATACTAAATTTGTAAGGTAACCACAACATTTGGTAATCTAACACACTGGGTATGGAATAAAATTAATTTAACATTAGCAACAAAAGTATTAATATATCAAAAATGTGTACTTAGCACTCTTCTGTGCAGATCTGAAACTTGGACAACCTGCTCAAGGTTTGTGAAAGACTAAACTGTTTCCGTGTGCACTGTTTTTGAAAATTATAAACATCAAATGGCAGGACAGAGTAATCAACTCACAGTTGTTCTAGTCTTTTATTCTTTATGAAAACTTTCAGGAGTCAAAGATTAATGGAGAAGAATGGAGAACAACAACATCTTTAATTTGGCAAATGTATGAGGAACTTATAGATGAGAAACTGCCTGTGGGTAGACCAAAATTGAGAAACAAAGATAGTCTGACCAGAGTGAATTCCCCATTAGTGAAAAAGACTAGGAAAAGCTTGCAGACAATCATAGCACAAGAAATAAAACTGACCAAGATTCTGCTCCACGACCTTTAATGGAAGCAAGCTAACCAATACTGGTGCCTACATCATTCAGGTGCACATTCTTGTTATACTTGACAGGAAATGTAGGGAACAGAACTCAGTCATGGTCAATATGAAGGTGAACGGTCTCATCAGGGATAACACCAATGAGGAAGATGCAGTCATCTATACAGACTGATCTGTAAAACAACACCAAAGGAGTGCATGGGCATTTACAGCATGCACAGCAGACAGAATAGTCAAAGAAGACAGTGGTGCATATGTTATGACCAAGAGTAGTATGATGATGGAGGTGATGGTAGCGACCAGGGCTTTCATCTGGTTAGAGTCACAAAACTGCACCCTCACCTGTATGCTAAAGTGATTCGATGAGCATGATAAGAAAATTGGAGGCAGGCACTGTATGTAGACAATGGGTATGGTCATTGCAGAAGTAAAAATTACATAGGATCACCTTTGTCTTCGTCCCTGGACAAGTGGGGGTATGAGAAAATGAAAGAGTGGACAGGTTGGCTAGCTGTGCCATCGTTGAAGATGGTCAGCCAATGGATCAAGTGGATGTTATTAATGCCCTCCAAGATATGGAAAGGGCACAGGACTTCGACAACCATGAGTCCATGTCACTCCTTCAGATGAAAGAGATGGGAGTTAAGATAGGCACAGCCAAAACGCAAAACTTAGTGGGCAAATAAGAAGACTTATCAACCAACACAGAACTGGAGTCGTCAGTCGCTGGACACTGGGACTTGCTGAGGAGGGGATTTGAGCATCTATGGACATGTTCGGGGTGCAATGGAGACGATCCACAAATAACTCAAGCTAACCAGTCTGATTACAAAAATAGGAATCAAAGAAGGAAGGCAAATCTGGTACTTCAAAATTCCATACTCTTGTTTGATGTTTGGGCTGAACAGGTATCACAGCATGATTGTGTAAACTGTTATGTTTATGGAAGGCCCCGGTATTACTGCAAATGAATTAAAATCCATAATTGCTCAACCACCCGTGCCAGTGGAATTATCCTAATTACTATCTCATCTCCCAAACAAAGAAAGGTAGATGTAGTGCCCATCATAGCAGTCTCAGCACACCGCAAAAGACATAAGGTGAAACCACACAGAAAGTGAACACTGCCGTCTGTTTCCTGTCATATGATATCATCATATATCGTAAACACTCGTAATATTGAAACACGATTAAAGCGGATGATACGCACAGCTCACGGTGTGCACAGAGCACTTAAACTCATAGCTCCTGCAACAAGCCGGACTTGGAATATGAGGAAACTGCAACAAGGAACACTTTTCAGACATAGCCTTTAATGGTTCCTGGTGCCTATCCCAACGATGTTCAGTTGTGTACACGCCTCCATTCATGTTAAATTATCACAACAGTGACCACAACTTAATTGATGTACAGAAATGGTGACAAGAGATCACACAATTTACTCATGTATAATACATCATCTCATGCCAAATATTTCATGAAACAAACTGAATGTGTTGTGCAGGCCTATCAGAACTTCAATCACCTGAATCTAAAAGTCCTGTGTCGCTCATCTCAAACGGCACCCTAATGCCCTGTCTAAGGACGTTCTCTCTGTTCATCATAATTCAGTTCAGAATCTCCAGGAGTTTGTTTTTCTTGTCAAAGACATTGCTCGCTATTTCAACAGATGGCTTCATGATCATTCCTTGTTCCATGGATGGCATTCAACTCCCCTATTCACCATCAATATACTACTGTCCTCTGCTTCCAGATGTTGACCATTCTAACTAGATCTTGCAAACACACCCGTTCTCTACCAGATCCTGGCATCGACTCTCTGTGTAAACTGTGAGACAATGCATTTATGGCACTCAATACCTTTTTATGTGAGTGAGTGAATGACAAGGAAGTCTAGTTGTTGGATTAATGCTGCAACAGAAAGTTAAAAAACCATATTGTGTGTACTGGACACTGTCCATTAATATTTCATTTGTTTTCCTAATTTTGAACAATATCTCAGCACTAACTCCCAAGTATTTATGTGCAATATTTATCTAACATTATTTTGAGAGTCTCTAAGTTGTTATAAATATTTATGTGCAATATTTATCTAACATTATTTAGAGAGTCTCTAAGTTGTTATAAATATTTATGTGCAATATTTATCTAACATTATTTTGAGAGTCTCTAAGTTGTTATAAATATTTATGTGCAATATATATCTAACATTATTTAGAGAATCTCTAAGTTGTTATAAATATTTATGTGCAATATTTATTTTGCATTACTTTGAGAGCCCAGTTATCAGATACCTTTCATTTATTGATCTGTCATAGAAGGATTTGATATCCACTTCAAGACACAGGCAGAGAGTTCCTAAAAATGACTACAGTAATGTTAAAGATACTGATGAGGTAACTCTTGTACATGCATATTTTTAGTGATATGAAATCAGTACAGGCCTCACTTTAAAAAAATATTTTTTAATTCATGTGGAAAGTTGCATTATGATGTGTTGGGCACCTCACTGTCCAGGGCATTTTCTTCAGCAACTGTTTGTTTGGGACTGCATCCCTAGCCATTGTTTTTCTTTGACTTTTCTGCAATGCAGTTTGCAGTCAACACTATATCTCCTTAAAATACAATCTTATCAGACTTGTAGGCCTTTATCAACTGAATTTGTTTTTTCATCACTTTGGGTGCAGTGTTTGCTAGGATTATCATACTTGAGTACTTTCTCTGTATGGGCTGCTTTTTCTCTCTGGCTTTTGTTCTACCCTCAGTTGATCCTTGATATGCATCATCAAAGATTGAGTACAATCATTGTATTGTGTGGTGAGGTACAATGCAGGTCCTGTGAAAGATCTGGCACTTTATAACAAAGATTGTCGGACATAGATAGTCTTGAATTTCTGCTCTATGTGCCGTCTTCGGCTCAAAATAGATAAATATATGGAAGGATGGATGAATGGATGGATGGATGGATGGATGGAAGGATGGATGGATGGATGGGTGGTGGGTGGTTTGATGGATGGATGGCTAGATGGGTGGATGGATGGATGGGTGATGGGTGGTTTTGATGGATGGATGGATGGATGGAATGTGGATGGATGGATGGATGGATGGATGGATGGATGGGTGGATGGATGGATGGATGGATGGATAGGTGGATGGGTGATGGGTGGTTTGATGGATGGACAGACAGACATGCCAATATATTTTATCTATTGTCTTGGTAATGCTTTTCTGAGCAACCTGTTATTTGTCTGACTCTCACACAATGTGTTGTTATCTATTAACCATTCCCTCTACAACCTCATTCTCTTGTATGGTCTCTAACACTGAGTCATGTGTCCACAAAATTGTATTTATCCAATTAAAAAAAAATTAACACATGCAAACACACACGATCGTCTGAAGCAAACACACATAACTGTATGAAGCAAACACACATGACTGTATGAAGCAAACACATATGACTGCATGAAGCAAACACATATGACTGTATGAAGCAAACACACATGACTGTATGAAGCAAACACACATGACTGTATGAAGCAAACACACATGACTGTATGAAGCAAACACACATGACTGTATGAAGCAAACCACTGAAGTGCGAACACTCTGTTTTCCAACCAACAATATTTTGAACAGTCTAGTGTTTTCTCAGGCTGTTTGTTTGTCAATTTTTCTGAGTGCTGAAGAAATACCTTTTTCTCTGTGTAATTGTTATGAAATCTTTTGTTATGTTCATCTTTTGCCATGGTAGTTTTCTTCTGTAATAAATATTCAATTATTTGTCATTATTATTATTGCCCTCCATTTTTCCTCAATGCTGTAAGACAGACAACAGCCCAGAACAGAACAGAAGTAAGATTTCAGAATTTTCCAGAAGAAAACATGAGAGTATATGGAACACTTTTACAGCAAGTGAAGAAATTAAATAAAAGTTAAGTAAGGGCTCTGTCATTCCACGTGACTTATAGGGAATATGCCCATTTATATATATATATATATACTATATATACTATATATACTATATATACTATATATAAGGTTAGTGCAAATATTTTTTATAGACCATTATATAACACATTATTTTTGTGGTAATGCCATCTGTATTATGCCCATGCCACTTTACTTTCTCAGAAAAATGTCTGGTATTCATTTAAGGCTGGGTAAACCTGGAAGCCGTCAATCGTAATTGAACCTGACCCTGTATCATTAGTAGTCCAGTTCACTAACCACTGAGCTGTCACAGCTCCCAAAGTTAAGAAATTAAACAGAAGAAATTATAGATATTAATTACCAAGAATAGTATGTTGTGGGTTACAATGAATTTGTTAGTGATTTCTGCATTGAAAGCTGTTACACTTAGTGAATTAGTGATTGTTTTTGCACTGTGATATAAGCACTAAAGGGCTGTCATGTCCAGCTTGTCTTTAGCTTTGCCCTTTGTCTGGTCTTTAATCAATTGATGTGCTGAAAAGTAAGAGGGATAACCACTTTATTATGATCAACAATATACTAATGCTAGTGTCGCAGATTGGAAATTCCTGTGGTCTGGCTTGATGTTATGTTGCATTATTTGTAACCATTCAATGTATTTCACAAATAAGTACCTTGGTAAGGCATTTATGAATATTTCTGGAAGAATGGTACTGTTAATAATGAAATTGTTAATTTTCCTAATTTTATTTTGTTAGAGTAGGGGGTTGCTTAAGGGCATGTTACCTACAGTTGCAATAGCAACATCAGTGGCCCATCAGCTGACCAAGACCTCACTTTAGTCAAAGTGTAGTGTGTTTTCTGGAAACGGTGCATTAATGAATATTCCTGGAAGATTGGTACTGTTAATAATGAAATTGTTGATTTTCCTAATTTTATTTTGTTAGATTAGGGGGGCGCTTAAGGGCCTGTTACCTACAGTTGCAATAGCAACATCAGTGGCCCATCAGCTGACCAAGACCTCACTTTAACCTCTTAGTTTGTTTTCTAGAAACAGTGTTCTCTGTGGTGGTGGCATATACTGATATAGAAAGCCTAATATTGCGGTAACTCTAGGTAAGACAAGTTAAAAATTGTCCAGCAAAAGTCTGGGATTCAAGAAAGTCATTACAGCTCAACACATACCATAATGGGTAAAGGAGGTTGCACAAGACAAATATTGTTGAATGATAAGTGAACTGATATTTCTAATAGCTGTCTTTACACAGAAATATGTGGACAGAGATGATGAATTTATAAAACCAAGGAGTCACCATCAGTGAATTTATAACACCAAGAAAGCACCCGGAGTGAATTTATTATTTCAAAGGAAGCACAGAAGTGAATTTGTGACACAGATGTGATAGTAAGTTTGTATTTGTGAAATAAAAGGGGAACCACTGATCAAAGTATTTTATGACAGCTGATGAAGGGAGATAACAATGACCCATTTAAAATGTAGCTGAAATTATTCTCCTGATTATTTTATAATTTATTTTCTTTTTAACTTCCACAGCTACTACGATGTACATGCAATGAACTTACTAGACATAGAAATGCAAATTTAAATTGATCAAACTTTATGCAATAATGATCAATCATTGTGGGATAACTTTTTATAAGAAGTTCATATTACAAGTAATGAAGTTTAAAATGACAAGCTTGTTTCTCTTAAAATTTGTACATGGGTTTAGTATGTGACAAGTATTTGAACAACATCAGTGTTTGTTATTGATTGAAAACATGATCCGAAAATGAGAAGAGATATGAGATAGAATTCTATTTTAGAACAATTGCTGGCAATTTTAAAAAGAAATATATTTATTTATATGAATAGTAATTATAATTGCTATATAGCTTTAATTTACATGATTTGCATTTATATGAGTTGGAATTTATGTGATTTGAAACTATATGATTTTGCATTTATATGAATTGACATTTATGTGATTTGAAATTATATGATTTTGCATTTATATGAATTGGCATTTATGTGATTTGAAACTATATGATTTTGCATTTATGTGATTTGAAATTATATGATTTGCATTTATGCACTTTACTTTAAGTGATCATCTTCATCTTTGAGTGCCGTCTCAGTGTCAAAGGTTGGCTACCATGGAGCACCATTCCATTCTGTCTCTTGCTTTGATGGTGCAGGCTGTCATAGGCTGACTTGTCCATCTTTTGAAGTTACTCATCCATGTTAGTCTTGGTCTGTCTCTGCCTCTTTTACCTTGTATTTTCCCTTCCAAAATTAATTTTAGTAGGCAGTTGTTTCTTTTAACATGCCCCAAATATCTCATTTGTCTTGTTTGAATTGTATTTAGTAGTTATATTTTAATTTTTAGTTGCTTTAAGACTTCATCATTTGTTTTCTTTTCTTTCCATCCATTTTAAGTGATAATCAAACTATTAAATGCTTGCGCTTATGTACTTTATGAGATATCAAATATAATAATAAATATGAAATACTATGCGGGGCCGCATGTTTATGAATACCATTTTATGTTTATTTTCTTATGTGCTTTACTAGTGTGTGACATAGGACATTATTAAGTTTGACTATTGAGGTTTCATGCTAACCGATTCCTAAAACCTCAGCACCTTTAAGTAACCTTTCCAAAGGAGATCATTGCTACTTTTGATTGCCAGTTTGAATATTTCCCATTGTCAGTTGTATTGCCTGTCTTAATGAGTGTGCTCTTTATGGAGTTCTCAATATATTGTTCATATTATCTTCTAGTTCAATCCTTCTTGTAAGTTAGCTAAATATAGATTAGTAATATTTTTTAAAATTTCAACAAATAAAACATGGTGTAAGATAAGATTATGGGTTGTTTCAAGATTTATTTAATATGAGATTATTTTAAGATCCATAAGAGACATGCCTGGAATTGTTGTTGTTGCGTTCATCAGCTTTAAACTCTGAAGAAGTCTCTAGAGACTAGGAACTAAATCACTGCGTGTTAATCCATTTGGAGGTCATAATATAAATAATCTAAGGTATGCTGATGATACAGTATTAATCGCTAAGAGTGAAAATGAGTTACAAGAAATGTTGGACATTGTAGTGAAGGAAAGCAAAAATAAAGGACTCAGCCTTAATAGCAAAAAGACAGAGGTAATGGTAACAACAAAGCAAAAGACATCACCTCAGTGCAAAATAAAGACAAGTGGAACAATATTAAAACAGGTAAATGAATTTAAATATTTGGGAACTTTGTTAACCTCAGACGGAAGATGTACAAAAGAGGTGAGATGCAGAATGGCTCAGGCAAAAGCAGCTTTCCAAAAAATGAGGAAAATACTATGCAATCCATTTTTGACAATAGAAACAAGAAAAAGAGTTCTTAAATGTTACGTAGAGCCAGTCTTAACATACAGATGCGAATCATGGACAATAGGGCAACAGACAAGAAAATCACTGGAGTCTGTAGAAATGTGGTTTTACAGAAGAATGTTGAGAATACCATGGACAGCTAAGAAGAGTAATGAAGAGGTTCTGAGAAAGGTCAAAGCAAAAAGAGAGCTAATTTCCAATGTTAGGAAGAGACAATCATCATTTTTTGGCTATGTAATGAGAAGAGAACAACTTGAATATATTGTACCAACTGGAAAAATTGAGGGACGAAGAGATAGAGGGAAGCAAAGAGAAAAAATAACAGACAGCTTAAGAGAATGGCTTGGCAGAAGGTCAACAACAGAAATTATAAATAGCTGCCGAGATCAAATGTTGTGGAGAGACATGATCACCTACGCCACTAGGCCCAGTACTTGATGATGAATCCATTTTTCCCTGGCAGCCGTGTGCACAGGGGTCCTTCGCCGCACAGGCAGATAACTCAGACTTTGGAGGTACTCATGTTTTTTCCATCGATGAGTAACTGATGTTTCAAGCCGGGCCTCGCTGCTGAGACCAGGGGTGGTTGTCGCAGAGAGAAATCATAAATAAAAATCCCAACCGGTGTAGCCGAGATTTGAACTCACAACCTCTCTGTCCCGAGGCTGGCGTCTTGCCTTGAGACCAACCAGTCCCCTATAGACTTGGAATATGAGGAAACTGCAACAAGGAACACTTTTCATGCACAGCCTGCAATGGTTCCTGCCGCCTATCCACCATATACCAGAAGTTCACGTCCTCCCGAAAGTGATGATCGTCATATTTCTTTAAAAATGTATAGCGCTTGATGATGTTAGGCCATCGTTGTTGACTCCAATTTCGAACATATAACACACAATTAGTTGTCAGATTATCCCCATCACACATCAAACAACAGACCGTAAGTTTAGCGCAAGGCCGGTCTAGGAATTTACGATAAGCCATTACGATTGATGTAGCACACATAATAATGTCGGACGCACAGCAGTCAGAAGCCCTTTAGAATCCTGATTACTCTAGTGAATGTAGCCCACTACGAACAGAACATAGTGCAAATTCCCCAAGCAAATCCAACAACGGTCATTAACAGCACCACTGTGACGTAAAGTGCAAAAAAGCCTAGACAATGGAAGGTCGCATTCACAACACTTGATTTGTCGAAAATGGTATATTGCCGGCGTACGACATTGTTTTATCGGCACAGATGTAATAAGTAGATCATCATCTTGACTTTAACGCATAGGAGTGCAATGGAGAACCAAAATTAATCAGACATCTAATGCACTTTCTGCAGCGATCGAGAGAATGTGGACTAGATCCGCCATCTTAGAAACGGAAGTCATGCCTGGAATAACAATTGGAGGTCATAATATAAATTACCTCTGGTGTGCTGATGATACAGTCTTAATCACTAAGAATGAAACTGAGTTACAAGAAATGGAAATGTTTTATGGACATTATGGTGAAGCAAAGCAAAAATAAAGGACTTAGCCTCAATAGCAAAAAGACAGAAGGTATGGTGCAAAGAAAAAGACATCATCGCAGTGCATAATAAAGACAAGTTGAATAATATTAAAACTGTTAAATGAATGAAACTGTTTATTACATACATGAACTATATATGCAAGCTAGCCAACCCATCAGGAGATCAACGAGCTTTTATTTGCAGATGAGCAGGTACTAATTTATGAAACAATAGAAGACCTACAAGAACACTTAAACAAACTCAACATCTCAGGCACAAAATACAACATGAAAATCAACATCAACAAAACAGAAGTCATGAATGTCGCCAAAAATAAACAGAACATCAACATAACTATAGAATGCAGACAACTAAAACAAGTAGAGGAATTCAAATACCTAGGAAGTCTAATGACAAACCATAATTCTCAAACAGCAGAAATAGAATCGAGATGCAACAAGGCTTGTCAAATCATTGGACAGTTATCACCACCATTGTCCAACAAGGAAATAACTCTGGAGGCAAAACGAGCACTATACAATACAATCTTCATCCCAATGATGTGCTACCAATGCCAGACCTGGACCCTAGATGCAAGAACAATAATGAAAATAACCTCTACAGAGATGAAATGTGTTAGATGAATGAAATGAAACAGTCTGAGAGATAAGATCAGAAATGAAGAACTGAGAAAAAAGCTAGGAATAGCCCCCACCATAGAATGTATAAGGAAACAACAGATAAAATGGTTTGGCCACGTGACAAGGCAGAAAGAACAAAACACAACACAACGAGCCTTCAACAAACATTGTGAGAACACCAGACCCAAGGGTCGACCATGAAAAAAAGATGGGTCGATGGAATACTAGAAGCACTAGGAAACATAACAGTAACAGAGGCGAACAGAAGAGCAAAAGACCGCAAATTATATCTCCCCTCGACGCTGAAAGGCAGATGAGGAAGGAAAGAAGAAGAAGAAGAAGTTAAATGAATTTAAATATCTGGGAACAATGTTAATCTCTGATGGTACATGTACAACAGATGCATAATAGCTCAGACAAAAGTAGCTTTCCAAAAAATGAGGAAGATATTGTGCAATCCAATTTTGACAATAGAAACAAAGAAAAGAGTTCTTAAATATTATGTAGAGCCAGTCTTAATATTTGGATTTCAATCATGGACAATAGGACAACAGACATGAAAATCACTGGAGGTTGTAGAAATTTGGTTTTCAAAAAAGAATGTTGAGAATACCATGGACAGCTAAGAAGAGTAATGAAAACCTTCTGAAAGAGACCTAAGCAGAAAGAGAGCTAATTTCCAATTTTAGGAAGAAACAATCATCATTTGTTGGCCATGTAATGAGAAGAGAACTGGAATATATTGTTACAATTGGAAAAATTGAGGGATGAAGAAATAGCGGGAAGCAAAGACAAAAGATACCAGATAGCTTAAGAGAATGGCTTGGCAGAAGGTCAACAACAGAAATGATAAATAATTGTTGAGATCAAAGGTTGTGGAGAGACATGATCACCTATACCAGCAGGCTTGGTACTTGATGATGATAAATATCTTCAAACAGGCTGTATCATACATCTAGACTAGTAATATCTTCAAACAGGCTGTATCATACATCTAGACTAGTAATATCTTCAAACAGGCTGTATCATACATCTAGACTAGTAATATCTTCAAACAGACTGTATCATACATCTAGACTAGTAATATCTTCAAACAGACTGTATCATACATCTAGACTAGTAATATCTTCAAACAGGCTGTATCATACATCTAGACTAGTAATATCTTCAAACAGACTGTATCATACATCTAGACTAGTAATATCTTCAAACAGACTGTATCATACATCTAGACTAGTAATATCTTCAAACAGGCTGTATCATACATCTAGACTAGTAATATCTTCAAACAGACTGTATCATACATCTAGACTAGTAATATCTTCAAACAGACTGTATCATACATCTAGACTAGTAATATCTTCAAACAGACTGTATCATACATCTAGACTAGTAATATCTTCAAACTGACTATATCATAAATCTAGACTAGTAATATCTTCAAACCGACTGTATCATAAATCTAGACTAGTAATATCTTCAAACAGACTGTATCATACATCTAGACTAATAATATAAACTATATGGGGCAATCGATTCGCTTAAACAAACAATTGACTTCATGAGAGAGTCTGGAATCCTACTCTGATTGAGTCTTGATCGCAGAGAGAGAGAGAGACTAGTAATATCTTCAAACTGACTATATCATAAATCTAGACTAGTAATATCTTCAAACTGACTATATCATAAATCTAAACTAGTAATATCTTCAAACCGACTGTATCATAAATCTAGACTAGTAATATCTTCAAACTGACTATATCATAAATCTAGACTAGAAATATCTTCAAACTGACTATATCATAAATCTAGACTAGTAATATCTTCAAACTGACTATATCATAAATCTAGACTAGTAATATCTTCAAACTGACTGTATCATAAATCTAGACTAGTAATATCTTCAAACTGACTATATCATAAATCTAGACTAGTAATATCTTAAACTGACTATATCATAAATCTAGACTAGTAATATCTTCAAACTGACTATATCATAAATCTAGACTAGTAATATCTTAAACTGACTATATCATAAATCTAGACTAGTAATATCTTCAAACTAACTATATAATAAATCTAGACTAGTAATATCTTCAAACTGACTATATCATAAATCTAGACTAGTAATATCTTCAAACTGACTATATCATAAATCTAGACTAGTCATATCTTAAACTGACTATATCATAAATCTAGACTAGTAATATCTTCAAACTGACTATATCATTAATCTAGACTAGTAATATCTTAAATTGACTATATCATAAATCTAGACTAGTCATATCTTAAAACTGACTGTATCATAAATCTAGACTAGTAATATCTTAAATTGACTATATCATAAATCTAGACTAGTCATATCTTAAAACTGACTGTATCATAAACTTTAAAAATTAGGATTAAATTAAGTTTAATAAATTAGATTAGATTAAAAGCTTACAGTTGGAGAAAATCACTTGGAAGTCCCTATTCAGATGGATGACCACAACCTCTCCTTTATATCTTCTTCATCAGTGTTCATCCTTGTAGTGGGTATGAATGAGTTTTTTCCTCTTTAATGGCAAGCCAGACATCTGCTCCCATTAGTCCAACAACCCGTCTTTAGCATGGCAAATATTTTAATTGACAATTCTGCCTGAGTAGTGGCCATTTTGGTCAACTCTTTGCAAATTTTAATTTATAAAGGTTTCTATAATGTACTCAGAGTACATATAGGACCTCCTGTTATTTACCTTTATCTGAGAGGGTTAGACATCGGATCTCAAATCCCAGGAGACGAGGAACGTTAAAGTCATGAAGAGACCACAGATTTGAAGAGAGGATCTGTGGCTTGATTTGAACCTGGGTCATTCTTGTTCTAAGGCCAATGTCTTACCTCTAGACTACTCAGCTCCTTCTCTCCTCCCTTTAATCTAAATATTCGTTTCATGCTTGTCATGAAGCTAAAGGGCTGAAATGCTCTGACGATGAGACTGTCTCATATTGCAAAACTCTATACAGAGTTTTTATTGTTTTCTCATCTCTTGCATATCTTTGTCTTCAATTTATGTGGCAGACATACATGCAACTATTTTTTAAAAAATAAGATCTGAATATATTTTAACAAAATTGGTAATCAGCCATGCATTTTTTATTGAAACAAGAAATATGATTTGTACAGATAATACCAGCTACAATAAGATGTATCTATAATTTACGAACTTGTTACTTTGTGGCTTAATGCAGAATTTAGCACTTAATTTTTGCAATAAAACTTTATCCTAACATTCTTTATTACACCATTTCCCAAGTAAAATAAACTTTTGTTTTATTTACCAAAATGTGTGTTCTGACTTGTTTAAATTTTTTGTAACTGAAAAATATATTAATTAAAATCACAGACACCCGTATGTTTCCATAGTGTTTGACAAAAGTTGGTTAATGTTATAACAATACAAGTGATAGTTTGTGAAGTTTTGGAACCAAATTTAACTTATTATGTATTGAAACTGGATGTTGCCTGATGAATTTTTTTTTATTACATACCAAAATTATATGTTAATCAGTATTGCTACTAATAAATATAAATAAATATAGAAGATCATTGGAAGCAGGTAAAAAATATATGGAAAGAGACATGCGAAGAAACACTGGGGAAAAGAGAACGCCAGGATAAGGCATGGATGACAGCAGAGACCCTGCATAAAATTAAAGAAAGAAAGAACAAGAAAGCAGACATAAATAAAAGCAAAACAAGAAGTAATAAAGCCTAGACACAGGAAGCTTACACAGAGGTGAACAAAGAAGTGAGAAAATGCATTAAAAGGGATAAGAGGAAATATATAGATGAACTAGCTAAAGAGGCAGAAGAAGCAGCAAATAAAGGGAATATGAAAGAACTGTACAACAGCACACAGAAATTAGGTGGAAAATACAAACAGATCAACACCTTTATCAAAGATAAGAAAGGAAATCTGCTTAGTAATATAAGGGAACAAATGGAGAGATGGAAAGAGCACTTTGAAGAACTTTTGAACAGACCCGGCTCAAATAATCCTCCAGATATAATACCAGCAGAAGAAGAGTTACACGTTAACTGCGGAAAACCAAGCAAAGAAGAAATAATGAAAGCCATCAAACTATTAAAAGATGGTAAAGCCACAGGACCAGATGAAATTCCTTCGGAAGCCATCAAAGCAGATATTAACACCTCTACCAAGATGTTACATGATCTATTGGATAAAATTTGGGAGAGGGAAGAAATACCTAAAGACTGGAGAGAAGGTTATATGATCAAACTACCAAAGAAAGGAAGTTTACAGGAGTGCACAAACTATAGTGGAATTATGTTACTATCAGTGCCAGGAAAAATATTAGGTAGAATCATTCTGGAGAGACTAAAAGAGGCCATAGAGAAACACTTGAGAGATGAACAAGCAGATTTTAGGAAGAACAGATCATGTGCTGATCAAATAACTACTCTACGTATAATAGTTGAACAAAGTTTAGAACTAAAATCCCCACTTTATATTGGATTCATAGATTACGAAAAGGCATTTTATAGTTTAGACAGAAGAATGCTTTGGAAGTTGCTGAGTCATTACGGAATCCCCATAAAGTTTATTAGCCTGATAAAAACAATGTATGAAGGAACAAAATGTAGTGTGGTGCATGAAGGACAGCTTACAGAAGCATTTGAAATAAGAACAGGAGTAAGGCAAGGATGCCTTCTGTCCCCATTTCTCTTTCTACTGGCCATAGATTGGATTATGAAAATAACTCAAAACAACAGAAATGGGATCCAGTGGTCACTGACCAAACAACTTGATGATTTAGACTTTGCTGATGACATAGCTCTCCTATCACACAGCCATCAACAGATGCAGGATAAAATGAGTATATTAGATGAGAGATCACAACAGCTAGGACTAAAGATTAATAGAGATAAGACCAACATTATGAGAATTAATGCAGTTGGCAATAACCAAATAAAACTAGGAGAAATACCTCTAATAGACGTACAATCTTACATATATCTGGGCAGTAATATAGATAAAGAGGAAGGAACAGAAAATGATACCAAAATAAGGATATCAAAAGCAAGAGGAGCTTTCATTGCACTGGGAAACATATGGAAATCCAAAGAAATTAGGCTAAATACAAAAATAAAAATTTTCAACTCAAATGTTAAGTCGGTCCTATTATATGGCTGCGAAACATGGAGAATAACAAAATTGACAATCACGAAGGTACAGACTTTCATTAATGGATGCTTGTGCAGAATAAAAGGATGGAAATGGCAGGACAAAGTCACTAATGTGGAATTATGGAAATGTACCGGTCAAATACCAGTGGATAAAGAGATACAGCGAAGACGATGGCGATGGATAGGACACACACTACGGAAGCCAACTGAGAGTATTACACAACAGGCCCTTTTTTGGAATCCCCAGGGGAAAAGACAAAGAGGAAGACCAAGGAATTCTAGGAGAAGACAGATCGAAGCAGAGATGAAGATGATGGGTAAGACATGGAATGATCTTAAAAGAATTGCAAAAAACAGAACGACTTGGAAAGTGTTTGTTGAAGACCTATGCTCCACTGGGAGCTAAAAGGTAGAAGGAGGAGTATTGCTACTTATAATGAAACTTCAGCACAGGCTATTAAATGTGTGAAAATACATGACTTAAAGAACTTCATGGAATTTACTCTATTGATTATAAATTATGCATTTGTTTAGCCTGTACATGGTGAGAAAGTAAAAGAGAAGGTAGTAAAAAAAAGTAAAGAGCCCTGTCACGCCAAGTGGCGTATAGGAAATATGGTGTTAGTGACCACATATTTTACAGACCTTTGGCACATTATTTTTTGGGGTAATGTGGTCGGTATTATGCCCGTGCCGCTTTACTTTCCCAGAAAAAAATCCGGTACTCATTAAAGGCTGGGTGAACTCAGAAGCCGTTGGTTGGGATCGAACTCTACCTCTTGTCCTTTGTAGTCCAGTTCAATAACCACTGAGCTATCGCGGCTCCAAAAGAGAAGGCGATGACAATTTAATTAACTATTGGCCTACAAAACTATATTGTCAGATTAAGTTTGTCACTAACACACGCTGCTAGTGTATTAGCTTGATATCCAAATTGTCATAGTTAGACACGTATCCAATTATCCCACTTGTTGAAAAAAAAATAGGTACTGGATTTGCAAAATTGGGGATGACATTAGTATGGACAAGAACTAACCTCTTTACCTTCAAATGTATTGAATTGGTTGATACATGCACATATGGGTATTTTTTACCTTCTCAGATAGTTGGAAGCAGACTGTTAATCGTTAGTAATAACTGCTGAGTTTGAAGTCCTATTATATGGCTGTTAAACATGGAGAACAACAAAATTGACAATCACAAAGATACAGACTTTCATTAATGGATGCTTATGCAGAATAAAAGGATGGAAATGGCAGGACAAAATCACTAACATAGAATTATGGAAATGTACCAGTCAAACACCAGTGGATAAAGAGATACAGCGAAGATGATGGTGCTGGATAGGACACACACTACAGAATCCAACTGAGAGTATTACACAACAGGCCCTTTTTGGAAACCCCAGGGGAAAAGACAAAGAGGAAGACCAAGGAATTCTTGGAGAAGACAGATAGAAGCAGAGATGAAGATGATGGGGAAGACATGGAATGATCTTAAAAGAATGGAAAAAAACAGAACGACTTGGAAAGTGTTTGTTGAAGACCTATGCTCCACTGGGAGCTAAAAAGATAGAAGAAGAATAACTGCTGAACGCTCCGATTGTCTTGTCCAGCATCTAATGCCATAGTCGATTCTGTCAATATTTGAATAGCTGGCAGGTTTAGCAGAATGAAAAAGTCACTTTTATTTTGTAAGTCTCACCAATTTTCTCATGTGTATTTTGATCATTTAATTTTGACTTAATTTCATTTTATAACATTGGTGTGTCATTCTTTTGATATCTTTTCCAATCTTCAATATAAAATATCACCAATTTTTTTTCTCTGATGAAAAATAATCTCTCAAGGATGCCTTGCAGATATCTTTGTATCTCAATTTTTGTTTACCCACTGCTGTTTCCCTTCTAAAAGTTCCAGGTGCAATATTTACTTGAGAGTGCGGTTTTTGTGCATAGTATTAACATGTTCCAGTCACCATTTATCTTCAGCTCCTGATTGTTGCTATAACTCAGATAGTCTAAAATGTTGCAGTATATCTAAGCTGGTTACTTTGTTGTGCTATTTGGTATTCATATTTTTCAAAGATCTTTTCTTTTGTCTATTGATGAAGACCTTTATAGCCAAAATATTTTTTTTATCGAGTTTTGTCTTATACTGTTAAAGCTATAACACATAATTTATATATGATTGTTATTCTCTCAGTACAGAGATGGCACCTGAAGTGGCATGGTGTCAAATGTATACATTATCATCATCAAGTACCGGGCCTGCTAGCGTAGGTGATCATGTCTCTCCACAATCTCAACAGTTATTTATCATTTCTGTTGTTGACCTGCCAAGCCATTCTCTTAAGCTGTCTGGTATTTTTCTCTTTGCTTTACTCTATCTCTTCGTCCCTCAATTTTACCAGTTGTTACAATATATTCCAGTTGTTCTCTTCTCATTACATGGCCAAAAAATGATGATTATTTCTTCCTAATATTGGAAATTAGCTTTTTTTGCTTTGGTCTCTTTCAGAACGTTTTCATTACTCTTCTTAGCTGTCCAGGTATTCTCAACATTCTTCTGTAAAACCACATTTCTACAGACTCCAGTGATTTTCTTGTTTGTTTTAAATAAATAAATAAATGTATACATCTAATCAAAACACCAATAAATTGTAGAGACACCAAAAAAAAGCATGAAGTCAAAGTGGCAAATAAAGGGCAATTTTTATTTGTGTGAAAATACAAAGTGTAAACTAATTAGCACATCAATAATACATCATATTTTGACCAAGTGAAGTGCAACAGCAAAGCACTACAACACTTCTCAAACTTAAATTTGTTTTCTTCATGCAAAAGAGTAAACTTGGTCCTAAGAAATATGAAAGACACTGTCCAAATGAGTCATTAGATACAAGCATTTGGGTTGTAAATGGGTAATCAGATACAAGCATTTGGGTTGTAAATGGGTAATCAGATACAAGCATTTGGGTTGTAAATGGGTAATCAAAACCAATTTAGAATTCAGGGAGTCACAGAATAATAACTATAACCAGGATTGTCATATTCACCTGCTTTAAAAACATTGCCAAATTTTGCTGTTTAAAATGAGATACAAAAATGTTTAAGCACAAAAATAAATCAGATCATAATAAACAAATAATGAAAGCTACAGGTTGTTAAATACTTTTTATGTTTATTGTTATAAAAAATGCAAAAGCCAAGCAAAGAAAATAATCCACTTTGTTTTGAAGCATAATAAAATTGAAATATTTACAGTGAAACAAATTCTCATCCAACATATAAAGTAATATCAACATTATGATAACTGCCTTTACATGCTGAATATATTTTGATCTATTCTAAAAGCACATTTATCGATAATGAACAAATGATTTCCATGTTTTATAGTTTTAAAGTACGCATCTATTGAGAAGTTTAGTTTCAGCTAAGATAAATTATGCGAATTAAATTTATTTTTTGTTTTTATGCATGAAATTCTTATCTGTGATTCATCATCATCATCATCATTACTTTCACCAGTATCATCATCATGTATTAATACTTAAAAGGGAAAAAAACACATTAAAAAATGTTCCATGAAAGTAATTTTACAGGAAAAAAATACAGCTACATCTCATGCATACATTTATTACAAAATAGGAGAAAAAAAAACTGTGTTGTGCCTTAAGTGTGACGTGTATAGTAAATATGGTGTTAGTTCCCATATTTGCAGCCACTCTGCACCTTTTGTAGTAATGTGACCAGCACTATACCAGTAACATCTTTCTTTCCAAGAAAAAAATCTCTTGGTACCCATTTGTGGCTGGGTGAACCTAGAAGCCATTTACCTCTTGTCCTCAGAAAAAAAAACCTCTCATTAACCACAGCTCTATCATAGCTTCTTCATTAATTACAAACAAAAGAAAAAAATGCTTGAAAGTAGTATTTTAAAAAATCACTATTTTCAGGTGCCTTTTGTTATGAATATTAATTTTTTTATTACATCAGTAAGTTAAAAACTGGTGTAATGAGAATTAGTAACATTTCAATGTGAAAATACTGGTTTGGAATATTTTTGATTAGATTTATTTGTTAAAATAAGAAAACTGCCTCAGGGGAAACACTTACATAGCACTTCCATGAGAAACACTTGTAAAGAACTTTCATGAAAAATACTTATTATAGCACTTCCATGAAAAACACTTATTATAGTGATTCCATGAAAACACTTTTAATAGTGATTCCATGGAAAACATGTTGAATCTCTAAGGCTCAAAAATATCATCCCAATCTGAGAAACGATTAAACCACCATCGTGGACGAGGTGGCTCATGCATCAGGACTCTGTCAATCTCAAGGACATTTCCATTGGTGGCGGTCTGGTCACATCTAGTTATCATGGCATGGCCAATTTTAGGTTTGTTTTCTCTGTCACGTGTCAACTTCAGGTGATCACCTGCCAATGTCCTCACATGAGAGTGATCAATCCAGTGACGTCGAAAAATACCAGCGCAGCACAACGTTTCTGTTGATCAAAATGAGGAAAAATAAACTCTTAGTATACAAGAACTTCAGAAAGTCAGATAATTCAAAAATATTTCATGAATAAACTACTGAAGCTCAGTGGTTAGTGAACTGAACTACCACGGACAAGGGGTAGGGTTCGATCCCAACCGACGGCTTCCGGGTTCACCCAGCCTTAAATGGGTACCGGATTTTTTTCTGGGAAAGTAAAGCAGCACGGGTGTAATACTGACCACATTACCCCAAAAATCATGTGCTGAAGGTCTGTAAAATATAGGGTCACTAACACCATATTTCCCTATACGCCACTTGGCGCGACGGGGGTACTTTACTTTTTTTTTTTAACTACTGAAATGGGGAAACTAAATAAATTTTTCATATAGTAAATCTGTTATTACTTTTATTAACTAAGTCAAGTACCCATTTTTTTATCAGTAGAGTTGTTGACTGGACAGCATCAGGCTGGAATTGAACTCATGCTTATTTTATCACCAATTCAGTGCACTAATCAATATACTACTGATTCTTCCACATTGTTACTCTACTTCTGTAAAAATATACGTCACATGTTATTTAGCTTTCAGTTGCTACTGATCAGAAGGGTTGATTTCAGGAAGTTGCACATTTTATTGCATCAACAAGGCCTCCCTGGCCTTTAAAAATCAGTACCAGAGATTTTGTGGGAAGTACACTGAGAAGAACATTGATGAGAGAGGCAAGAGCAGCAGGATTCGGCTCCCTCAATGAGATAGAGCTGCTTGCACAGAACAGAGACAAATGGCAAGATTTGATAAAATATCTTTAAAAGAGTTGAAAATTCCTAGAACAAAAATTCAGATAAGAGAAGGAGTATCTTGGTCTACGCCCTATGGGCCCACTACAGCTCGAAAGGTCCATAGATAGATAGATAGAAAGGTGAACTGGCATTATACAGACAGCTTCATTAAAAAATGTGGTAAAAAAATACCGTCACTAAAACCATATTCTCTATATACCTATCAGGGCATGGAGAGAACCTTTACTGTTTTATTAGCTTTCACACATCATATGTGTGAAATGTGTGAAGTGACCAAAATGTGTTCACAAGCATCAGGTTTTCAATATAAACTTATGAAAAGATACTCTGCATAACTCAGGTTAGGGTTTTATCTTAGGTGGTTTGAGACATGAGCTAGGTGTACTATGGTAACTACAGAAAAAAATCAGTGATTTGAAGCTAACCAAGATCTCATTTCACATCCATTTGGACTCACTAGTAACAATTTGCATCAAGAGAATAGCAATAATTCTCACAGAGCTGGGACTAGTTTTGTCGTATCTCTAGGTTGAACAAGCTTCTTTTTCTGCAGATGAAATCAATAAAACCACTGTAGCCAGCTAGTGTGGTCTAGGAGCTTATACTGACTCAATGACATTAGATTGGGTCTACTGACCTGGTTGTTTAGGGTTCAATTTCCAAATGTGGCAACTTTTTTCATATCCACGTGGTTTCAAGATCCATCCAGTCTCTAAAATTGTTTAGCTGAGATTTGCTCTGAGAAGGTATGATATCTTGGCAAAACATTGACAACATTCCACATGTGCCGATGCTTTGGCAAAATATGGACACCAACAGCACACTCTAATTACTACACCTAAGCAATGGGTACCCTATACACATATTCTACATAAGCTTAAGTTACCTTCTACAACATGGCGTCTGAGAAGCTCTTGTAGCTTGTCAGGATCTTTTCCAAGGGCATCTAGTGTTTCTTGACCAACTTTACCAAAAGCCTGTAATATCACATTTTAAAGTTACATTTATTTGTTAGATGCAGTTTTATCATAGAATGATAAACAATTAGCTTTTTGCTTTCTAGTTTCTTATATTGTACCGTTTGTGCCCTGTTGTATTGCAGCGAGGAGAAATATGTAAAATGGGTAAGAACAAAATGTAATATTGTAGCAATGTTCTCATTGTTTTACTTATTTTCACTATTTTTGAAGTAAAACAATTTCCACTTTACTACTAAAATATTACATTTGTTAAAAATATGATCTGCAGTTTAGGTGTAGTTACAAGTTTCTTTTAAAGTTAAAGTAATTTGCTTTTAAACGAATGTAGTTTTTGGTGTAAATAAGAGCTTAAATCTCTACACAAGTAGTATTTGGTGAAAGTGCTCATTTTCTTTGTTCACACAGCAAATTAATTTAAACTGTGTTTTAAACACTGGTTGTTGAGTGTATCCATCTTTAACTTTTTCTCTATATGTGGAGCAACTATTCATTCATTGGTGCTTTAAAGACTGGAGCCAGTAGTGGGGTATAACATACACTCCTGTATAGTTTGGTGACAGCTTTACAAAAAAGGAACACAACAGAATACTGACGCTTTGGCTTACATGTGGGGTTCTTCAGAAAACAAGAACAACAACAACACATGATGAGGCACAGATAAATAAATGTATAAATAAATAACTTCCTTTTTGTAAAGCTGTCACCATACCTTATAGGAGTGAATGTTACATCACACTACTGCCAATTGTTGCTACTAGCTTTACCACAGCACTGTATTTATTTGCCCGTTCCCTGCTTTATAGACCACGTGCCATGACTTCTTTTCCCCCATTTTCCTAACAGTTATCATCATGCTTGTCTGTATTGGAACCTGGCTCTAATGACAGATGTTTTGAAATTCTCTTTCTGTCAGTGCCAGATACTCAGTGTCTGTTGCAGTCATGCCCAGCTTATCCATCTTCCACCCACTTTCTTCTTTGTCTGCTTTCATCTATCTGGTATCATGCCCTCTATAATGATATTCCTCAGGATATCTTGTTCTTCATTTGTAGATAAAATAAGGTAGATAAAGAAAATGATGGTGTAAATAAAGATGATGATAATATATACCTCATCTGTAGGAGCAAAAACAGTAAAGGGACCCTCTCCTTGTAATGCATCAGCAATGCCAGCTTTTTTAACTAAAGACACCAGGGTAGAATATTGTTTGTTCAGTGCAAGAACATCCATGACATTTCCCTTCGGAGGCATCATAATCTATAGGGAAAAGCATAACCAAGTTAATCTCACAGTAATTTGCAATAAACAGTCTTGACTGAGTTAATAAAACATTTAGCTGAAAAAGGAAGCTAAATATTTATCTAAATATCAATGATATATAAATTTAATTAGCTCATTGATAACAAAGCATAACTGATCATATCTTAGCAGAATATCTCTGTAATCGTTTGTTCATCCTGGGTGATGAAGACCATTTGTTTCATCCCATCCTCAGCCTTCACCTATCAAGTGGGATGTGTTGTGTCACACTTTTAGGACAAAGTCATGATTCTGCTACTCTTGGCCAGACAAATCTTGCTTTGGCATTTGTAGATTTGCTTAAAAATGTTGCCCACGCAGTTTTGACCAACTCTTTTTTATTTTTACCAGCCAAGGTTTCTTTAATATGCGCAAATTCACATGGGATCTTCTGTTTTCAGCCTTTATCCAAGAGGACAAGATATTAAATCTCACTACCCAGATACCAAGGGAGGGTAAAGCCAAAAAAGAAACCATGCATTCAATGTGAAAAATTCTTACTACCTGTGATGGGATTCAAACCTAGGACCTTCTTGTCTAGAGACCAATGACCCATTCCCTCTAGAACACTCATTCCTTCATCTCTTCAAGTTAATAGATTAGTCCGTACATGCTAAAATCTGTACATGCTAATGTGACTTTTAACCCTGATGTAGAGCAACTGCACAATGACATGGAAACATCTCAAATGTAAGCAGAATATAACCCTTGCCAGGAACACCACAATAACTATCAGCATGCTAAAGCCAAATTGCAATGGGCTAAACTACAAGCGAGACGGAGAAGCTGGAAAGAGAAAACAGAGTCCTTGAATCTTGAACGAGACACAAGAAAAGTGTGCAAGCTTGTAAAACAGCTGAATGATGAGGGTACAGAAAGGAACACCAAAATTACACTGAAGAAGGATGGAAACATCCTAACAGGTAAGCATGCAGCAAATCACTTTGCAGACTCCTTTGCAAATGACAATAATATTGAAATTAGCCTGGAGAAACGACAAGAGACCTGTTTAAAACAACAAAATGCAAGACAAGAAGAGACCGCACATGAATTCATGGAAATACCCATTACACAAAGAGAACTAGAGCTGGCAATATCCAAATTAAAAATGAAAAAGTCACTAGACAGAGATGGAGTGTCCAATGAAATGATTGAGAACATGGAAACTGCAGCTAAAGCAAAACTACTGCAGATCTACAACATTTGCTGCATCACAGGTAGAGTGCCACAGGCATGGAGAGAAACAATAATGATACCATTACTAAAGCCAGGAAAAGATAGTTCAACGACATCCAGCTATAGACCAATCAGCCTTACAAGCTGTTTGTGTAAAACAATGGAACGTATAATAAATCTCAGACTGCAGTGGTACCTAGAAAGTGAAAATCTCCTTGTCCCACAACAAGCAGGCTTTAGACAGTGTTACTCTACCGAAGATCAGGCAACCTATCTTTCCCCAGGAAATTGAGGATGCGTTTCAAGAAAAGAAACTGGTACTAGCAGCATGGATAGACCTAAAGAAAGCATTTGATAAGGTATGGAAGGGATGGCTTTTGAAGAAACTGAGAAATTATGGAGTAAATGGCAGGATGTACAAATGGGTCAAAGCATACCTGCATAATAGGAGAGCCAGAGTGCCACTGGATGGTCTTAAGAGTAAGAAGGTCTTACTGCACCAGGATGTCCCCCCGGGAATGGTACTATCTCCAACACTTTTTCTAATCTACATCAATGACCTAGTTACTGAACTACCACATGGCATCAAAGTGGCAATGTATGAAGATGACTTGGTAATGTGGTGCACAGAGGAGTATGCAACAGTGGCCTCCAAATTGCTACAAAGAGCTATGAATGCACTGAATTCATGGACAAATAGATGGTGTATCAGCATCAATACAGACAAATGCAGTACTACACTTTTCACTCTCTCCCCAAAACAAAAAGCAGGAGCCATTTACATAAACAATGAGCCTGTGAAAGAAGACATACAAACTACATATCTCAGAGTTACATTTGATAACAAACTATCTTGGAAACGGCAGATAAATAAGGCAACCCAAAAAGCAAGGAGGAAATTGGCTATTCTAAGAAAGCTGTGTGGAAACACGTGGGGTGTGAGTGGGAAAATACTCAGTAAAGTTTACCAACAGAGTATACGCCCACATTTAGAATATGGATCATCTGCATGGTGCTCAGCATCAAACACCACACTGCAAAAACTGGACAAAGTACAAAACCAGGCACTTAGGGTCATCACAGGAGCAATGAAATCAACACCAATATTGGAGATGGAGAAATTGTGGAGGATACCAGCACTGAGAGAACGGAGGGACACAAAGGTGCTGATACAGGCAGAAAAATTTGCATGCATGCCAAGGTATCCAATGAAGGACCATTTCCAAAATCTTGCATTGGGACGACTTAAAAGAAGCAGTTTTATCCACCAAGCCAAGCGTATTAGTAGACAAACACCAGACATGACAAGAGTTGTTAACCCATACTGCCCATACCAGAACAGACTCCCTGGATAGAGGAATTAGGTTTATCAATACAAATACGGACAGAAATGAAAGGAATAGTTGACAAAGAAGAACAGGTTAGTCTACAGAGAAAAACAATAACTCTCAGTTTCCTGGATGAAGAATACCTACAAGACCTATGGATTCGTGTGTACACAGATGGATCAGCACAGAATTCAGTAAAGAATGGGGGAGCAGGTGCATATACAGAGTACCCAAATAACACTAGGGATATGAATAAAACACCAACAGCGAAATATTGTCACAATTATGATGCAGAAATCCAAGCAATAAAGTTGGCAATAGAAAAACTGCTGAACAGTAATCCTAGCCCACAGCCTGTAGTGTTTTTGACAGATGCAAGATCAGTACTCCAGACACTACAATCCAAAAAAATTACCACATCTGCAGACCTTATTGACTGAACTCTGCAAGCACCACAGGGTTGCCCTGCAGTGGATCCCATCTCACTGTGAAATACCAGGAAATGAGAAAGCAGATCAGTTGGCAAAGGAAGGTTCAACAGGCACACAACTAGATACACCGGTTACATACCATCATTAGAAACAGATAATCAAATCAATCAAAGGACCACAAGCCCCAAATCAGGATGCCTTCCATAATATGAATAGATGTGAACAAGTTATCATTATACGCCTCAGAACAGGACACAATCGACTCCATAGTCACATGTATACAAAATTCAAGATCGGCACCTCAACTACTTGTACATGTGGACAGGCACCCCAGACTGCTGAACATATACTTCAAGACTGCATAGAATATATTAGACTGAGGAAAATCCATTGGCCCATAGATACAACACTACAGACAAAACTATATGGGCCACTGCAAGAATTACAAAAGACAGTAAAATTTATACAGGAAACGACACTGCAGATATAGACAATACTTCAGGCGAACGAAAGACAGATAGAATGTAGTCCCACATTGAAAAGATGTGCATCAAATAGTTCTTTATTATGCTACATTTATCTATATTTCTAGATTAATCTATCTATCTATTGACCTTTCGAGCCGTAACCGGCCCATAGGGCGTAGACCAAGATACACCTTCTCCTATATGAATTTTTGTTCTAGCAGTTTTCTTTTAAAGATATTTTATCAAATCTCGCCATCTGTCTCTGTTCTGTGCAAGCAGTTCTATCTCATTGAGGGAGCCGATTCCTGCTGCTCTTGCCTCTCTCATCAATGTTCTTCTCAGTGTCTCCCTGGGTCTTCCTCTTTTTCTTTTACCTGTTGTTTCCCATATGAGGGCTTGCTTTGCTATTCGATTATTATCTCTTCTGATTAATTCTAGATTAATACAGAAGGTTTTTTATGAAGTCTCAAGTGCATTTTTAAAAGAATTCTTTTGTCCACCATGTTTGTATGTACCTTTTTGAAGCTTGCCATACAATAATATTTTTATTAGTCAGTTTGGTATATGGATTTGAAGACCTGCTGAGTGGGTTGGCATGTGTATCAGAACAGTGTCAATGCTGGTGTTATCAGTTCTGAAATGGTGGTATCTGGGATCTTGTCTTGCCATTTGATGTTCATCACGCAGACTGTGAGAGTGATTAAACTTATTTGTGTGGCACCTATACACAGTCCAGGTTTCACACATGTACAACACTAATAAAAGTACAGCAGCTATATAAACTTTTACCTTTGTAAGATGATAGCACTACGATGCCAAACATTACTATATAATCTGCGTATCTCTATATTGCCTCAAATTAAACTTAACACACACAAATACAATTATCCAAGAAAGAAATAAAGTCTAATGAAATGCTGCATCTATTTGGAAATTTAAAAAAACTATCTTTACCACACATGTACCATTGCTGGTGTATGTCGGGGGGCTCAAGATAGAACTTGAGGGATAAAGGCTGCTTGGTCAAAGTAGTTGCCACGACATGTGAGACTGTGGATTTTTATTTCACCCCCGATAGAAAAAATCCTTTCTGTCTACCACGGGTTTTTAACACTGTAAGACGGCTTTTCAGCCAGCGAAACAATGGTTTTAGCTACACAGCCACGTGCACCTCATTTGGAAATAATTTTCTAAATATCTTGTTCAGTTATATTGACAATCTTACATATAAATATATACAAATCAGTTCATAGGTTGCTGTGACATTCTCTTAACTGTCTCTGACACCAGTGCTTAATGTTCAATACTAAATTTTGTAGGCTCTTATCAAAATTTCTTGTCTATTTAAACTATAATTATGAACTTAACCTGAAAATTCAGAAAAAACTGATCACTTGCCTCTTTAACCACATTAATGCG
Source organism: Megaustenia siamemsis (assembly GCA_032433765.1). Classification (NCBI taxonomy): domain Eukaryota; kingdom Metazoa; phylum Mollusca; class Gastropoda; order Stylommatophora; family Ariophantidae; genus Megaustenia; species Megaustenia siamemsis. The sequence continues at coordinate 31,202,699 of JAVIAB010000139.1, read as the reverse complement.
TCCATTACATGCATCGATACTTGTATCAGCAATTGGAGCACATTGGGCAGTTTTAACTCCATGATGATGGTAAGGAAACTAACAAAGACAACATTTTAAAAATATAATCAATCAATGGATTGGAAGTAAATAGCATAAATATACTCATAATTATAAATATACAAAATTATATTTATATAAAGTTAATATTACATGCACACACATGCTCATGGAAAGTGTGTGTGGGAGGGGGGGGGGTGAAAAATAATTTAAAGGAAATAATTAATAAATGTATACAAGAATTATCTGCTTATACGTACATCAGTACATCATGTGCCGTACCGGTTGGCGTAGGTGATCATGTCCCTCCACAATCTTCTATCTACAGTGCATCGTATCAGTTCTGTTGTTGAATGTTTTCCATGCCATGACATCAAGCTATCCAGTATTTTCTCTCTTTGTCGCCCGCGATCTCTCTTTCCTTTTATTTTGCCAGTTGTAACCAAGTATTCCAACTTTCCTCTTCTCATGATGTGCCCGAAAAATGTTGATTGCTTCTTTCTGATGTTTTTTAATAGCTCCCTTTTTGTGTTGGCCTCTTTGAGAACTTCCACATTGGTCTTTTTAGCTGTCCAGGGAACTTTCAACATTCTTCTGAGAAATCCCATCTCTGTGGCCTCTAATCGTCTTTTCGTTTGTTTGTCTACTGTCCATGATTCGCTTCCATGGGTCAGAATTTGTTCTATATAGCACCGATGAACTCTCTTTCTCATTTTTATTGACATAGATTTGTTGCATAAGATATTTTTCATTTTCTGAAATGCCATTTTGGCCTGAGCTATTCTGCTTTTTATTTCTGTGGTGCATCTCCCATCTGCTGTTATTATTGTGCCCAAGTATTTGAAACGTTGCACTTGTTTCAGATTTGTCTCGTTTATTTTTATACTGCATGATGGTGGTGATTGTTTCTTCGATATAACCATTACTTCTGTTTTCTTACTATTCAGACTGAGACCTTTCTTGTTGCTTTCTTTCACTATTATGTCTATCATTTCTTGTAGTTCATTCTCTGTCTCTGCTATTAAGACTATGACATCTGCATATCGCAAATTATTTATGTTGTGACCGTTGACTTCAATTCCTTTTTTGTCTACTATTGATCTCATAATATATTCACTGTAAAGTGAAAACAAATCCGGCGACAGAACACAGCCATGTCTGACTCCTTGCTTTATATATTGGAATTGTCCTATTTGGTTGTTAATTCGTATAGCTGCTGTTTGTTGCCAGTACATGTTTTTTATGATTCGCAGATCCTTGCCATCAATGTTTAATTTCTCCAGCATATTAATTATTTCCACATGCTTTACTTTGTCAAATGCTTTCGTGTAGCCTATAAAGCACATATATAGATCTTTCTTTACCTCTATAGATCGTTCTATCAATGTTCTTAAGATGTATATTGCATTATTGGTGCCCTTTCCTTCCACAAATCCACATTGTTCCTCACTTATTTCTGGTTTTATTTTGTTCCTTACACGTCACATGATTATTCTTAGTAATATTTTAGTCATATGGCTCATGAGACTAATAGTGCAATGGTCTTCACAATCAGTGGCTCCTGACTTCTTCGGTATGGCTACAAAGATAGATTTTAGTAGATCTTCGGGTATGTGTCCGGTGTTATATATGTCATTGAGTAATTTTGTTATGACTTGTACTCCCAGCTCTCCTAATGCATTTATCTCTTCGATTGTTATATTGTCAGGACCTGGAGCTTTGCCTCTTTTCATGTGTTGAATTGCGTCCTTCACTTCACTCTGCATTATTGGTGGTCCTGTGTCTTCATTTGAATTGTTTAATTCTGGTCTTTCATCATCATAGAATTCACTGATATATTCTGTCCATCTTTCCATGTGCTTATTAATAGCTCAAATTAGAGAAGTGATCTCATAGCATGATACTTCTTTAGTCTCATTAAGCAGCTGCCTTTTTCTCACCTCCAGAAACTACCAATTATGAAACAGTATTGCCATGTAAACATTTTTTTTTGGCTAATCCACACTGATACTAGTTTTTTTTTTTTTAAATTGTCTGTCAGTTTTATATAGTTGAGCTAGTTGGTCCTAATTTTGCAACGTATGCCTTTTGTATTGCTTAATATTATTTATTTTTTGCATTATGATAGTTATTTATGAACAGGAAACACCATATTATTTATTTTTCCTTTATTTATCAATTTGAAGTCATTGTTAAAATATATTTTAATAAATTATTAATAAAAGTGATTTTTTAAATATAGGAATTTATTTAGAAAAAAAACAAAACAGAAATGCATGGAGCATTTCCACACTGTGCACAAAGCAATCTGATCATGAGGTCATGCACTAACTTCCGATTTGCATTGATTTCTGAAATAATTTTGACGCACAAATAAAACCTTTTTTAATAAAGTTATTTGACTTTCATGAAGTTTGAGTTCAGGTGCATTTGAATACTGAACTATCAGAGTATTTTAATGTCCTAATGGTATTAGTTTTTCTACATAAATAAGACTTACCATGGAGTAACTGTTGATTCGGATGTCAGTGCCAGCTAGTGTGGGGATTTGTTGGTTGTTGTGGAGGTGGTGGCACTCCTGAATTGCTGGTGATATGTGATAGGTAAGAACATTTCTCAACAAAACATCATCTTCATTGAGTTTTGTCTTCACAGCAATAGGCAGCTCCTGCAAAAATGCCAAGTGTTGAACATTATAAACTTAGAATCTTTAATTTATTTATGCTTCATTATCTTTCACTCTGATACGGGCATTTATTGTGATTAGTCGTGGTTTTTTTTTTTTGCACAATATGCTATCTGACCATCGCTGTATTTTTTATGTGACTTGGTTGTCTTCAAAATTATACTTTGCACAGACCACAAAATATTAAATGATCACTTTTTTTTATTATTCTAAAGATAGGAACTTCCTTACTCACTTTCAACAATAGTAATTTGTGCATGAAGCTGACAAATTTATTGTGTCAAACTAATTACTTCAGAAACATCTACTGTCAAAAACAGATTTGTTGTGCAGTCTTCTGCAAGAAAACTTAAAGTAATAGCATGGGCATAATCCTACTGAGGGAGCCACGATAGCTCAGTGGTTAGTGAACTGGGCTGCAAAGGACAAGGGGTAGGGTTTGATTCCAACCGACAGCTTCCAGGTTCACCCAGCCTTAAATGGGTACCAGATTTTTTTCAGGGAAAGTAAAGCAGCACGGGCGTAATACCGACCACATTACCCCAAAAATTATGTGCTGAAGGTCTGTAAAATATAGGGTCACTAACACCATATTTCCCTATACGCCACTTGGCGTGACGGGGGTACTTTACTTTTTTACTTTAATCCTACTGAAGTAAAATTTAATATTAATAATAATGTTGAGAAAAGTGATTATACTCACCTGGAAAGCTTCATTTGTTGGAGCAAAGATAGTCACGTCTGAAGAAGTTTCTAGAGTCTTTGTAAGACCAGCCTTGTCGACCAAGCTGAGCAGTTCAGTGTAGTTTTGCTTCTCTAGCAAATCCAGAATGCTTAAAGCTAAGAGTAAGAGTTGGTGGTAAAATGTTCAATAACATTTAAATATAGTTTTACAAAGAATGCAAATAAATATACATATATATATATACAAGCATAAGCTTGTTCATTTTGAAGAAGTTTTGAAAAACAAAATAATGACCCCAAAACCTAAGGATGTACACAATTTTGAGTAACTGCTTCAGTCACATATTATATTTAAGTTATTACTTTGTGCTAAAAATAATAATGTTCAAACATTACATGTAAAGAGGGCTGAGACTGATAATATTCTTCTTCTTTCTTTCCTTATATGCAGTAGTGTCAAGGCAAAGAAATGCATAAAAATGCAAAGCTGCAGTAAAGCTAATCGTAAAAAGAAATTAAAAAAAAAAAAAAAAAAAAAAAAAAAAAAAAACGGTATGGTTAAAACTTCACGCAATGTTTTACGAAATGTCATTCTAAATTGTGTCATCCATTTATTATGTAAAATTTAACCATACCGTTTTTTTAAATATTTTTTGTTCTATAATTTTTTCATTTCTCCTTTTCTCATATGCCTTTTTCTAAGATGGCGGATCTAGTCCACGTTCTCTCGGTCGTTGAAAAAGTGTATTCGATGTCTGATTAATTTCGGTTCTCCATCGCACTCCTATGCGTTAAAGTCAAGATAATGATCTACTTATTACATCTCCGCTGATAAAACAATGTCGTAGACCGGCAATATTCCAATTTAGACAAATCAAGTGTTGTGAATGCGACCTTCCATCGTTTAGGCTTGTTCTGTGCTTTACGTCACAGTGGTGCCATTAATGACCATTGTTGGATTTGCTTCACGCAAGTTATTTCCATGTTACTTATTAACGTGAAATGCTTCATTAGCTGCAGCTTTATCTCTTTAGGGAATTTACACCGTGTTCTGTTCGTCGTAGGCTACATTCACTAGAGTAATCAGGATTCTAAAGGGCGCATCATTGCGTCCAACATTGTTATGTGTGCGACGTCATCGTAATGGCTCATCGTAAATCCCTAGACCGGCATTACGCTAAACTTACGGTCTGTTGTTTGATGTGCGACGGGGATAATCTGATGACTAACTGTGTGTTTATATGTTCGAAATTGGAGTCAACAACGATGGCCTAACATCATCAAGCGCTATACATTTTTAAAGAAATATGACGATCATCACTTTTGGGAGGACATGAACTTCTGGTATATGGTGGATAGGCGGCAGGAACCATTGCAAGCTATGCATGAAAAGTGTTCCTTGTTGCAGTTTCCTCATATTCCAAGTCCATGGGGGACTGGTTGGTCTCGAGGCAAGATGCTGGCCTCGGGACAGAGAGGTTGTGGGTTCAAATCTCGGCTACACCGGTTGGGATTTTTATTTATGATTTCTCTCTGCGACAACCACCCCTGCTCTCAGCAGTGAGGCCCGGCTTGAAACGTCAGTTACTCATCGACGGAAAAAATGTGAGTACCTCTGAAGTCGGGGTTATCTGCCTGTGCGGCGAGGGACCCCTGTGCACACGGCTGCCAGGGAAAAATGGATTACACGCAAAATTCAGTTCCTAGTCTCTAGGGGCTTCATCAGAGTTGAAAATTACCTTGGCGAACGCAACAACAATATGCCTTTTATCATTAAGGGGAGATATAGTAAGTGTTCTCTAGCTTTTTCTGTTGTCCTTTCCTGTTGTTATGTTTCCTAGAGTCTCTAATATTCCATTTTTCCAATCTTTTCAATCTTCTAATCAATAATGACAAACATACCTTCATCAGGAACCAATATGTCATCAATGACATGCATTACACCGTTTGTTGCCATCACATCAGCCTGAACAACTTGAGCTTTATCCATAAATAACTTATTGTCTTCATTTCTTGTGAGTGTAATGTAATGACGCAATTGATTGACAGTTTTTGCTTGTCCCTCAACAGCAGCTGAACAGATCACATTGGGCAGCAAATGATTCTTAAGTACCTCTGAAAAACACAATATTTACTGTGATTAGCCAGTGGTATGTGCAAGAATGTATTGATATGACTATTTATGTGATTTCTCACAAAACAGATTTATAAAAAATAAAACTGACATTGTCATGTTATTATAATGAGTGTAAAATGTGGAAAATATGACAGTTGTTCTTAATGTGTGATCCATGGGCACAAAGGGACCATGGTATCCTCACAAGGGGTCTTTAAATGCATGAACACATTTTTACTATCTCCTTTGCAGTAAAATAGAAAGAGAGAATGAATGGATAAATGAAAGCAGAAAGAAATAATAGCAATGTATCATCATCATCAAGTACCGGGCCTGCTGGCGTAGGTGATCATGTCTCTCCACAACTTTCAACCTCGACAATTATTTATAATTTCTGTTGTTGACCTTCTGCCAAGCCATTCTCTTAAGCTGTCTGTTATTTTTTCTCTTTGCTTCCCTCTATCTCTTCGTCCCTCAATTTTCCCAGTTGTTACAATATATTCCAGTTGTTCTATTCTCATTACATGGCCAAAAAATTATGATTGTTTCTTCCTAATATTGGAAATTAGCTCTCTTTTTGCTTTGACCTCTTTCAGAACATTTTCATTACTCTTCTTAGCTGTCCATGGTATTCTCAACATTCTTCTGTAAAACCACATTTTAGCAATGTATAAGAAATCTTAATCATGCCTCATATCATTGTGTGCATGTCAGTGTTAGTCATGCCTCATATCGTTGTGTGCTTGTCAGTGTTAGTCACATCTCATATCTTTGTGTGTGCATGTCTGTGTTAGTCACCTCTAGTAACTTGGGCAGATGGTGCTCGTAAACCTGGGAGGGCCGACCATCTAAGGGCAGAATCTCCCTACAGAAAAAACAATCTGCTGCCTTGCAGGAAGACTGGGGACAATCAAAGGCTAAAGAAAGCAAACCTGAATAAAATGCTGGCTGAAATTGGATGCACTGGGCCACTGGCACAGAACACAGTGCAACATTTTAACAGGTATTCAATCAGGGTGGATCTAACATACTCTAATTATGATGTTCTGTCTGTGGGGTCGATCAATTCACTTAAACAGACAGCTGTCTTCATGTGAGAGTCTGGAATTCTACTCTAATTGAGTCCTGTTCGCAGAGAGAGAGAGAGAGAGAGAGAGAGAGAGAGAGAGACTTCTCTCTTTTGTAAAGCTTGACTTTTCTAGTCTACTGCCTCCATTAAAGAACAAACAAAGGTGAAATAGGTTACCTTCTTTTTGTTTCAACTAATAAAACTTTTTGTTTATTATTTGATAAAGTTACTTTTAAATATTATCACAGTGAGTTTCATAACAATACATTTTGAAGAAAAAAAATATCATATTTTCATAAAACTGGAGGTCAGGCACTACTAGAAATATAATACTCAGATATTGAAAAATAGCACCTCTATCTCAATGACGCAAAAACAAACAATTTTTGTAATAGATGAAGCAGATATAAAAACTGATATTTGTATTAATAGACAGTAATTGCACAAATAGTACGTAGTTTTGAATATCTTGCTTCATTGCTAACAAAATATGGAAAGGCTACCAGGTAAAAAAAAAAACTGATTATGAATAAATTTTAAAACAACTGTACAACATATGGAAAAATTTAGGTTTTTATGAACTTGTATTTTTCAAATAACAACATATGGTTATGAAACATGGTCTATTGGCAGATTTGATGAAAAATGCATCAGTAACTTTGAATGTAACTGTTACAGAAGAATACTCAGAATACTGGTCATTGATATACCTGTCAATATTGCGGATAGGCGACAGGAACTGTTAAAGGATGTTTCTGAAAAGTGTTCGTTGTTGCAGTTTCCTCATATTCCAAGTCCGGCTAGCTACCAGAGCTACTGAATTAAGTGCTCTGTGCACACTGTAAGCTGTGTTTCACCCAGATTTTGTTTCAATATTCCGATTGCTTATGATGAATGATGATATTGTATGACGGGGAATAGATGACTGTGTCCACTTTCTGTGCCTTATGTCTTTTGACGTGTGCTGAGACTGCTACGATGGGGACTACAGTTACCTTTCTTTGTTTAGGAGATGAGATATTAATTCGGATGATTACGCTGGCACGGGCGGTTGAGCAATTATGGATTTTAATTCGTTTGCGGTATTACCGGAACCTTCCATAACCAAATAACCAAATCATATCGTTAACACGGAAACACCGGTGGTTCGAATGGGAGCTGATGAGGGGACCAGGGACAGGGTTAATGACGTACCTCGGAGTTAAGTATGATAGTAGCCTGTGTTTTCGAGACCACGTCGACCATGTGATAACAAAATCCTGCAAAGGATTAACAACTTTGAAGGTCATGGCAGCTGCTGACATCGAGCAGAGGCTACATACCCTTCTGTTCATACGACTAGTCCTTGCACCAATCGAGTATGCCCTGTCAGTTCTTACAGTTAGTAAGACGCAAATTGACAAGCTGGAGAAAATAAAGAATGAAGCTATGCACATTATCTTGGGATGTACGAGGGACACTCCCTGTGTAGCAATAAGGTATCTTCTCTACTTTCCAACCATGGATGACAGGATCAAGATCTGGAGGGCATGAGCATACCTGTAGATTAGTGCTGATAAAGATAACCCATTGCATCATGAGCTTGGAACATTGGAACAGGGAAGGGTGTCAGTCCAAAAAGAGACAAATCATGGGTGGGCAGAGCAGAAGATGTCATCAAACAGGTATGTGGACTTACCAACATCAACACTGGCGAGGAGTGGATACCGGTGCCTACGTCATTCAGAGGGACTTTCTCGTGTATTATCACACTCGACAGGATATGTAGGGAACAGAACTCAGTCGTGGTCAATGCGGAGGTCAACGGTCTCATCTGGGATAACACAGATGAGAAAGATGCAGTCATCTATACAGACGGATCTGTAAGACGACACCAAAGAAGTGCATGGACAGCATGCTCGGCAGGCAGAATAGTCAAGGAAGACAGTGTTGACCACGAGTAGCATGATGATGGAAGTGATGGCAGTGACCAAGACATTCATATGGCTAGAGTCACACGACTACACTCGCGCCTGTATACTGAGTGATTCGATGAGCATGATACGAAAAGTGGAGACGGGATCTGTACATAGGCAATGGTGAGTCATTGCAGAGGTCAAAAATATGTAAGGTCACCTTTGTCTACATCATCAAATCCCTCCGGGAAGTTGGAAGGACTCGTGTCCTCGATAACCATGAGTCCACGTCACTCCTTCGGATGATAGAGATGTTAGTTAAGATGGGCACAGCCAGAAACGAGAAACTTAGTGGGCGTGTAAGAAGACTAATCAACCAACACAGAACTAGAGTCATCAGTTGCTGGACACTTCGAGACTTGCTGAGGATGGGATCTGAGCATCTATGGACATGTTAGGAGTGCAATGATGATGATCCATTAATAACTCAATCAAATATCTTTATCTTGCTTTCTTTAAATAAAATATTCTGAGCTTTTTGTTTTTTTTAAATATTGTGCTTTTTTAAGATAATTTTTTTTTCATATGGTAATCTTAGACTAGCCAAGGAATTCTTGGAGAAGACAGATAGAAGCAGAGATGAAGATGATGGGGAAGATGGAATGATCTTAAAAGAATGGCAAAAAACAGAACAACTTGGAAAGTGTTTTTGAAGACCTGTCCTATGCTCCACAGGGAGCTAAAAAGGTAGAAGAAGAAAATCTTAGACCAGGCACAAAAATAAAGCAGGTAGTTTGTCAGCTTTGACAAAGTTATAATTAGAAGAAAGTAAAAAGTTGTAAAAACCAATCTTTAGAAAGTGGCAAATTAAAAGGGATCGAGATCACCGACCTTCCGGTAGCCATGTCGTCTAGTAGCTGGCGGAAGTCTGGGCTCGATGACCCGCGCTGGACCAGTATGATCTCCAGTCTCATCTTCTCAAAGTACAGATCTTACCGGTGGTTGGGTGTCTTAGCCTGTAGCACGATTTTATTCACACAGCTGGGGTGTTCCCCCAAGACTGTCCTTTAAGGGCTTAGTTCTTTAAGTCGTCACAAGTGATGAATTTCGTTTGCCTTATCTTTTCTTCTTTCCTTCTTCATTTCTGTTTCATCATTTTTCATTGTGCCGGCGCAATTTCTTCAACTTATGATATCATCATTTCTAGTGGAAATAAGGAAGATCGAAGAAAGAATTCATCAGCTACAAGCCGGTGACACCACCAAACAAAATGTCCCGACTTGAGTATTTTTGGCTCTTCATCATCGTGTGATGATCTTTATCATAGTCCACATATGAGTACTTGAAATCTTGAGCCTGAAGGATCAGGAGGACCAGAAGAGGAGAACTCCACACGTGCCAATATGGCTCCTTACCGACCTGTCACGCATAGTCGGGCTCGTGCCTACAGTTGACCTCGACTGCTACCGATCCAGCAGAGCAAGGCTGAGAGCGCCCAGATATTTGTTTTAGAGCACGAACGTCCAAGAAATCGATCTTTGATTTCAGCTTTCCTTATTGAACGGCAACTGTATCTCAAGCCCGCTGGTAGAAAGGGTTTTCCCCTAAAACAAACATAGTGACGTCATCAGCTATGCAAGCTACAAACGGCTGACGTCATTTTACCCATAACCGCCCCTGCTCGCAATGCTGAAAACAACGTCACAAGCTTTGGGTGATTCCTGTCAGTCCACGGGCTTGAGATATAGTTGGCGTTGTCTTACCGTTGTGTTACCTTTTTCTGGTTTCCTCCATTACTTTAATGAATTAACAATTGTTCTCTTGGTGATTTTACCTATATCGTAATCTATTAGTAGTAGAAATGGTAATAATAGTAATATAGTACTAGTAGCTGTAGAAACGGTAGTAATTGTTATTGTAGATAGCAGTAACAAAAGTGATAGCAGCAATATTAACAATTAACTCCTCTCGAGTTGAAAACGGCACATGGGACGGAAGCCATAGTTCTCCAGAATTTGCAGCTAATTCTTTTGTTCTGTTGGCCCTGGTTGTTTCCTAGTCCAATGGTTGAGCCCGCATTAATAATTGTTCTGCGTAGCAATTCTATTTTTCTTCCTTATTTTCTGTTACCAGATGTTTCCATATGAAGGTCTGGTGGTTATGTCTTTCTTTATCCATTCTGAGTGTACGGTCCTGTTAAATCGCCCATGTCTACGATCATGACTCATTCAGATTAGGACTCTGGACTATCTTATGAAGGCAGCTGTCTGTTTAAGTGATTCGGTTGTCCCGTAGAGTTTCTCTTTCAGAGAGGTGGGTGTGGGCCACATTGGCCTTCTCAGGCGTGTGTGCTGGTTTCTCATTCTGTTGTGAGCAGTGCGTAGGCGAAGTATGATGATTTGATTCCTCGTTGATAGTTGGAGGTATCCGTCCCTCTCGTTATACTTCTTGTTTCCATTTTTCATGGTACTGGCCTTTCACGATGGATTTGGTTTCGTCATAACTGACCCGATGATTCTCTTGTGGTAATCTCCCTCCCTCCATATCTAGGTTTCTGCGCATTCGTTTCCATGTATATTACAGTGTGATGGTATCCACTAGATGACCACTCACTGGAAGTTATTGCACAATTGATCTAGGATTGTTCTCAAGTCATCTACTCCACTGTTCCTGATGGTTTATAGAGCTCTTAGAACTGACAATGCATCAGTCAGTATTACCAGTTTCTTGCGCACGCTATTTTTGTGTCGGTTAGCCAGTTTTGCAGGGTCTTCGAGATGACTTTTTTTAAACAGATAGACAGACAGGCAGGCAGGCAGACAGACAGACACTCAGGTAGGTAAGTAGGTAGATATGTAGGTAGGTTGGCAGTTAGGTATGTAGGTTGGTAAATAGGTGGGTTAGTAGGTAGGTAGGTAGATGGATAGATAGATAGATAGATAGATAGATAGATAGATAGACAGACAGACAGACAGACAGACAGACAGACAGACAGACAGACAGACAGACAGACAGACAGACAGACAGATAGATAGATAGATAGATAGATTGATTGATAGATAGATAGACAGACAAAGACAGACAGACAGACAGACGGACGGACGGACGGAGACGGATGGATAATGTTATTTGTGGTGTATTTTATCAAAAGCTTTGGTGTAGTCTATAAAGCTGACATATATTGGTTTGTTTACTTCTGTGTACTTTTTGATTAATGTTGCCATGCAGAATATAGCTTCTTTTGTCCCAATGTTTTTCCTAAATCCAAATTGCTATTCCTCTAATTCCTTTTTTAAAATTTTATTTTGAATCCTTTCTTGTATAACTTTTAGCAAGATTTTTGTTACCTTGCTCATTAGGTTTATTGTTCTAAAATCACTGCATTCGGCTGCACCATTCTTTTTAGGCAATGCAACGAAAGATGATGTTTTTAGTTCATTTGGTATGTATCCTGTATGGTATATGTCGCTGCATATGTCTGTGATCACTTCAATGGCAAAATCTTCTACTGGAGCTTTTCCCTTTTTCGTTGCATAGCTTTTTCTACTTCTAGTTTTAAGATTTTATAGCCAGACATAAATTTTATAATTGGTTTCTTTTCCCTTTCATCATAAAATAATTCTGTTACATATTCCTGCCACCTATAGGAAGAACTTACAATTAAAAAAAAATAGTCAATAAAAAAAAAAGATACAAGAAAAATAAAATATTTTGATGATGTAAAAAGACAAAATGACCTTCAAGGAAAATGTTTTTTAATCTTAAGACGAGATTAGAGTAATGATAAAAAAAATGGAAATGTGCAATAAAAGCAATGAGACATTTCTAAACCACACACATTTTTTTAGTTCCACTGATGAAGAGTTGTTTGGTGTGGACACGTCACTTCACTTAACGCATGACATTTGAAAGATTTGCAGCACAGTTTCTATGAATATTTCCCATTTTCAAGATCCCTGCTTGCATAAAATAAAACAGTTAAATGCTGAGAAAACAAATTTAGAAATGTAACACAGATAGAAATGATGCCCTTAGGTAAAGGGTGGCATCAGTATCAAAGATGAAAAATGGAAAGAAACAAACAATGACTGCCATTCTAGAATAGGAAATGTTGCATTCACTCTTGAGTGAGAGGCAGACCAAGACTAACATGGACGAGTAACATCAGAAGATGGACAAGTCAATCTATGACAGCCTGCACCATCAAAGCAAGAAACAGAGTAGAATGGCGATCCATGGTAGCCAACCTTCATTGCGGAGAAGGCACTCGATGATGATGATGATGATTTACTGCTGGGTCTTGTCTTGTTTTTAGGCCTATAGTTCAGCCCTCTCTATTAATTGTTCTTCTTAGAGTTTCTTTTAGTCTTCCTTGCTTTCTTTTGCCATATCCTTTGAGGGGGTGAAAACAATTCTGACCTGTACATTACACAGGAGCGTGCAACAAATACCCCCCACACAGACCCCAGAAAATAGGATAACTGCTGCAAACGATAATTTAACAACCAAAGCAATAACTTACTTTCCAAGCAGGCACTGTCTCCATTGAGCAATTTTTCTCGGAGCCTTGCATTCATTCTGTCAAAAGCTGAATTTGTTGGAGCTAGGAGAGTGAGCTGCCCATCCTGGTCAAGGTTGGATACATAATTTGCTGCTGCCAGTACTGAGAAGAGAACAACAACAAAATAATAAAACAAATAAACCTGCTATATGGCTTGTCAAATATATTTCATTCCAGCTTTTCTATATTTCTTTTGTATTACTAGAGAACAGCTTCGAACACTGCAGGATAACTAGTGAAGTTGAGTAATTACAGGTTAATATGGCATCAACAATTGGTAATTTTGTTTTCTGATTAAATTGTGTCTACCACAACATGTTATTGGGAGCCATGATAGCTCGTGGTTAGTGAACTGGACTACAAAGGACAAGAGGTAAGGTTCGATCCCAACCGACGGCTTCCGGGTTCACCCAGTCTTAAATGGATACCAGTTTTTTTTTCTGGGAAAGTAAATCGGCACGGGCGTAATACCGACCACATTACCCCAAAAATCATGTGCCGAAGGTGTGTAAAATTTATGGTCACTAACACCATATTCCCTATACGCCACTTGGCGTGAAGGGGATACTTTACTTACTTTTACTTACAACATGTTATTCTTGCTTAATTAAATTGGTACTGATTTTGAAAGACTACTTTACTATCTATTGTCCTTTCAAGCCAAAGATGGCACAAAGGGCAGTAATTCTAGATTCTTGTGTCCAACGATTGTTGTTGTTAAGTGTCAGACGTTACACAGGACCTGTATTGTATTTCGCTGCATGTCTCCTTCTTGATCTATGGAGCCTCCAAGATATACAAAATAGTCTACTTCCTCCACTGCTTTTCCTTCAAGATAAATATTTTCTTCTCAGAAAATCTGGGCTCCTGAAAATTGTGAACGGGTCAATGAGTCAAACATCTCTTCTCACTCGCAGCATTTGAGAGTAGCGACCTGACTAACAATATGGCCTTCAAGGTTACACCTTTCCATTCCTGACCAAAATATAGATAAAAAAAAAAAGAGTAAAGTACCCCCGTCACACCAAGTGGCATATAGGGAATATAGTGTTAGTGACCATACATTTTACCGACCTTCGGCACATGATTTTTGGGGTAATGTGGTTGGTATTATGCCCGTGAGACACTGAAAAGAATATTGATGAGAGAGGCAAGAGCAGCAGGAATCGGCTCCCTCAATGAGATAGAGCTGCTTGCACAGAACAGAGACAAATGGCGAGATTTGATAAAATATCTTTAAAAGAAAACTGCTAGAACAAAAATTCAGATATGAGAAGGTGTATCTTGGTCTACGCCCTATGGGCCGGTTACGGCTCGAAAGGTCAATAGATAGATAGAACAAGGCTATTTGCCTTAATTATTTCTAACTTGTTTTTTTTAAAATGTGCATGTTTTGGACAGTTTTTTGACCTATTCAACATTAGAACACATAACAGGAAAAGTCAGTATAAGAAAAATAAATGGTTACATATATTTTATACAAGGTATGATTCAGTGGCTGAGTAATTAGAGTGCTCACTTCATGATCAGAAGGCGTCTGGGTTCATTCTCCATAAGTGGTGAATTTTTTTTCAGACCGACAAGGTTCCAGGGTTCACCCAGCAGAGATTTTTTTTGCAAAGTAAAGGTGGTCTGGCGTGATATTGATCACATTACCCAAAAATGTACCACGGCAATAGAGAAATATGGTCACTGACACCATCATCCCCACCATAGGCCTAACAAGGCATGGAGGTATGGTTTTTCATACATCTGCATGCACGCACGCACACACATAAAGGGTCTTCATCATACAGATGGTCTGTAGCAAGTAATCGGCAAATATCAGTAGATCTTGTCAGGCATATCTTTTGGCAAACAGTTTCTCTCATTACTAATCTGCAAATCCGCAGGTCTTATGGGGCAAAATATAGTTGCACTTTTATGTGGAGTACTGCATCTCTTTTTTTTTCACTTTTGACACTTGTCCTCTGATCTTTTCATCAACTTCATTTTGCCTTCCATTTTCTTTTTTCTTTATTTCTACTCTCCATGTGACATGATCTGTTGCCAGATTTGATCAACCATTTTCTCTGATGGAGAAATCCCTCTCGGATGCTTTACAAACATCTCTATACCTGACTTTTGGTTTGCCTATAAACCTCTTGACACCCTTAAGCTCTTCATTTAGTAACCGCTTTGGATGCTATTAACATCCATCCTTCTAACATTAGCCAACACTATTAGTCTTTGGCTTTGTAACATTGTCTGCATGAATGGAAGTTTAGCACATTGCAAGAAGTGAGTTAGTTATTCTGTTCTGCCATTTAATGTTCAATATTTTGTGAAGATAGCACAGATGAAAACTTCAATCTCCTTCTGTGCCTTGAATAAGTAGTCCAAGGCTCAGACCCATATAAAAAATGGCTAAGCACACACATAGTTATGGTTAGTCGAAGGCCCCAGTATCACTGCAAACAAATTAAAATCCATAATTGCGCCAAATGCCCATGCCAGTGGAATCATCCAAATTAAAACTTATCTCATTGAAGGATCCAAACAAAGAAAGGCAGCTGCAGTCCCCATCATAGCAGTCTCAGCACACACCAAAAGACATAAGGCCAAGCGGCACCGTAAGTGAATGCAGCTGCACTGTCCTTCACCATACAATATCGTCATTCATCGTAAGCACTTGGAATATCAAAACACGATCTGGATGAAAAACACAGCTCACAGTGTGCACAGAGCACTAAACTCAGTAATTCAGGCAGCAAGCCAGACTTTGAATATGAGGAAACTGCAACAAGGAACACTTTTCAGACTCAGCCTCAGTGGTTCCTACCATCTATCCGCCATATCGACCAGAAGTCAATTTGATAATTGAGGATTTTTGTCCTGAATATTAATCTTATGTTGGTACAAGCCTGATACAGGAGCTTACTTCTTTGTCAAGGAAAATGATGCCTGTGACTGTAGATCTAAGTCAGGAGAAGTGTGGTTGGTGTGGATGCAATGAGGCTGTCATTCAGAGTAAAGGTTCTAGGCTATTGTACCATGTTGAAGAAAACAGTCTTCTGAGAACTAATAACCAAGTAAAATAAATCACATGATCTAGATAGAACATTCATCAATGACTGCAAGACAGTTTCATCATGGGCTGGTGGTGATAAATATATTTTAAATAAATTTATTATGACATTATCCCAACACATAGAAGTTTCTTGATAAGAGATTCTGTCATTCTTGTTCTTGACTTTAGTTCTGCCAGGATTTGACAGTTCAGCAGAACAATTAAATGATTTTAATATTGTTTAGCAATGATTCCACTATGTCTGTAATCTAGAACAATTAATTGATTCTAATATTGTTTAGTAATGATTCCACTATGTCTGTAATCTAGAACAATTAAATGATTCTAATATTGTTTAGTAATGATTCCACTATGTCTGTAATCTAGAACAATTAAATGATTCTAATGTTGTTTAGTAATGATTCCACTGTCTGTAATCTAGAACAATTAAATGATTTTAATATTGTTTAGCAATGATTCCACTATGTCTGTAATCTAGAACAATTAAATGATTCTAATATTGTTTAGCAATGATTCCACTATGTCTGTAATCTAGAACAATTAAATGATTCTAATATTGTTTAGTAATGATTCCACTATGTCTGTAATCTAGAAAAATTCCAATACGCTTTTATTTAACAGCCATAAAATAAATATAACTTTAAATTTTAGTCTTCTCACATTGCCAGACTTGCTGGGGAGGAAATCTGAGCACCTACAGTTTTTGATGTGTCATGAAGATAATCTAGCAAATTACTTACCTGAGTATATATGCAACATTCTAAAAAAAATTGCTATTTGTAAAAATAACATTTCCATGTTAACTCCTTTGTATTACTAACTTATCTAAACAACAATTATAAACAAATTAAATTCACCAGTTTTGAGTGTGCTAAGATCTGGCCTTGACTGTACAATTTCCAACAAGGTATTTGTGACTGGCTTTAGAAGTTTCTTCACGGAGTGAATCACTCCATTCAATGCCATGTGGTCTTGGGAGGTAACAGGAACACAATTGGCTGTCATCAGCTAGTTAACACAATAAACAACAAGAAGAGATACATTTTATAAACATGAGATTCTCTATATATTTTCAAGACAACAGCAGTTGTTCAGAACCAAGGACATTTTAATTAGTATAATTGTATATTTCTTGATCACAAGCCATCAAATATTTGTCAGTCTAAAAGTCTATAAGTAAATTAAGTAAAGGGCACCAATTATAATTTGTGGTGAATGAGGACATGTGTAGTTTCAATCTCATATTTCTTCATTCCCATCAACACATTTGTGGATGTTTTGATTAGCTGCCAAACTGTCCTTTGGTTTTGATTCCACAATTCTTCAGTGATTGAATTAACTCTGAAGCCACTGTAATCAGAAAACAATACTTGTCACAGTTGGAATTTGAATACATCTATCTGATCAACAAATGAAAACATAAACTAATTTGTCAAGACAGACTCTCTCTGAAATTATAATTTGTACAGTTGTTTTTAAACCTTCTTTCAGTGTAAGATTTTGCATTCTCTTCTATGTGATCACCAGAATCAAACTAATCATGAGGTAGCCATGTTCTTATGTATAAAAATTACCTCCCCTGTAGGAAGATTTTGCTAAGTGCTGTTAGATTTATCATTTCAGTTACTGAAAAAATTGCAACATATAAAGTCAGTGGTGACTTCAGCAACAAATGTGTAGCTACCTAACTAGTTTTTAGAAAATATTAACTAGTGCATCAAGGCTCTTAAAATGAAAAAAAATGTAATATTTTAATGTACATTTAATGTCTTATATTGGAATTTCTTATTAAAGACATTAAATGTACATTAAAATATTACATTTTTTTTTCATTTAAAGAGCCTTGATATACCAGTTAATATTTGTTAAAAACTAGTTAGGTAGCTACACATTTGTTACTGAAGTCATATTAGAATATAAATATATAATAGTTTTTTATTAGTTTAAAAAAACATTTTTGTGTTTACTTATTTAGTGCCTGTGTGTTTTTACAAATTGGTTTGGCAAACTGATTATAATCACAAAAGTTTCACAAATAGTTTTGACAAGAAACTCTATACAGATCACTGTGACAGAAGGCAATCATATTTAATCACAAAAGGTTAACACGTCTTTGTGGTGAGAAACTCTTTACAAATCAATGTAATGGGAGAAGGCATTTGATAGTCAGAGGAGATATTATTCATTCCCATCTTGTTGAACAAGTATTTCTGTCCTTCAGTTTCCTAAAATTTAAGGTGAGTGGACATTTCTGAACCTTAATGGTAGCTCATGATATATTTAATCAGAAGGTGAATAAAATACAATTATTACCCCAAGTAACAAAGAAATTAGAAATAATGGTTGTAGAAACATGTTGCATAAGAGTACATTTATTTTACTTACAAAAAGGAACAACCATTTAATTTATTAGCATTTACACTTCCGGGTTTTTCAGAGAAATTAGGCCATGAATCAATGGAATGATTGTTGACAAATGATTTAAAAGGTAATAGTTTCAGGAAAATGGTGATAACATTGTTTTTAAAAAATTCTATTATAACATCCCATTTCTGGATTCTGTCTGTTGGTATTAGAGATATGCTTTAAAAATAAAGACCAAAACGCTTTTAGATTTTGACACTTTTGTTGTGTGTTTTTTCTTCTGCACTTTCATTAAACTGGGGTTATTTTATTTAATTAAGCTACCAAGTGTTTAAATATAAAAGACAGGGAAAATCTGACAGAAGGAAATAACACATTGAGAGGAAGTGATAGAAGAGGAAATTGAAATGAAATTAAAGGTGAAAGAAAAAAGAGGTAAAAGAAAAGAGATGAGACCCTTTTACATAAATCTGTCTTGTTCATTCTGCTGCTGAACCTCTCAATTCAGCATCAAGAAAATTAGTCATAAAAGCAGTTGCTCAGAAAATCAAAATATGGCAGTTACTATAAAAATCAACATCAACCTGCTTTTAACTGTCTGTGAACAAAATGAAAGGTTACACAAAGTGTAAGTAGATTAAATATGTGGGATCAATGAAACACTTGGTACATTTCCATAATTCTATGTTAGTGATTTTGTCAAATGATTAGCTAACCTGAGAAGAGCAATGTGGTCCACGCCCACCCCCCCTGGAGGAGAAACTATATGGGGCAATCGATTCACTTAAACAGACAGCTGACTTCATGAGAGAGTCTGGAATCCTACTCTGATTGAGTCTTGATCGCAGAGAGAGAGAGAGAGAGAGAGAAATGATTAGCTAATGTTAGTGATTTTGTGGAAATGTACCAGTCAAATACCAGTGGATAAAGAGATACAGTGAAGACGATGGCGCTGGATAGGACACACACTGCGGAAGCCAACTGAGAGTATTACACAACAGGCCCTCTTTTGGAATCCCCAGGTGAAAAGACAAAGAGGAAAACCAAGGAATTCTTGGAGAAACAGATAGAAGCACAGATGAAGATGATGGGGAAGACATGGAATGATCTTAAAAGAATGGCAAGAAACAGAACGATTTGGAAAGTGTTTGTTGAAGACCTATGCTCCACAGGGAGCTGAAAGGTAGAAGGAGAAGAAGAATGAAACACTTGTTTGGGTACAAACCTTTTCAGGTCTGGAGAAATGATTGATTCTGATTGTGGTATCTTCCAAACTTCCAGTACTTAGAAGCTCCTCATCTTCCATACTGCTTGTCCTCAAAGCACCAACCACCATGTGACCAAGGATAATGTTCTGCAAGCTCTTCAGTGCTTTGTCAACTGCTGGTTCTGACACAGCTATCACTGCAGGAGCATCCTATTTCATTACGAGCAAAGAAAAGATCTATTGGTTACTTTTCAGGTGGTAGATTACGTATAAGAATATATCCATAGCATAACATGACAATATGGTAAAAGAATATATCCATAGCATAACATGCCAATATGTTAGTGAAACATTTTACCTCCATAATAGTATGCCACAGAATTTGATGTGAAGAAAGTAAACGCTGTTCCTTCTTACTGTTTTAGAACATCTATGAGATAGCTACCTATTTTAACAGCAAGAAGGAGTGGATTTACCCAAGAACCCACAAAATAATAATGGGTTTCATTCCAAGTTCGATCCCCAGAAATGGCTGATTATTTTCGGACTTACAAAGTACCGGGGTTCATCCAGCCTCTAAAAATAGATACTAAAGATTTTTCTACAGAAATAAAGGTAACCTGGCATGATACCAACCATATCGCCGACAAATGTGTTGTGGTCATATAAACATATGGTCACGAACACAATATTCCCCAACACCTAGCAAAGCATAGAGGGAACATACCCCCATATACCTAGTAAAGCATAGAGGTCACACACACCCATAGACCTAGCAAAGCATAGAGGGAACACACCCCCATAGACCTAGCAAAGCATAGAGGGAACACACCCCCATAGACCTAGCAAAGCATAGAGGGAACACACACCCATACACCTAGCAAAGCATAGAGGGAACACACCCCTCCTTTTTAAATTTAAATTGTAAGAATAACACAACGCTTATATGGGGATGAACAAATATACAGATTACAAAAGTGAGCAAGGAGTTAATAAGTGTGTACACTTTTTTTTGGTTTAATTCGGTAGTAGTAAGGTCTTCTTAATACAATGCCAGCTATGCTCATTTTTTAACTTGGCGTTTTACTACAAAATATAGTTCTTGCTAAAAATGAGATCAATGCTAGACCTCATTAGGGAAAACAGATGGCTATAACAAAAAGAGACAAACATAGAGCAACACTAAAGAGAATTGAGATGAGAAGCAACATCAGCTCCCTTGCCGAGGTTGAAAGGCTCACCCCAGGGATTACGTGATGAGATGCAATGCAGGCCCTGAGCAAAGTCTGACACTTATTCAAAGATCGTTGAATATAGAGAGTTTTCAAATCTGCTCTTTGTGTCGGCTTCGGCTCGTGAGGACAAACTATGAACAGAAGAATGCGATTCACAGGGGACTACTTATCACTGCATAACTCAATTGATATAGGATGATAATGCTGCAGCAGAAAATGAATGATAAACAAAAGCACTTACAAATAGCTTAATATAATCCAAATGAATACCTTGTAAATGAGATGCATTGCAAAATGGTAAAATTACATGATAACAGACATTTAAAACCAAGCATAGATAATAAATAGTAGGAGGAACATAGACAAAAATGTGCATAAAATGTTGCAGGAATTATCATAGCATATAAAGCCTTTGTCTTCTATTAAAAAAAAAAGGGCGCCCCAGAGTTTACTCAGATAAAATAATCGGGCAGATGGTGCTCGTAAACCCGGGAGGGCCGACCATCTAAGGGCAGAATCCCCATACAGAAAAGACAATCTGCTGCTTTGCAGGAAGATTGGGGACAATCAAAGGCTAAGGAAAGCAAACCTGAATAAAATGCTGGCAGAAATCGAATGCACTGGGCCATTGGTGCAGAACATAGTGCAACGTTCTAACATGAGAGGGACTAACGGACTTTAATTATGGTGCTCTGTCTGTGGAGTCCCCCCAGGCAGGTGGAGTGCAGGGCCCCATGCCTCGAGAAGGACAGTGTGGTCCACACCCACCTCCCTGGAAGAGAAACTATACGGGGCAACCGAATCATTTAAACAGACAGCTGCGTTCATAAAAAAGTCCGGAATCCTAGTCTGAATGAGCCATGATCGCAGCATAAAAAGATAACGTAAGGTAAAGGTCAAGTACGAGACTTGAATCGGCATCTTAGCTTCCCGAGTTTTCACCCAAATGTGCTCGGCCGTCTATTCGGAAGGGTTCGGAGACTACTGGATTGTGTCGCTTCAAGTAACGAAACTCACGATGCGAGGCGGCATTCCTCACCTTTCCTGAGTACTACCTTGGTACCCATTTCTGCCAGCGGCTGGGTTGACCGCGGAGCTGTGGGGAGGGGTTTTTTTTTTTCAATCACGAGTACAACTCACACTGCTTCCAGCTGAAATCGAACACGGGTTGTCTGAACGTCGGTAGCCCAGTCGGGTGGTTTTCTCAACTAGGCTACTAAGCCAGCCCCCCCCCCCCGCCTCCACCCCCACTCCCACTCCCACTCCCCAGGTCTACTCAGAATGCAGAGAAGTGTATCCTATTTAAAGAGACTTTAACAACCAAAACTATCAACATGTTGTATGACTGTCACCAAAGCCTTTAATTAAATCTGGCTGGCTTATATGGTTTATTCATGTTAAAAGGACTAACAGATCATAGCTGTTATTATATGTTTGTCTTGTTCATCCATCACACGCGATGAAGATCACTCATTTCACCCTGTCGCTACATTAGCCTCTGCTTGTGAAAATGGCTACAAATGAAAAGAGAACTACTAAACACAATTAGAACAAGACAAATGAAATTTTTGGGGTATGTTAAAAGGACACAACAGCCTAATAAAAGTAATTTTGGAAGGGAAAATACAAGGCAAAAGAGGCAGAGGCAGACCAGGACTAACATGGACGAGTAACATCAAAAGATGGACAAGTCAACCTATGACAAAAGGAAATAATAGAACAAAGAAGTATGTGTTAGCACTCGGAAAAATTGACAGACAAACAACAATAGAAAAAACGAAGAACAATATATGGTCCGAAGTGGGATCGAACCCGTACTCAGTGGCACCGCGCCTTGCCACGAGAAGCCGAACGCTTGGCACACTACCACGCAGCCAACTAAAAAATTGGCTATTGCAGTAGTGTCTTACACGATGACGTTCTCAATGACTATAGCATAGGGTAACGATCACAGACCGGAAATAAATTGTATATTTGTACTTTCCTATTAATGCAAGTATCTCCCAGTAGGGCTGAATACTTGTGTTGTAGACAAACATTTATTGGACGAAACAGCACGAATAGTAGTTCCCAGTGATTATATACTGGGTACAAATAATAATACATAAATATTATATGGGGAACTTCCGAGGCGATAATAGGAAATAATAGAACAAAGAAGTATGTGTTAGCACTCGGAAAAATTGACAGACAAACAACAATAGAAAAAAACGAAGAACAATATATGGTCCGAAGTGGGATCGAACCCGTACTCAGTGGCACCGCGCCTTGCCACGAGAAGCCGAACGCTTGGCACACTACCACGCAGCCAACTAAAAAATTGGCTATTGCAGTAGTGTCTTACACGATGACGTTCTCAATGACTATAGCATAGGGTAACGATCACAGACCGGAAATAAATTGTATATTTGTACTTTCCTATTAATGCAAGTATCTCCCAGTAGGGCTGAATACTTGTGTTGTAGACAAACATTTATTGGACGAAACAGCACGAATAGTAGTTCCCAGTGATTATATACTGGGTACAAATAATAATACATAAATATTATTATATGGGGAACTTCCGAGGCGATAATAGGAAATAATAGAACAAAGAAGTATGTGTTAGCACTCGGAAAAATTGACAGACAAACAACAATAGAAAAAAACGAAGAACAATATATGGTCCGAAGTGGGATCGAACCCGTACTCAGTGGCACCGCGCCTTGCCACGAGAAGCCGAACGCTTGGCACACTACCACGCAGCCAACTAAAAAATTGGCTATTGCAGTAGTGTCTTACACGATGACGTTCTCAATGACTATAGCATAGGGTAACGATCACAGACCGGAAATAAATTGTATATTTGTACTTTCCTATTAATGCAAGTATCTCCCAGTAGGGCTGAATACTTGTGTTGTAGACAAACATTTATTGGACGAAACAGCACGAATAGTAGTTCCCAGTGATTATATACTGGGTACAAATAATAATACATAAATATTATTATATGGGGAACTTCCGAGGCGATAATAGGAAATAATAGAACAAAGAAGTATGTGTTAGCACTCGGAAAAATTGACAGACAAACAACAATAGAAAAAAACGAAGAACAATATATGGTCCGAAGTGGGATCGAACCCGTACTCAGTGGCACCGCGCCTTGCCACGAGAAGCCGAACGCTTGGCACACTACCACGCAGCCAACTAAAAAATTGGCTATTGCAGTAGTGTCTTACACGATGACGTTCTCAATGACTATAGCATAGGGTAACGATCACAGACCGGAAATAAATTGTATATTTGTACTTTCCTATTAATGCAAGTATCTCCCAGTAGGGCTGAATACTTGTGTTGTAGACAAACATTTATTGGACGAAACAGCACGAATAGTAGTTCCCAGTGATTATATACTGGGTACAAATAATAATACATAAATATTATTATATGGGGAACTTCCGAGGCGATAATAGGAAATAATAGAACAAAGAAGTATGTGTTAGCACTCGGAAAATTGACAGACAAACAACAATAGAAAAAAACGAAGAACAATATATGGTCCGAAGTGGGATCGAACCCGTACTCAGTGGCACCGCGCCTTGCCACGAGAAGCCGAACGCTTGGCACACTACCACGCAGCCAACTAAAAAATTGGCTATTGCAGTAGTGTCTTACACGATGACGTTCTCAATGACTATAGCATAGGGTAACGATCACAGACCGGAAATAAATTGTATATTTGTACTTTCCTATTAATGCAAGTATCTCCCAGTAGGGCTGAATACTTGTGTTGTAGACAAACATTTATTGGACGAAACAGCACGAATAGTAGTTCCCAGTGATTATATACTGGGTACAAATAATAATACATAAATATTATTATATGGGGAACTTCCGAGGCGATAATAGGAAATAATAGAACAAAGAAGTATGTGTTAGCACTCGGAAAAATTGACAGACAAACAACAATAGAAAAAAACGAAGAACAATATATGGTCCGAAGTGGGATCGAACCCGTACTCAGTGGCACCGCGCCTTGCCACGAGAAGCCGAACGCTTGGCACACTACCACGCAGCCAACTAAAAAATTGGCTATTGCAGTAGTGTCTTACACGATGACGTTCTCAATGACTATAGCATAGGGTAACGATCACAGACCGGAAATAAATTGTATATTTGTACTTTCCTATTAATGCAAGTATCTCCCAGTAGGGCTGAATACTTGTGTTGTAGACAAACATTTATTGGACGAAACAGCACGAATAGTAGTTCCCAGTGATTATATACTGGGTACAAATAATAATACATAAATATTATTATATGGGGAACTTCCGAGGCGATAATAGGAAATAATAGAACAAAGAAGTATGTGTTAGCACTCGGAAAAATTGACAGACAAACAACAATAGAAAAAAACGAAGAACAATATATGGTCCGAAGTGGGATCGAACCCGTACTCAGTGGCACCGCGCCTTGCCACGAGAAGCCGAACGCTTGGCACACTACCACGCAGCCAACTAAAAAATTGGCTATTGCAGTAGTGTCTTACACGATGACGTTCTCAATGACTATAGCATAGGGTAACGATCACAGACCGGAAATAAATTGTATATTTGTACTTTCCTATTAATGCAAGTATCTCCCAGTAGGGCTGAATACTTGTGTTGTAGACAAACATTTATTGGACGAAACAGCACGAATAGTAGTTCCCAGTGATTATATACTGGGTACAAATAATAATACATAAATATTATTATATGGGGAACTTCCGAGGCGATAATAGGAAATAATAGAACAAAGAAGTATGTGTTAGCACTCGGAAAAATTGACAGACAAACAACAATAGAAAAAAACGAAGAACAATATATGGTCCGAAGTGGGATCGAACCCGTACTCAGTGGCACCGCGCCTTGCCACGAGAAGCCGAACGCTTGGCACACTACCACGCAGCCAACTAAAAAATTGGCTATTGCAGTAGTGTCTTACACGATGACGTTCTCAATGACTATAGCATAGGGTAACGATCACAGACCGGAAATAAATTGTATATTTGTACTTTCCTATTAATGCAAGTATCTCCCAGTAGGGCTGAATACTTGTGTTGTAGACAAACATTTATTGGACGAAACAGCACGAATAGTAGTTCCCAGTGATTATATACTGGGTACAAATAATAATACATAAATATTATTATATGGGGAACTTCCGAGGCGATAATAGGAAATAATAGAACAAAGAAGTATGTGTTAGCACTCGGAAAAATTGACAGACAAACAACAATAGAAAAAAACGAAGAACAATATATGGTCCGAAGTGGGATCGAACCCGTACTCAGTGGCACCGCGCCTTGCCACGAGAAGCCGAACGCTTGGCACACTACCACGCAGCCAACTAAAAAATTGGCTATTGCAGTAGTGTCTTACACGATGACGTTCTCAATGACTATAGCATAGGGTAACGATCACAGACCGGAAATAAATTGTATATTTGTACTTTCCTATTAATGCAAGTATCTCCCAGTAGGGCTGAATACTTGTGTTGTAGACAAACATTTATTGGACGAAACAGCACGAATAGTAGTTCCCAGTGATTATATACTGGGTACAAATAATAATACATAAATATTATTATATGGGGAACTTCCGAGGCGATAATAGGAAATAATAGAACAAGAAGTATGTGTTAGCACTCGGAAAAATTGACAGACAAACAACAATAGAAAAAAACGAAGAACAATATATGGTCCGAAGTGGGATCGAACCCGTACTCAGTGGCACCGCGCCTTGCCACGAGAAGCCGAACGCTTGGCACACTACCACGCAGCCAACTAAAAATTGGCTATTGCAGTAGTGTCTTACACGATGACGTTCTCAATGACTATAGCATAGGGTAACGATCACAGACCGGAAATAAATTGTATATTTGTACTTTCCTATTAATGCAAGTATCTCCCAGTAGGGCTGAATACTTGTGTTGTAGACAAACATTTATTGGACGAAACAGCACGAATAGTAGTTCCCAGTGATTATATACTGGGTACAAATAATAATACATAAATATTATTATATGGGGAACTTCCGAGGCGATAATAGGAAATAATAGAACAAAGAAGTATGTGTTAGCACTCGGAAAAATTGACAGACAAACAACAATAGAAAAAAACGAAGAACAATATATGGTCCGAAGTGGGATCGAACCCGTACTCAGTGGCACCACTGGGAACTACTATTCGTGCTGTTTCGTCCAATAAATGTTTGTCTACAACACAAGTATTCAGCCCTACTGGGAGATACTTGCATTAATAGGAAAGTACAAATATACAATTTATTTCCGGTCTGTGATCGTTACCCTATGCTATAGTCATTGAGAACGTCATCGTGTAAGACACTACTGCAATAGCCAATTTTTTAGTTGGCTGCGTGGTAGTGTGCCAAGCGTTCGGCTTCTCGTGGCAAGGCGCGGTGCCACTGAGTACGGGTTCGATCCCACTTCGGACCATATATTGTTCTTCGTTTTTTTCTATTGTTGTTTGTCTGTCAATTTTTCCGAGTGCTAACACATACTTCTTTGTTCTATTATTTCCTATTATCGCCTCGGAAGTTCCCCATATAATAATATTTATGTATTATTATTTGTACCCAGTATATAATCACTGGGAACTACTATTCGTGCTGTTTCGTCCAATAAATGTTTGTCTACAACACAAGTATTCAGCCCTACTGGGAGATACTTGCATTAATAGGAAGTACAAATATACAATTTATTTCCGGTCTGTGATCGTTACCCTATGCTATAGTCATTGAGAACGTCATCGTGTAAGACACTACTGCAATAGCCAATTTTTTAGTTGGCTGCGTGGTAGTGTGCCAAGCGTTCGGCTTCTCGTGGCAAGGCGCGGTGCCACTGAGTACGGGTTCGATCCCACTTCGGACCATATATTGTTCTTCGTTTTTTTCTATTGTTGTTTGTCTGTCAATTTTTCCGAGTGCTAACACATACTTCTTTGTTCTATTATTTCCTATTATCGCCTCGGAAGTTCCCCATATAATAATATTTATGTATTATTATTTGTACCCAGTATATAATCACTGGGAACTACTATTCGTGCTGTTTCGTCCAATAAATGTTTGTCTACAACACAAGTATTCAGCCCTACTGGGAGATACTTGCATTAATAGGAAAGTACAAATATACAATTTATTTCCGGTCTGTGATCGTTACCCTATGCTATAGTCATTGAGAACGTCATCGTGTAAGACACTACTGCAATAGCCAATTTTTTAGTTGGCTGCGTGGTAGTGTGCCAAGCGTTCGGCTTCTCGTGGCAAGGCGCGGTGCCACTGAGTACGGGTTCGATCCCACTTCGGACCATATATTGTTCTTCGTTTTTTTCTATTGTTGTTTGTCTGTCAATTTTTCCGAGTGCTAACACATACTTCTTTGTTCTATTATTTCCTATTATCGCCTCGGAAGTTCCCATATAATAATATTTATGTATTATTATTTGTACCCAACCTATGACAAACTGCACCATCAAAGCAAGAGACAGAGTGGAATTGCGCTACTTTGTAGCCAACCTTCGATGCGGAGACGGCACTCATGATGATGTGAAAGTGGCTGTTAAATCCAGTCTGTGTCTAGAACAATCTAGGACGTCATAGTCAGGGGAAATTGCTGTTACGGGGGAGGGGGGGGGGAGTAAGTTTCCCGAACATCTATTATCTGTCTCTGTTGTTTGTTTACTTCTCTTGTATGTGTTTCTCATAAGCTTATCCGTTGTCAAAGATATATGTACCTTGTAGTTCTGTCTTTTGTTAATTTTCCGATGTATTAAGATTGAAGACTTTTAATGACGCCTTGATTGAGTCTACAAATTGAGAAAATGAAAAATATATTGTGCCACAAGTCTATGTATATAAAAAGTGAGAGAATTCTAAGGTGTTAGAAGTGTAAAGAATGTTAAATAGAGCCAATTTTGACATATGGAAACTTTGGACAGTAGATACACAAATGAAAAGACGATTAGAGGCAACAGAGATGTGATTTCCCAGAAGAATGTTGAGAGTTCCCTGGACTGCTAAAAAGACCACCAAGGAGATTATCAATGAAGCCAAAACAAAAAGGGAGCCCCGACAAATATCAGAAGGAAACAGTCGACATTTTTCGAGCACGTCATGAGAAGAGGAAAAATGTTAGAATGTTTGGTCACAACTGACAAAATAAAGGTAAAGAGAGATCACGGAGAACAAAGTGAAAAGAAACTAGATAGCTTGGTGTCATGGCACAGTAAACGGTTAACAACAGAACTGATACGTTACACTGTGGATATACAATTGTGGAAGTGCATGATCGACTACACCAACCAGTATGGTACAAGATGATGATGAGTGTATATTTAAAGCTCGCATTCTGTCCACTTTAAAGGATTTGCCTTGCTGCAGCGAACTATGTAGATGTTCTTTTGGCAGTTTGTAATCTGACTTGTGGACTATATGACCCACCCATTTGTGGATGTACCAGAATGGTGTATCAATGCTGCAGATGTCAGTTGTACTCAAAATAGTGGCATCTAGAATCGTGACATATTATTTCATATTCGAGATCTTGTTCGTGACCAACGCTGGTCTAAATACATAGAGGTAGTTGATCGTCGCAGAATATTTATTTATTCATTAGCTTCCTAAGGCTGACTGTGTGAAAATGATTTCGCTTCCATATGTTAGTACAATTGTGTGTAAAACATAGAAACATTGAAATAATGGAGCAACTATAATGACCTCCAGCTAATAATTGATTCTTTTTCTTCTTTTCTTCTACATTTCAGTTTCCTGTGGAGCATAGGTCTTCAACAAACACTTTCAAAGCCGTTCTGTTCCATGCCATTCTTTTAAATTCTTTTCTATGTTATTGAGTTATTTCTATGTCTTTCCCATCATCTTCATTTCTGCTTCCTTTTGTCTTCTACAAGAATATTTTGATCTTCCTATTTTTGCTTTTTCCTTCTGATTCTAGAAAAGGGCCTGTTGTGTAATACTCTCACTAGGCTTCCGCAGTGTGTGTCCTATCCAGCGCCATCGTCGTCGCTGTATCTCTTTATCCACCGGTATAATTGATTACTGGGGAAGGCTTATCTCATTGTGCAGTTTCTGAGTATAAAAGTGAACACAATGAAGACAAAGAAAGAGTAGTCAGGAGGATTTACATTAAAAACGTCAAGAACAAACTGACCTTGAGAATGATCCCAGCACCGGAGTCCAAGAGGTCACTGTCCAGTGTGAAGGCACCATTTTCAGGCACAAACAATGTGAAGTTGCTTTTCTCAAACTCTTTTGTCAGCTTCAACGTCTTGACTGCCTTGACAAAATCTGTCAGGCCCAACTCATCAGCCTTTTCTACCAAAGTCAACATCTCAATTTCTGTAAATCGTTGAAATAGAACAAAACCAAATTGATGTAATACGTTAGGGTGGTGTTACTTTTATACAAACATATTCTTTGTGAATATATCACTTTTCAAAGATGTGTGTCTCTACTCCTATTACTCGGAAGTCATAACAATTATCACCAACAAGCCCTGCATACAAAGAGAAGAATGGAAGAAGAAAAGATTATAGGAATTATCAAAAGCTGCAACTGTCAAAGTACTTCAAAGTACGTTTGAGAAGTTATCGTTAATTCTACTCATACTTCCTTTTTGCTCTTCCGCTTTTCCCATTTTTTTCCTGGCTATCTTTATCATCAATACTCTTCCTCTCCTTGTAGATTCTTCTAGTATTTAGACTGTTATCTGAGGCTGCAACATCAATGCTCTTTCTGAGATATTCTCTACTATTGTCTATGTTGTTCTTCCTTCTAAATATAAGTGTGTTGTTATTTAATAAATTTAGTAAAGTCATCCTGCACACTTACAAAATATGAAACATTACACATTTCTATTGATATTGAGAGACGTGTCCAGAACAGGGACGCTTGGTAAGGTATACTGCGGGTCCTGTGCATACCCTGACAAATAACAGCAAAGATCATTGGAAAGTCTTGAATTCATTGTCTCTATGCTCTCTTTGGCTCAAAAGGATAGTATATTAGATAGCTAGATGGATGGATGGATGGGTGGGTGGGTGTATGGATGTGTGGGTGGGTGTATGGATGGGTGGAGAGACTGGTGAGTGGGTGGGTTGGTGAATGGATGGTTGGGTGGGTTGGTGGGTGGTGGACAGATCGATGGGTGGATTGATTGATAGATAGATACATAGAGGTTTGGATTGTGTAATTCAAAATATAAACAATAATAAACCATAAATAAAAATTTAATTTATCAAATTATACAAAACTGACAGTAGTAAGTAACCTCCGTTAGTCATAGTGGACTGAATTTTTCAGCGCCCCTAAAAATGATTTTTTTTTCTTCTTTTTTTTCGCCGTGTATTCTCTTTTTCTATGAATGGGTCGTCTTCTTGTTGAGTTGCAGCTTAAGAGTGTGTTTCCAAAGATTGCGATCTGTAGGCAGTTCTTCCCATGCTGCAGGGTTTATGTTCATAGTCTTCATCTCACGTTTACACACGACTACAAATCAAAATTTTGGGCGTCCCTTAGTTCTTTTGCCATCTGCTAGTTGTCCACAGAGTATATCTTTTGGTATGCGGCCATCTTTCATACAGTGTACGTGTCCAACCCAGCGTAATCTACGTTGTTTGAGCAGCGTGTAAATGTTCGAGAGACCTGTGCAAGTAATGACCTCCACGTTTGTCACTTTATCCTTCTAGGTGATACCAAGAATACTGCGCAATTACTTGGTAATGTGGTGCACAGAGGAGTATGCAACAGTCGCCTCCAAATTGCTACAAAGAGCTATGAATGCACTGAATTCATGGACAAATAGATGGTGTATCAGCATCAATACAGACAAATGAAGTACTACACTTTTCACTCTCACCCAAAACAAAAAGCAGGAGCCATCTACATAAACAATGAGCCTGTGAAAGAAGACATACAAGCTACGTATCTCGGAGTTACATTTGATAACAAACTATCTTGGAAACAGCAGATAAATAAGGCAACCGTAAAAGCAAGGAGGAAATTGGCTATTCTAAGAAAGTTGTGTGGAACCACATGGGGTGCGAGTGGGAAAATACTCAGTAAAGTTTACCAACAGAGTATACGCCCACATTTAGAATATGGATCATCTGCATGGTGCTCAGCATAAAACACAACACTGCAAGAACTGGATAAAGTACAAAATCAGGCACTTAGAGTCATCACAGGACCAATGAAATCAACACCAATATTGGAGATGGAGAAATTGTGGAGGCACTGAGAGAACGGAGGGACACAAAGGTGGTGATACAGGCTGAAAAATTTGATTGCATGCCGAGACATCCAATGAAGGACCGATTCCAAAATCTTGCATTGGGACGACTTAAGAGAAGCAGTTTTATCCACCAAGCCAAGCGTATTAGTAGACAAACACCAGACATGCCAAGAGTTTTTAACCGTCTACTGCCCATACCAGAACATACTCCCTGGACAGAGGAATCATGATTATCAATACAAATATGGTCAGAAGTGAAAGGAATAGTTGACAAAGAAGAACAGGTTAGTCTACAGAGAAAAACAATAACTCTCAGTTTCCTGGATGAAGAATACCCACAAGACCTATGGATTCGTGTGTACACAGATGGATCAGCACAGAATGCAGTAAAGAATGGGGGAGCAGGTGCATATACAGAGTACCCAAATAATACTAGCGATATGAATAAAATAGCAACAGGGAAATATTGTCACAATTATGATGCAGAAATACAAGCAATAAAGTTGGCAATAGAAAAACTGCTGAACAGTAATGTTAGCCCACATCCTGTAGTGTTTTTGACAGATGCAAGATCAGTACTCCAGGCACTACAATCCTGAAAATTACCACATCTGCAGACCTTATTGACTGAACTCTGCAAGCACCACAGGGTTGTCCTGCAGTGGATCCCGTCTCACTGTGGAATACCAGGAAATGAGAAAGCAGATCAGTTGGCAAAGGAAGGTTCAACAGGCACACAACTAGATACACCGGTTACATACCATCATAAGAAACAGATAATCAAATCAATCAGAGGACCACAAGCCTCAAATCAGGATGCCTTTCATAATATGAATAGATATGAACAAGTTATCATTATACGCCTCAGAACAGGACACAATCGACTCCATAGTCACATGTATACAAAATTCAAGATCGGGACATCAACTACTTGTACATGTAGTGTTGTGTGTGGCAGGCGCCCCAGACTGCTGAACACATACTTCAAGATTGCACAGAATATAGTAGACTAAGGAAAATCCATTGGCCATTTATACAACACTACAGACAAAACTATATGGGCCACTGCAAGAGTTACAAAAAAACAGTAACATTTATACAGGAAACGACATTGCAGATATAGACAATCGGGTGAACGAAAGATAGATATATAGATCTCACGTTTACACACGTCTACAAATCAAAATTTTGGGCGTCCCTTAGTTCTTTTGCCATCTGCTAGTTGTCCACAGAGTCAGAGTATATCTTTTGGTATGCGGCCATCTTTCATATGGTGTACGTGTCAAACCCAGCGTAATCTACGTTGTTTGAGTAGCGTTCGAGAGAACTTTACAACTAATGACCTCCACGTTTGTCACTTTATCCTTCTAGGTGATACCAAGAATACTGCGCAGACATCGCATATGAAATGCATTTAGCTTCCCTCCTGCTTTGCATAAGTTGTCCAAGATTCGCCGCCAAACAGGAGGATACTAATGATGCAGGCATTGCAAACTGCGGCCTTTTTTTTTTTTTTTTACTGTCAAGTTGCTGTTTTGCCAGACATGCCTAGAAAGACGGGCGAAGGTGGTAGCAGCTTTATCAATGCGGGTGTCAGTTATGTATATTTTTTTGTCGTTGATGACGGACCACAGGTAGCTATACTGCTTCACGACTTCGAGTTTTGTAATTGTCAATAAAGATGGCAGGTGTTGCTTCAATGTCCTGACAGAGTATATTAGTTTTCTGTAAACTTATTGTTAGAACAAAGTTTCTGCAGGCATGCGAAAAGCGATGTACCATGCTCTGGAGTTCTTCTTGACTTTGCGTGACAAGTGCAGCGTCGTCAGCAAATAACAGGCCTCTAATAGGGATAGTCTGATTTTGGACCTTTCCTTTAGTTTTTACGAGATTGAACAACCGACTATCCGATCTAGTATGAAGATAGACTCCGTCGTTCGCTTTTGAGAATGCATGTTTTTATAGAACAGCGAAGAAGATTCCAAATAGGTTCGGAGCAAGAACGCATCCCTGCTAGACACTACCGTGGGTTGTGATGTGCTGCCGTCGTACTGAATGGTGCCCTTCATATCCCCGATTTGACTAGCGTCAGCAGAGTATGTGGGCAGGCTATTTTGGAAAGTATTTTAAAAAGACCGTCCCTGCTGACAAGGTCAAAGGCCTTTGTAAGGTCGATAAATGCGATGAAGAGAGGCTTTTTCTGCTCTCTAGATGTTTCTTGAAGCAGACGTAAAGAGAAAAGCATGTCTGCAGTTGATCTTCAGGATCTAAAGCCGTATTGCGATTCAGGATATATGCTTTCTGCGAGTTTTTGTAGCTTTCCTAAGATGACTCTGGAGAAGGTCTTGCCGATGACGCAGAGTAACGAGATGCCTCTATAGAAGCAGTCGCTTCTATCTCCTTTATTTTTGTAGAGAGTTACAATCTCGAGTCTCTCATATCTTGAGGAATGGTTTTCTCCTTCCAGCATTGATGTAATACTTCAAGCAGGGGATGTAACAGAGCACTTTTGTAGAATGTGGTCAGATCGGGGGGATCCCATCTTGTCCTGGCGCCATGCCGGAGCCAGAAAAAAAAAACTTACAGTAAAATGGAAAATAATGTTAATCTTTGTATACTTTATCTATATTTGAAGTTTTCTTCTGCATTTCAGAATGGCCAAGTCTTTTATCACACCCTTAAAACCAATCTTATGTAACACATTTGCTTCTATACTTAATAGAGATAAGGCATCCAGCCTGCCTTGTTCGATTTCATGACTTTTGGTAGAGGTCTGCGCTCAATTAGTGCTCTTGTTATTATCGTATATATCTGTATGTCATTTTTCCATTTAATGTGGGGGGGGGGCGCCCTTTGTGGTGCTCCCTGCCCTTGATTCCCTAAGCACGTTATTAATTTGCTTATTTACTATACCACAACGTTTTTGGGGAAGAGGAAGCCAGTGCTTATCCTAGCACACTGTCCCCGATTCTTTGAGTATTGTACCCATTTTACTTTCCTGATATTTCGATTTATGATACAGTGTCCAACTGATATTTAACCTATATGAGATGAGGTCTTCACTTATAAGTTCGCAGACACTACGTTGTCGTTGCTGCTGACGCATTCAAAGTGTAACAAATTTTTGTTTTTTTTTCTTTTTCTCTTTTTAAATCAATAATCATCAAAATTTATATACAAAACTTTTTTTTTTAATGATTGTAATTACTGAATAGCACAAGCCAGCTTAAACACAAGACAATCGATCACAAAAACATATCCATAAATAATCATTGAAACAGTAACTCACTCTCAGGGCATCCAAAATCGCCTTTCTGTCTAGTGTAATCCATGGCAACATTCATAAACAACAGTAAGCTCCTTGCGGCCATCCTTACTTTCTTGGCTGAGAAGAAAGGGAACGCAGGAAAAAAAAAAAACATAATGGCAGGCTGTTTAAAAGCAAAACGATCTTCATCACAAGTTCTATTTATTATGACGTGACTCATGCGTTAATAAAATAGAGAGAAAAAAAGAAGAAAAAATCTTACTTGTGGCGGGGATGTAACTACATCCTAAAAGTAAAGCTGATTTTGTTGATACTCTCCCCTGTTGCGCTTTTCATTTTTACAATATCCCAAAGAATTATTTCCCATCTCACACGCAAAAAAATCATTATTGCACAACTGCAAAGAATGACTTATATCAATACAGTAAAAGCAGACGGTTCATTATTCATAATACAACATTTAATATTGACACAATGAATAATCATTGACCCGGTCCATACGTTCTCAGGAATAATCTTGACATTTTCCCCCTAAATTTATATTCGTTCCCTTCCCCAAGGGAATCCAGCGATTATGCCCCCTGTTTGTGAGTTAAATGCTGACTCAACCTCTTCAACTATACGCCATCAGTGGCGTTACCGCTACACTGGAATGTCTCGCGGGGGGGGGGGGGGGGGGAAACGGATCGCGGAAGGAGGTATTAAAAATAGTAATTCAAATCGGCATTGTACTATTGGGGTGCAAAGGGCAGTAACCCTCGTGTCAGGTGATGAGATCTCGGATATAGCTGTCACACGCCATGGAAGCAACTCAAATATAATCAATCATTAAGTGGGCAGCTCATTTGGCGTCGCCCTTGAGGGATTTCAGCTCCAATCTGGATCTTGTAGTTTTCATATGAGGCCTTGTTGATGATCAAAGAGGAAAGGTGGGGGTGACTGTTTCATGTCTTTTATATCTACTGATGGCGTTGTGGGAGGGGGAGGGGGAGAACAACATTTACTGTCTAATCAGTCTAATGATGGTTCGAACAACCATTATTTAATGCTTATTTTATCTAATAGTGGCCGGGAGAATAGATACTTTATGCTTATTTTATCTAATAGTGGCCGGCAGAATAGATACTTTATGCTTATTTTATCTAATAGTGGCCGGGAGAATAGATACTTTATGCTTATTTTATCTAATAGTGGCCGGAGAATAGATACTTTATGCTTATTTTATCTAATAGTGGCGAGGAGAATAGATACTTTATGCTTATTTTATCTAATAGTGGCCGGAGAATATATAGTTTATGCTTATTTTATCTAATAGTGGCGGGGAAAATAAATACTCTATGCTTTATTATTATCTAATAGTGGCGAGGAGAATAGATACTCTATGCTTATTTTATCTAATAGTGGCGAGGAAATAGATACTCTATGCTTATCTTATCTAATAGTGGCGAGGAGAATAGATACTCTATGCTTTTCTTATCTAATAGTGGCGAGGAGAATAGATACTTTATGCTTATCTTATCAATAGTGACGAGGAGGATAGATACTTTATGCTTATCTTATTTAATGGTGGCCAGGACAATAGATACTTTATGCTTATGTTATCTAATAGTGGCCGGGAGAATAGATACTTTATGCTTATTTTATCTAATAGTGGCCGGGAGAATAGATACTTTATGCTTATCTTATTTAATGGTGGCCAGGAGAATAGATACTTATGCTTATCTTATTTAATGGTGGCCAGGAGAATAGATACTTTATGCTTATTTTATCTAATAGTGGCCGGGAGAATAGATACTTTATGCTTATTTTATCTAATAGTGGCCGGGAGAATATATACTTTATGCTTATTTTATCTAATAGTGGCCAGGAGAATATATACTTTATGCTTATTTTATCTAATAGTGGCCGGGAAAATAAATACTTCATGCTTATCTTATCTAATAGTGGCCATTAGAATAGATACTCTATGCGTATCTTATCTAATAGTGGCGAGAAAAATAGATACTCTATGCTTATCTTATCTAATAGTGGCGAGGAGAATATATACTTTAAGCTTATCTTATCTAATAGTGGCGAGGAGAATAGATACTTTAAGCTTATTTTATCTAATAGTGGCGAGGAGAATAGATACTTTAAGCTTATCTTATCTAATAGTGGCGAGGAGAATATATACTTCATGCTTATTTTATCTAATAGTGGCGAGGAGAATATATACTTTAAGCTTATCTTATCTAATAGTGGCGAGGAGAATAGATACTTTAAGCTTATTTTATCTAATAGTGGCGAGGAGAATAGATACTTTAAGCTTATCTTATCTAATAGTGGCGAGGAGAATAGATACTTTAAGCTTATCTTATCTAATAGTGGCGCGGAGAATAGATACTTTAAGCTTATCTTATCTAATAGTGGCGAGGAGAATAGCTACTCTATGCTTATCTTATCTAATAGTGGCGAATAGAATATATACTTCATGCTTATCTTATCTAATAGTGGCGAGGAGAATAGATACTTTAAGCTTATTTTATCTAATAGTGGCGAGGAGAATATATACTCTATGCTTATCTTATCTAATAGTGGCGAGGAGAATATATATTTTATGTTTATCTTATCTAATAGTGGCGAGGAGAATAGTTACTTTAAGCTTATCTTATCTAATAGTGGCGAGGAGAATAGATACTTTAAGCTAATCTTATCTAATAGTGGCGAGGAGAATAGATACTCTATGCTTATCTTATCTAATAGTGGCGAGGAGAATAGATACTCTATGCTTATCTTATCTAATAGTGGCGAGGAGAGAGAATACTCTATGCTTTTCTTATCTAATAGTGGCGAGGAGAATAGATACTCTATGCTTATCTTATTTAATGGTGGCTGCGAGAACAGACACGTAAGGTTTATCTTATCTGATAGCGGCAGGGTGAATAGGTATTTGATGCTTTTCATATCTTATAGCTGCGGGGAAAATAAATAGTTTATGCTAATCTTATCTAATAATGGCTGGGGTAAAACTTATTGTATGTCTGTCTCATCTTGTAAATGAGCAAGAAAATAGTTAGAAAATATTTATGTCTATGTCATCTGATTGTGGCCGATAGAATAATTACTTTATGTCTATGTAATCTGATTGTGGACGGTAGAATAATTACTTTATGTCTATGTCATCTGATTGTGGACGGTAGAATAATTACTTTCTGTCTATGTCTTCTGACTGAGGCCGGGAGAATAATTACTTTATGTCTATGTCATCTGATTGTGGACGGGAGAATAATTACTTTATCCCCTGTCTCATCTCATGAGGGCTAGGGACGTCACTATAATTTTCCCGGATTTCAATGTCCAAACTGCTGTTTGAGGCAGCAATACAAATTGAGTCTGTCGTTGAAAAAACAAACAACCGAAGATCAGCTCTCAATTGACCAACGATGGATGGATGGTCGTCAAAATAAAATACTTGCGAGAGAGTAACAAATAAAAAGATGATCAGAGGCCACAGGGGTGATCTTTCTCAGAAGAATGTTGAAAGTTCTCTTGACAGCTAAAAAGACCAATGAGGAAATTATTAAAGAGGCCAACACAGGAAGGGAGCTCATAAGAAACATCCGAAAGAAAAAATCAACATTTTTCGGGCACATCACGAGAAGAGGAAAGTTGGAATACGTGGTTGTAAGTGGCAAAATAATGGAAAGAGAGATCGCGGACAACAAAGAGAGAAAATACTGGATAGCTTGGTGTCATGGCATGGAAAGCAGTCAACAACAGAATTTATACTATGCACGGTGGACAGAAGATTGTGGAAGGACATGATCGCCTACGCCAACCGGTATGGCACGTGATAATGATTATGTGAGAGAGTGTCACGAGCATCAACGGAGAGAAACGTGCTTCATCCTGCTGTGAACCACAGAGACAAATATAAATGTAACGGTAGAAAAAGAGCATACTATTTATATCGACAACAAAGGCGTATCTAGTTAATAAACTGGAGGGAACTAGGAAAGTTGGGGACCTAGACAGATTTGGAGAAGAACCGTCCAGACCGAAGAAAAGGCTGCAGGATGTACGTGGATTCAGTTGGAGAAGATAGCACAGTATCGGGTCCGTTGGCAGATAGTAAAAAAGTAAAAAGTAAAGTATCCCCAGTCACGCCAAGTGGCGTATAGGGAAATGTGGTGTTAGTGACCCTATATTTTACAGACCTTCAGCACATGATTGTTGGGGTAATGTGGTCGGTATTACGCCCGTGCTGCTTTACTTTCCCAGAAAAAAATCCGGTACCCATTTAAGGCTGGGTGAACCCGGAAGCCGTCGGTTGGGATCGAACCCTACTCCTTGTCCTTTGTAGTCCAGTTCACTAACCACTGAGCTATCGCGGCTCTTAAATAACTACTGCAACATGTTATTTCTAAATGTTCATTTGATAATGTAGAAGAAATAAGCGATAATTTATCTTCTGTATTTTAAAAAAAATAGGACCCGCGATAGCTCAGTGGTTAGTAAACTGGACTACAAAGGACAAGAGGTGGTGTTCGATCCCAACTGACGGCTCCAGTTCACCCAGTTTTAAATGGGTACCGGATTTTTTTTCTTTGAAAGTAAAGCGGCGTAATACCGACCACATTAGCCCAAAATCATGTGCTGAAGGTCCGTAAAATTTATGGTCACTAACACCATATTCCCTATAGGCCACTTGGCGTGACGGGGGCACTTTACTTTTACTTTTATTTTTAAAATGTGCCCCGAATGTTCAAATAAAATTGTTACGCCACTGAGTCAAACTTTCATGAGTTGACCTTCATACTGAAAGCATGTTTTAAACAAAGGAGAATAATTACTTGACCTCTCGTTATGTTAGACTTTAGCCTTAGAATATTTTTACACCAGACTTTTACAGCCAATGGTTGAATAAAAAAATATAGTGCAAGAGATTACTATTGGGTGAGCCATTAGTTACGAAGGAGTCTCTGTGGCTGAGTGGTTAGTGTGCGCGCTTCCTGATCAGATGTGTCCAGATTCGATCCCCAGAAGAGGCGGATTTTATTATTTTTGGACTGACAAAGCTCCTGTGTTCACCCAACCTATACAAATTCGTACCAGAGATTTTACTGGGAAATGTAGACGGCCTGACGTAATGCCGACCACATCACCAAAAGATGTGCCGTGATCATAGAAAAAAGTTTTTTTTCCCCCCACATTTCCCATATGTCTATCAAAGTAAAGTAAAGTACCCCCGTCACGCCGAGTGACGTATAGGGAATATGTTAGTGACCATAAATTTTGCAGACCTTCGGCACATGCTTTTTGGGGTAATGTGGTCGGTATTACGCCCGTGCCGCTTTACTTTCCAAGAAAAAAAATCCGGTACCCATTTAAGGCTGTGTGAACCCGGAAGCCGTCGGTTGGGATCGAACCCTACCTTTTGTCCTTTGTAGTCCAGTATCACTAACCACTGAGCTATCGCGGCTCCCATATGTCTATCAAGGCGTGGAGGAAATCTTTACTGTATGTAAAGTATGAAGTGGCTTTTAAGCAATGAATAACTTGTGTAAACTTTATTTACACACGACATCATTATCGTCATCCAGAGATCATCATCATCACCATCGTTATCACTAAAACATCGTCACCATAAATACCATGTCTGTTGGTGTTGGCAATCGTGTCTTTTTTTACAGCATTCTGTCTGTATGCATGTTTATCAATTCTTCTATTGTCTTCCTATAATGATATTCTCGCTGTCTGGTATCTTTTCCCCTTGTTTTCATATGCATATTCTTACTTTATTTTTTTTCCAGTTGTCACGCACGAAGTTTCGTTTGTTCCCTTTTCATAAAATAATGTCAAAAATTATTATCGTTTTCTCCTAATATTGATATAAACATTATTTCTTTCAGAAATAATGCCCTCTTTCAGAATATCTGCGCTATTGTTTTCTGCTGCCTGTGGTATTCTCAGTTCTTTTTTCTGTGAAACTATATTTCTTAATAGCAAAAAGACAGAAGTAATGGTAGTAACACAGAAAAAGACATCACCGCAATGCACAATAAACACAAGTGGAACAATATTAGAAAAGGTAAATGCGTTTAAATATCTGGGAACAATGTTAACCTCAGATGGTAGATGTACAACAGAGGTGAGATGCAGAATGGCTCAGGCAAAAGCAGTTTTGCAAAAAATTAAAAAGATACTATGCAATCCATTTTTGACAATAGAAACAAGAATGAGAGTTCTTAAATGTTATGTAGAGCCAGTCTTAACATATGGATGTGAATCTTGGACAAAAGGACAACAGACAAGGAAATCATTTGAGTTTGTAGAAATGTGGTTTTACAGAAGAATGTTGAGAATGCAATAGACAGCTAAGAAGAGAAATGAAAACGCTATGAAAGAGGCCAAAGCAAAAAGAGAGCTAATTTCCTAAATTAGGAAGAAACAATCATCATTTTTGGCCATATAATGAGAGGGGAACAGCTGGAGTATATTGTAACAACTGCGATAATTGAGGGACGAAGAGATAGATGAAATCAAACAGAAAAGATATCAGACAGCTTAAGAGAATGGCTTGGCAGAAGGTCAATAACAGAAATGATAAATAACTGGAGATCAAAAGTTGTGGAGAGACATGATCACCTACGCCAGCAGGCATTGTACTTGATGATGTAATTTCTGTAAATGTACTCAGTAAACGAACACAACTTACATTTATCAATGCATGTCCTATATAATACACGTGCTGACATATGAGTGTCAAAGTTGGAAATTCACTCGACTTTAGATAGGAAATTAATAGAAACCTTTGTCAGTCATAGTTGACTTTAGATAGGAAATTAATAGAAACCTTTGTCAGTCATAGTTGACTTTAGATAGGAAATTAATAGAAACCTTTGTCAGTCATAGTTGACTTTAGATAGGAAATTAATAGAAACCTTTGTCAGTCATAGTTGACTTTAGATAGGAAATTAATAGAAACCTTTGTCAGTCATAGTTGACTTTAGATAGGAAATTAATAGAAACCTTTGTCAGTCATAGTTGACTTTAGATAGGAAATTAATAGAAACCTTTGTCAGTCATAGTTGACTTTAGATAGGAAATTAATAGAAACCTTTGTCAGTCATAGTTGACTTTAGATAGGAAATTAATAGAAACCTTTGTCAGTCATAGTTGACTTTAGATAGGAAATTAATAGAAACCTTTGTCAGTCATAGTTGACTTTAGATAGGAAATTAATAGAAACCTTTGTCAGTCATAGTTGACTTTAGATAGGAAATTAATAGAAACCTTTGTCAGTCATAGTTGACTTTAGATAGGAAATTAATAGAAACCTTTGTCAGTCATAGTTGACTTTAGATAGGAAATTAATAGAAACCTTTGTCAGTCATAGTTGACTTTAGATAGGAAATTAATAGAAACCTTTGTCAGTCATAGTTGACTTTAGATAGGAAATTAATAGAAACCTTTTTCAGTCATAGTTGACTTTGGATTTTGCAGCGCCTCTAGGAAATTTTTTTTCCTATCGACGTGTATTTTCTTTTATATGAATCTATTTTCTTTTTGTTTGAGTTGGAGCTTTAGAATGTGTTTCAAAAGATTACGATCTGCGGCTATTTCGTCCAAGACTGCAGTGTTTATAGTCAGAATCTTCATATCACGTTTACACACGTCTACAAACTGGACTTTTGGGCGCCCGTTATTATTTTGCCATCTGCTAGTTATCCATAGCGTATATCTTATGGTATGCGGCCATCATTCAGACATAGAAGATTAGATGTCTTTGAAAACAAATGTCTAAGTAGGATCTCAAACATAAGCTGGAAAGAATACATTTCAAATGAACCGATAACAGACGAATCAAAATAAGAATGTGTTTCGAGTTTTATCAGAAGAAGGCGTGGAAATACATTGGCCATTTGCTTAGAATGAATGAAGAAAGACTTCCCCGTAGACTTTCATGTGGAAACCATCTGAAGAAAGAAAACACGGGAGACCAAGAGAATCGCAATGCAGAATAATAAATAAGGAAGGATGAATCATAGAACTAAGAAACAAGCAACATCTACAATAACTATCAATAAATCGTGGAGAATTATGATTTCCGCCCTGCCGTCTTCGGCCCGAGACGAAAATTAGTGAAAAAAAAGAAAAAAGAATGCCTATTGTTTGACCCTTAAAACAACTAAAAATGAAAAGATAACTACTAAACACAATTAGAACAAGACAAATGCGATTTTTGGTCCATGTTAAAAGACACATAAAAGTAAGCCTAATAAAAGTAATCCTGGAGGAGAAAATACAAGAAAAAAGAGGCAGAGGTAGACCAAAACTAACATGGACGAGTAACATCAAAAGATGGACAAACCAGCCTATGACCGTCTGTATCATCAAAGCAAGAGACAGTGCAGAATGGCGCTCCATGGTAGCCAACCTTCGTTGCTGAGATGGCATTCGATGATGATTGTTTGACCCTTAAAAGTTGTTTTCTTTTTTTTCCGATGCACTACTAAGTAATGAAGATTCCTCTACATTTTTCTTCTTCAGGCTTATCATAATGTGCAGGAATAATCAAGAATGTATAGCTCGCTTTTCTGGCAGAGAAAAACGAATGGTAACAACAAAGATGAAGTTATCAGCTACTCATAGCGCCCGGATCGGTGAACCAGAACTATCCAGACACCACTCCACCTCTTCGTGGTGCCTCTAGTAAAAACTAAACAGTCTAGTCTGGCCAAGTGATCAAGAGGGAAGACAACCCGGTACTCAAAAACGCCATGCCGAAGTCAGATGTACTGAGCCTTTAAGGGGCAAATATCACAGTTTTGCTGAACGACACACATCATTAAAACCCACTTAACGTCATTTTAAGGGCTGATGACGGAAAAGTATTGGATGCTTCGAGAACGGTGAACCTTAACTATCCAGGAGATCATTTATTTCTTTTAGTCATGGGAGCCTTGGAAGCATAGTTGGGAAAACCACCCGACTGGGCTACTGACGTTCGGACAATCTGTGTCGATTCCCGCTGGTGGCAGTGTGAATTGTAATCATAGTTTAAAAAAAAAAAAAAATACTCCCATGGTCGACTGAACCGCTGGTATAAATAGGTACCAGGGTATTACTCTGAGAAGGTGAAGAATGCCGCCTCACATCGTAAGTTTTGATGCTTGAAGCGACATTATCCAGAAGTCTCCGAACACTTCTGGATAGGCGGCCGAGCACATATGGGTGAAAACTTGCGTGCTAAGTTGGCAATTCAAGTCTCGTACTTGGCCTTCACTTTCTTGTGGCCATTGCCTGAAGACAAACAGACAGTAAACTCTTCTAGTATTGTCACGTGATACTGTTGTGGAGTTTCTCTGACGCTTCCAAACTTTCTTACTCTGATATGCGGCTACTAA
The DNA here is from genome assembly GCA_032433765.1 of Megaustenia siamemsis. NCBI lineage: Eukaryota > Metazoa > Mollusca > Gastropoda > Stylommatophora > Ariophantidae > Megaustenia > Megaustenia siamemsis. The sequence goes on along the minus strand of JAVIAB010000139.1, from coordinate 31,157,830 downwards.
GACGCGGACCACGGTCAAGGGAGAAAAGAATTAGAGCCACTTTCACCAGCCACGTATGTTGTAGAGCCACTGCCACCTGCTACGTATGTTGTAGAGCCACTGTCGCCTGCCACGTATGTTGTAGAGCCACTGCCACCTGCTACGTATGTTGTAGAGCCACTGTCGCCTGCCACGTATGTTGTAGAGCCGCTGTCACCTGCTACGTATGTTGTAGAGCCGCTGCCACCTGCTACGTATGTTGTAGAGCCGCTGTCACCTGCTACGTATGTTGTAGAGCCGCTGTCACCTGCTATGTATGTTGTAGAGCCGCTGTCACCTGCTACGTATGTTGTAGAGCCACTGTCACCTGCCACGTATGTTATAGAGCCACTGTCACCTGCCACGTATGTTGTAGAGCCGCTGTCACCTGCTACGTATGTTGTAGAGCCGCTGTCACCTGCCACGTATGTTGTAGAGCCGCTGTCACCTGCTACGTATGTTGTAGAGCCACTGTCACCTGCTACGTATGTTGTAGAGCCACTGTCACCTGCCACGTATGTTGTAGAGCCGCTGTCACCTGCCACGTATGTTGTAGAGCCACTGTCACCTGCCACTTATGTTGTGGAGCCACTGTCACCTGCCACGTATGTTGTAGAGCCACTGTCACCTGCCACGTATGTTGTAGAGCCGCTGTCACCAGCCACGTATGTTGTAGAGCCGCTGTCACCTGCCACGTATGTTGTAGAGCCGCTGTCACCTGCCACGTATGTTGTAGAGCCACTGTCACCTGCCATGGATGTTGAAGAGCCACTGTCACCTGCCACGTATGTTGTAGAGCCACTGTCACCTGCCACGTATGTTGTAGAGGCGCTGTCACCTGCCACGTATGTTGTATAGCCACTGCCACCTGCCACGTATGTTGTAGAGCCGCTGTCACCTGCCACGTATGTTGTAGAGCCACTGTCACCTGCCACGTATGTTGTAGAGCCGCTGTCACCTGCTACGTATGTTGTAGAGCCGCTGTCACCTGCTACGTATGTTGTAGAGCCGCTGTCACCTGCCACGTATGTTGTAGAGCCGCTGTCACCTGCTACGTATGTTGTAGAGCCACTGTCACCTGCCACGTATGTTGTAGAGCCACTGTCACCTGCTATGTATGTTGTAGAGCCACTGTCACCTGCCACGTATGTTGTAGAGCCGCTGTCACCTGCTACGTATGTTGTAGAGCCACTGTCACCTGCCACGTATGTTGTAGAGCCGCTGTCACCAGCCACGTATGTTGTAGAGCCGCTGTCACCTGCTACGTATGTTGTAGAGCCACTGTCACCTGCCACGTATGTTGTAGAGCCGCTGTCACCTGCTACGTATGTTGTAGAGCCACTGTCACCTGCCACGTATGTTGTAGAGCCACTGTCACCTGCCACGTATGTTGTAGAGCCGCTGTCACCTGCTACGTATGTTGTAGAGCCACTGTCAACTGCCACGTATGTTGTAGAGCCACTGTCACCTGCCACGTATGTTGTAGAGCCACTGTCACCTGCCACGTATGTTGTAGAGCCACTGTCACCTGCCACGTATGTTGTAGAGCCACTGTCGCCTGCCACGTATGTTGTAGAGCCGCTGTCACCTGCCACGTATGTTGTAGAGCCACTGTCACCTGCCACGTATGTTGTAGAGCCGCTGTCACCTAGTACGTATGTTGTAGAGCCATTGTCACCTGCCACGTATGTTGTAGAGCCACTGTCACCTGCTACGTATGTTGTAGAGCCGCTGTCACCTGCTACGCATGTTGTAGAGCCACTGTCACCTGCCACGTATGTTGTAGAGCCACTGTCACCTGCCACGGATGTTGTAGAGCCGCTGTCACCTGCCACGTATGTTGTAGAGCCACTGTCACCTGCTATGTATGTTGTAGAGCCACTGTCACCTGCCACGTATGTTGTAGAGCCGCTGTCACCTGCTACGTATGTTGTAGAGCCACTGTCACCTGCCACGTATGTTGTAGAGCCGCTGTCACAAGCCACGTATGTTGTAGAGCCGCTGTCACCTGCTACGTATGTTGTAGAGCCACTGTCACCTGCCACGTATGTTGTAGAGCCGCTGTCACCTGCTACGTATGTTGTAGAGCCACTGTCACCTGCCACGTATGTTGTAGAGCCGCTGTCACCTGCTACGTATGTTGTAGAGCCGCTGTCACCTGCCACGTATGTTGTAGAGCCGCTGTCACCTGCTACGTATGTTGTAGAGCCGCTGTCACCTGCTACGTATGTTGTAGAGCTACTGTCACCTGCCACGGATGTTGTAGAGCCACTGTCACCTGCCACGTATGTTGTAGAGCCGCTGTCACCTGCTACGTATGTTGTAGAGCCACTGTCACCTGCTACGCATGTTGTAGAGTCACTGTCACCAGCCACATATGTTGTAGAGCTACTGTCACCTGCTACGTATGTTGTAGAGCTACTGTCACCTGCCACGGATGTTGTAGAGCTACTGTCACCTGCCACGTATGTTGTAGAGCTACTGTCACCTGCCACGGATGTTGTAGAGCTACTGTCACCTGCTACGTATGTTGTAGAGCTACTGTCACCTGCCACGGATGTTGTAGAGCTACTGTCACCTGCCACGTATGTTGTAGAGCTACTGTCACCTGCCACGTATGTTGTAGAGCCACTGTCACCTGCCACGTATGTTGTAGAGCCGCTGTCACCTGCTACGTATGTTGTAGAGCCACTGTCACCTGCTACGCATGTTGTAGAGTCACTGTCACCAGCCACGTATGTTGTAGAGCTACTGTCACCTGCCATGTATGTTGTAGAGCTACTGTCACCTGCCACGGATGTTGTAGAGCTACTGTCACCTGCCACGGATATTGTAGAGCCGCTGTCACCTGCCACGGATGTTGTAGAGCCGCTGTCACCTGCCACGGATGTTGTAGAGCCGCTGTCACCTGCCACGGATGTTGTAGAGCCGCTGTCACCTGCCACGGATGTTGTAGAGCCACTGTCACCTGCCACGGATGTTGTAGAGTCACTGTCACCTGCTACACATGTTGTAGAGCTACTGTCACCTGCCACGTATGTTGTAGAGCCGCTGTCACCTGCCACGTATGTTGTAGAGCCGCTGTCACCTGCCACGTATGTTGTAGAGCCACTGTCACCTGCCACGTATGTTGTAGAGCCACTGTCACCTGCTACGCATGTTGTAGAGTCACTGTCACCTGCTACGCATGTTGTAGAGCTACTTTTACCTGTCACGCATGTTACAGAGCCTTTGTCACCTGACACGCATGCCGTTGAGTCACTGGGATCTGTCACACATGTTGCAAGAGGTGATTAAGGATGTTGTGGTCAAAGTCTTCGCTGGTACTAGAGAGTTAATGCATTTGCGCTGAAGCCATCTTCAGTGCTTTCGGTTGTGTAAGACGAGTGTGCTTTATAGCAAAACATATGCAGAGAATGGGGGATGGGCATTATGGAGTTGTCCGTTGAGCAATGAAGGTGTTCGTTAGCAAAACTAAACTTTAGCCTGCCCCCAATTTGTGCGCATCTCTTCTTTTGTATATACAACAATTTGTTGTCTTCGCGGGCAACGTAAGAGTGATTCTATGCTGCCTCTTTCTCTTTTCTCATTTCTAATTTCGTCTATTCTGCCCACATTGGATGCTTACTTTAAATATTGTATTTACACAGTGACCTTAATCTTCCTTCATGAGAGAGGAATAATAGAACAAAGAAGTATGTGTTAGCACTCGGAAAAATTGACAGACAAACAACAACAGAAAAAAACGAAGAACAATATATGGTCCGAAGAGGGATCGAACCCGTACTCCCTGGCACCGCGCCTTGCCACGAGAAGCCGAACGCTTGGCACACTGCCACGCAGCTAACTAAAAAATTAGCTATTGTAGCAGTGTATTACACGAAGACGTTCTCAATGACTATAGCATAGGGTAACGATCACAGACCGGAAATAAGTTGTATATTTGTACTTTCCTATTAATGCAAGTATCTCCCAGTAGGACTGAATACTTGTGTTGCAGACAAACATTTATTGGACGAAACAGAACAAATAGTAGTTTCCAGTGGTTATATACTGAATACAAATAATAATAAATAAATATTATTATATAGGGAACTTCCGAGGCGATAATAGGGAATAATAGAACAAAGAAGTATGTGTTAGCCACGATGTCTGAGACTCGGGATTTTTATTTCACCCCGATAGAAAAAATCCTTTCTGTCTACCGCGGGCTTCGAACACCGAACGTCAGCTTTTGAGGCAGCGGAACAGTGATTATAGCCGCACGGCCACGCGCACCTCATCGCTGACGACAAAGAGAGAGAATACTAGATAGCCTGGTTTCATGGCATGGAAAACAGCCAACAACAGATTTGATACGATGCCCTGTGGGTAAAAGATTGTAGGAAGACATGATCGCCTACACCAGCTGGTATGGCACATGATGATAATGATGTGTTGCAGGAGAGATCATAATATTATAGCTTATGGAATTATAAATTGAAGGAATGTTAGAAACACTAGGAATTACAACATGAATGGGAAACAATAACAAAGAACTGAAAACTATATGCGCCACACCCCCTTCTCAATGCTAAAAGGCAAATAAGGAAAGATTACCAAGAAGAAACATTTCGCACAAAGAACCACTATTGTTGTCAAAAACATTATTAGCTGTAGAGAATATATTTGAGCCACCCTGTGCAAATGGAGCCGCGATAGTTCAGTGGTTAGTGAACTGGACTATAAAGAACAAGAGGTAAGGTTCATTCCCAACCGACGGCTTCTGAGTTCACCCAGCCTTAAATGGGTACCGGATTTTTTTTTCTTGAAAAGTAAAGCGGCACGGGCGTAATGCCGACCACATTACCCCATATTATCACTAACACCATATTCCCGATACGCTCCACTTGGCGTGACGGGGGTCATTACTTTACTTTTTTTTTACCCTGCGCAAATGAGAATACAGGATTCAATAGATACAGTAATGCGTGAAGAACAGGCTGGGTTTAGAAAAGGGAGAAGCTGTATTGACCACATTTTCACTCTACGACTTATATTGGAGGAACACATTGAAAAGCAAAAACCTTTTGTACTTAACTTCATCGACTTCAAAAAAGCATTTGATAGTATTCATAGAGATTCTTTGTGGAAAATTCTGAAGCAATATGGTTTACCATCAAAAATCATAAATATTATCAAAGACATGTATGATGGTTACACATGTGCAGTTCGAACAGAGGAAGGACTGAGCGAATGTTTCCCAATAGAAACTGGGGTTAAACAAGGATGTATTTTATCGCCCTTGTTATTTGGAATTGTTATGGACTTCATAATGAAGAAATGCTGCACTGGTAATAAAGGCATCGAATGGATACAAGGAGACCATTTGGAGGACCTCGACTTTGCTGATGACATAGTTCTCATCAGCAGTCAGATAAAAACGATGCAGGAAAACACAAATGAACTATCATCAATAGCCAGCAAAATTGGGCTTGAGATCAATCATGAAAAGACTAAAGTCATGACTAGTTTAATTCCAACAGGTGACAAAATATACCAATGCCTAATATACGAGGATGAAAACCTGCTACAACAGCATTTAACATCTCTAGATAAAAGCTGCACAAACTACAGTATGAAAATTAACACAGCAAAACAGAGGCTATAAGAATAAGCAAATTAAGACACCCATTAAACATCAAGATCAAAGACAAAGATATAAAACAAGTAGAGGAATTCAAGTATTTAGGCACAATGTTCACAGAAGATGGAAAATTAGACAGAGAAATTGACATGCGAATACAAAAAGCAAATGCTGTCACATACCAGCTTTCACCATTGCTAAGACATCCAAACATTTCTATGCCAGCTAAACAACAAATGATAAATAGCATCTTCATACCAACTTTGTGCTATGAAAGTCAAACATGGACCCTTTCTAAATCACATTTAAGAAAGATCAATACATGTGAGATGCGATGCTTGAGAAAAGTAACAAACAACACAAGAAGAGATAGAATACCAAATGAAACCATAAGAAAAATGGTAGGAACAAAACCTGCCAAGAATATATAGAACAACAACAACTTAAATGGCTTGGCCACCTGGTCAGAATGAATCCTCACCAATCACCATCAAGGGCGTTCTTCTCGAGAATGCATGGAAAAAGACCAAGAGGAAGACCCAGAAAAGATGGATAGATGCAGTGACAGAGACATGTAACAACAAAGGAAAATCACTAATTCAGACAATTCGAGCAGCACAAGAACGACAAATGATATAAACCACGACACCTTTTAGGTATCAGTGAAAGAGAAAAGAAGAAGAAGAAGAAGACAAAATATACATGGAAAACAAACCAGTAGAAGAGATCGATCACTTTATCTATCTTGGAAGTCACATTGATCGAGAAGGGATACGAGCAAAGAAATTAAAATCAGAATAGCTAAAGCAGCAATGTCTTTCAGAAGCCTTGAAAAGTTGTGGAAATCAAAACTTATCAGCACAAACACAAAACTTAGGCTATTCAAATCAAATGTACTATCAACCTTACGTATGCGTGTGAAAGCTGGAAAACAACAAGAGATATAGAAACAAAGTTGAACGCATTCGAAAATAAATGTCTAAGGAAAATACTTGGTATAGCATGGAACGAATTCAAAACAAATGAGGAAATTAGAGAAATCGCCAATCAACCACTAATATCTTCAGTAATAAAGAAAAGACGATGGTCATACGTTGGACATGTGATGAGAAGAGATAATAACCGAATAGCAAAGCAAGCCCTCATATGGGAAACAACAGGTAAAAGAAAAAGAGGAAGACCCAGGGAGACACTGAGAAGAACATTGATGAGAGAGGCAAGAGCAGCAGGAGTCGGCTCCCTCAATGAGATAGAACTGCTTGCACAGAACAGAGACAGATGGCGAGATTTGATAAAATATCTTTAAAAGAAAACTGCTAGAACAAAAAATCATATAGGAGAAGGTGTATCTTGGTCTACGCCCTATGGGCCGGTTACGGCTCGAAAGGTCAATAGATAGATAGAAATGAGAATAGATAAAGGAGAACAGGCTGGGTATTATTTGTTATCATTGAACTACTTACATCATCTTGCATTTGTAGGCAGTCTCTGACTCATCGCAGACCTGAGAAGTGGTACTGAAGTGACGTAACAGCTGGTGGTTGGTCTCCGTGGTGTTAGCGACCTCCTCTGACTCACGCTCGCACACGTGCTGTCTGTGGACACAAAGACATGAACTCGATATGATGTCATTGTTTGAAGAGAATGAAAACGGATCAACTCCTTTTAAAAACCAGTACTTGGAATTCCACGAAACAAAACAAAGCTCAGCTATTTATAATAAACACAAAATAATGAATAAATTACATGTCAAATGATTTTAAACACTTGGTAAAAATGATGAAACCTATTAATTATTTTATGGATTCAATTCTATAGGGAGCAGGTAGTGAATATCATTCAAACCTATCCTTCTCCAAACGGGCTCCTTCATGGTTTGGTAGGATCCACATTTCTCTGTAACGATGTAACACAAACCTAAACCTGTGCTCCACGTGGCGACAGCACTAAATATACGGCTTCTACCATCCAGTTTTAAAGGTAATAACTCCACCCTACCCCTAGCCAGCGACCCCACATAAACGGGATACAAGTCATAACACATTCTCCTTCTTCTTCTTTGCTTTTACTTTTCTTCCTAATTTGTCTTTCAGCGTCGAGAGGATATATAATTTGCGATCTTTTGCTCTTCTGTTCTCTGCTGCTGTTATGTTTCATAGTGCTTCTAATATTCCGTCAATCCATCTTTTTCGTGGTAGGCCCTGGGTCTGGTGTTCTTGCACGTCTATTGAAGGCTCGTTGTGTTGTGTTTGTATCACTCTGCCTTGTCACGTGACCAAACCATGTTCCTCTAACATACTTCATCCTAGCCAATGTTAATTTTCTTGTTGTTCTTGAATCTAGGGCCAGGACTGGCACAGCTGTTCAAATAATAACTTTAATAACAAAGCGGTAAAGGTAGCCGCGGTGGCTGAGTGGTTAGTGCGCATGCTATTGATCAGATAGGCATGAGTTCAATTTCCAGATGTCGTGAATTTACTTTCGTGAGCCTATTCCGCGCTACCAATCCAGTGTTTCAGAGTGTGCAAATGTAAAGCAATCTCTTGATTAAATAAAGAAACCTAACAAAATATCAACAACTGACAAAGAAGAGACCAAACCACCATATTCAGACTGAGAACTGATCATGTACCATTAAATAACCACATCAATACAATACAAGGAAACCAAACTCCAGCATGTCTGCTCTAAGGTCATCCACTTGATATAGCGGAAACATCACCTGTTTGGTTGTCCAAAGGTCACGGACATCAGAGCACGTTTACCTCCACAAAGATCTGATAAGTGGAATACCTTGTACAGAACTACAAAGGAACTCAAAAATACCTGCAGATATCATTATAAGGTATTGGGCTGAAGGGCGCCAGAATACAGGCAACAACAAGAGATACCAGTTGTAACAACAAATAACAACAAGAACAAAACAGAGCTAACACAGCTACAACTTCCTGTCAGTGACAGACTTATGTACCTTTGCACCAGAACGTAAGGGCATTTATATATAAATGATACCATGACGTATAACAAAGCCCGGGCTGAAAGCGGTCAGAAACTCTTAGCTGATTGTTTGTGCCAGGATCAGTGAACCAGACCTGATCAAGATCCTACTCCACCTCCAAGCCGCAAGCCTGGAAACAGACTATCCCATTGAGATGGGATAAAAAAAGGAGCCAATCCGGTTCTCAAAAATATCATTAAGTCGGATGTGTTGGGCCGCAAATAACAGATATTGCAGTTCGCTGTAATCCCTAAACAAAGAAGCGAGCCTGCTCACCATTTCACGTTCGTTCCTCTAAAGGAAAGACAATCAATGGAATTAGTCATTAGTGATCGCAGAAGAAGAAATAGATAATTAACTCACCCTTTCTACAGAGAAAACGTTATTAACGGTAAGAAGATACAATCTTCTAATAAATAATAAAAACAAACCCAAGAAAACTAAAATAGACAGAGAGAGAGAGAGAGAGAGAGAGAGAGTCATATTAAAACAGTGTAAAATGTATTTCTGTGTTAAAAGCGATGCCAAAACGACAGGCCAAATTGTTTTCTTTTCGATCATCTGCAGACCAGGTGGCTGGAACTCGGCTCGAAGCAGGAAACTGGTTTTTTTTTTCTCTGTTCTTGATCAACACAAGAACCTACAACCTACAGAGGGCGTTCTCTGCCTTCGAAAATACAGGCCAGTAATTTTATCTGATGAAAAAGTATGACGTAGTGCTCATGTCGTGCATAAAATTGGCGATGACCTGGGAAAATCTTGGCACTAACACCTTGTTTACTTGTACGTCACAAGGCGCTAGAGGTAAACGATTCGTTTTTATCTTTTATATATCTGAGAGAGATGGATGTTGAATAGATGCGAGAGTGAGAGATTAATGTTGAAAAGAAACGAGAGGGAGAGATTAATGTTGAAAAGAAACGAGAGGGAGAGATTAATGTTGAAAAGAAACGAGAGGGAGAGATTAATTTTGAAAAGAAACTAGAGGGAGAGATTAATGTTGAAAAGAAACGAGAGGGAGAGATTAATGTTGAAAAGAAACGAGAGGGAGAGATTAATTTTGATAAGAAACGAGAGGGAGAGATTAATGTTGAAAAGAAACGAGAGTGAGAGATTAATGTTGAAAAGAAACGAGAGGGAGAGATTAATGTTGAAAGAAACGAGAGGGAGAGATTAATGTTGAAAAGAAATGAGAGTGAGAGATTAATGTTGAAAAGAAACACGAGAGTGAGAGATTAATGTTGAATAAAAACGAGAGTGAGAGATTAATGTTGAAAAAAAGGAGAGTGAAAGATTAATGTTGAAAAGAAACAACAGTGAGAGATTAATGTTAAATAAAACCTAGAAAAAGATAGATGGATTTTGAAAAGAAACGAGAGTGAGAGACTGATGTTGAAAAGAAACGAGAGTGAGAGACTGATGTTGAAAAGATACGAGAGTGAGAGACTGATGTTGGAAAGATACGAGAGTGAGAGACTGATATTGGAAAGAAACGTGAGTGAGAGACTGATGTTGAAAAGAAACGAGAGTGAGAGACTGATGTTGAAAAGATACGAGAGTGAGAGACTGATGTTGGAAAGATACGAGAGTGAGAGACTGATATTGGAAAGAAACGTGAGTGAGAGACTGATGCTGAAAAGAAACGAACGAGATAGGTGGATTTTGAAAATAAAGAGAGAGAGAGAGAGAGAGAGAGAGAGAGAGAGAGAGAGAGATGAATGTTGAAATGAAACGAGAGATAGAGATAGATAGATAGATAGATAGATATATAGATAGATAGATAGATAGATAGATAGATAGATAGATAGATAGATAGATAGATAGATAGATAGATAGATAGATAGATAGATAGATAGATAGATAGAGAGAGAGAGAGAGAGATGCATTTTGAATAGAAATGAGAGAAATGTATGTTGATTAGAAATGAAAGAGAGAGAGAGAGAGGGGTGGGGGGAATAGAGAGATGTATGTCGAATAGAAACAAGAGAGAGAGAGAGAGAGAGAGAGAGATGTGTTGAATAGAAATGAGAGAGAGAGGGTAGAGAGATATATGTCGAATAGAAATGAGAGAGAGAGGATAGAGAGATGTATGTAGAATAGAAATGAGAGAGAGGATAGAGAGATGAATGTCGAATAGAAATGAGAGAGACATGTATGTTGAAAAAAACGATAGAGAGAGATGAATGTTGAATAGACACGATATATATATGTATGTATCTCTTATGTATCTCTTATGTATATCTTATGAATCTCGAAACACGATCAAAACGGATGAGATGCACAGCTCACGGTGTGCACTGAGCACTTAACTAAACAACCGTGCGATGTAAATCAAAAGCATGTTGTAAACACACCAAGGGTATGTTCTACTCTCTTTTTACACCATCAACACACATTTAAGTGTTTCAGACAAGAAAACAACTGCTGGTAGATAATGGGGGGGGGGGGGATTAATTCTTTTTACATTAGGGCGGAAGGATATCTAAATGCAATGTCAGCCGATATCTCATATCGGCTAACGTATTACTAACAACAGAACAAATAACAGCAGGGCTGAAACTAAGAATAGCAAATTGTTACATCTTCTCAATATTCCTGTATGATGCAGAAACATGGACATTACACAAGAAAGCAAAACAGAAAATTTAAGCCTTTGAAATATGGATTTATAGAAGAATAGGTACAATTGGATGGAAAGAAAAGAAAACAAACGATGAATTTTAAAACAACTAAAAATAAAAAGAGAATTACTAAATACAATTAAGACAAGACAAGTGAAATTTTTGGGCCATGTTAAAAGACACGACAGCCTACTAAAAGTAATATTGGAAGGGAAAATACAAGGTAAAAAAGGCAGAGGCAGACCAAGACTAACATGGACGAGTAACATCAGAAGATGGACAAGTCAATCTATGACAGCCTGCACCATCAAAGCAAGAAACAGAGTGAAATGGTGATCCATGGCAGCCAACCTTCGTTGCGGAGACGGCACTCGATGCTGATGATGTCTCATATCCATCATAAGGAACATGTAGGCGTATCTTGAACAGTTATGATGTCTCATATCAGTCATAAGGAACATGTAGGCGTAGCTTGAATAGTTATGATGATGATGTCTCATATCCGTCATAAGGAACATGTAGGCGTATCTTGAACAGTTATGATGTCTCATATCCGTCATAAGGAACATGTAGGCGTATCTTGAACAGTTATGATGTCTCATATCCGTCATAAGGAACATGTAGGCGTATCTTGAACAGTTATGATGTCTCATATCCGTCATAAGGAACATGTAGGCGTATCTTGAACAGTTATGATGTCTCATATCCGTCATAAGGAACATGTAGGCGTAGCTTGAACAGTTATGATGTCTCATATCCGTCATAAGGAACATGTAGGCGTAGCTTGAACAGTTGATGTCTGGCTTTGATCGACACTAGTCCCAGGGTCTACCTCATTATTTTGGCGGGAGTGTCTCTAGCACAACGCAGAACTGTTTACATTTCTGATATATCAATACGCTGTAGTCGTTCTATTTACACTAATAATACTCTAACTATATCAATGACAGTCAATGTTAGTTGGGGGGAGGGGGCAGTTATTGTCCACCATTAATCTAATCACATATGAAAGGTTGAGAAAGAGAGAGGGAGGTAGGGAGAGAGAGAGAGAAAGAAGGAGGGAGAGAAGGGGGGGGGTGAAAGTGGAGGAGAGACACAGAGAGAGTGGGAGAAGTAGAGAGAAAAAGAGAGGAGGAGAAAGAGCGAGAGAAAGCATGAATGAGAGAGAAAGAGAGATGTGAGATAGAGAGATGTGAGATAGAGGAAATAATAGAGAAAACGAGAGAGAGAGAGAAAGAGAGATGAGAGAGAGAGAGAGAGAGAGAGAAAGAGAGATGAGAGAGAGAGAGAGAAAGAGAGTGAAAGTAATAGAGATAAAGAGACAGAGTTGGAGAAAGAGATAGAGAGAGAGAGAAAGTAATAGAGAAAACGAGAGAGAGAAAGAGAGACGTGAGAGATAGAGGAAAAAGAGTGAAAGTAATAGAGAAAGAGAGAGAGAGAGAATGGGAGAAAGAGAGAGAGAGAGAGAAATTGACTAACTAAGGAAAGGAAAGCGGGTGACAAGTGAAGGGGCCTGCCCCTAGGAACAGCTTCATCAGACCCTCATCAGCAGGAAATGTTCTTCCTCAAATTTGAGCAGCAAATTAATGTCACCTGTCTGATCATGAAACAAAACAGTTAACGAGAATGAAGACAACTGAGAGAGCAACAAATCATGACAGATTATTCTAGAAAAAGAAAAAAAAAACAATATTTCCTTGGTTATCGTAGTTAGAAGAATAGGTAGAATTGGATGGAAGGAATAGAAAACAAACGATGAAATCTTAAAACAACTAAAAATGAAAAGATAACTACTAAACACAATTAGAACAAGACAAATGACATTTTTGGGACACGTTAAAAGACACAACAGCCTACTAAAAGTAATCCTGGAGGGGAAAATACAAGGTAAAAGAGGCAGAGGCAGACCAAGACTAACATGGACGAGTAGCATCAAAAGATGGACAAACCAGCCTATGACAACCTGCACCATCAAAGCAAGAGACAGCAGAATGGCGCTCCATGGCAGCCAACCTTCGAAGCGGAGATGGCACTCGATGATGATGAGTTATCTTGGTACTTGGGATAGGCACAAGCGAGTTTTCACAAACCGGTATTCCCCCTCCTTCAGGAATATTGTCAGTTATCACATTTTTGACAGGGATAGAATGCAATCGATCTTGCTCCTCTAGAAACTCTTGGCTACACATCTCCATCACTCTCTCCACCTCCTTTTCCATATCGTCTTGAAATGAAAATAAAAACATAATAATAAAAAAAAACAAGATGATTTCAAGCAGGTCAGTGTTCGATAATCTTATTTCGGGCGCTAATATTCCACAACACAGCCAGCTATCTACTTAAAAAAAAAAATGTTCGTGAAATTCATTCTCCATGCAGCGGTCTGTATTAATCATCAGGTTTGCTTATTGATTCTCCACTGACTCATTTCCATTTCATAAAATGTATTCATTATTAATTTTCATGTTTTCCTCCACCATATACGTTCAATATTTATATTTACAGTTTCCTATTCGCTGTGGTGCACGTTTGTGTTGTATAATTCTCTAAATGTATGTTTTGTTTACAATGGAACATAAAATGTCAAATTTTGTGTTCATTTCATGTGTTTTATACTTTTAGGCTGTCTCCTTCGTTAACACGACTTTTTTATTTCTTTTCAAAATTAGCAGACTTCAATAAATGAAGGGAGTAAACGAAAAATCATGATTATACATGAGTGTATATGTTGGACATTATAGTGAAGGAAAGTAAATATACAGGACTCAGCCTTAATAGCAAAAAGTACAAGTAATGGTAATAACTAAGAAAAAGACATCACTGCAATGCACAATAAAGACAAGTGGAACAATATTAAAACAGGTAAATTAATTTAAATATCTGGGAACAATTTTAACCTCAGATGGTAGATGTACAACAGAGGTGAGATGCAGAATTGCTCATGTAAAAGCAGCTTTAAAAAAAAAAATGGGGAAGATACAGTGCAATCCATTTTTGATAATAGAAACAAGAAAAAGAGTTCTAAATGTTATGTCGAGCCAGTCTTCACATATGGATGTGAATCATGGACAATAGGACAACAGACAAGAAGATCACTGGCGGTTGTAGAAATGTGGTTTTACAGAAGAATGTTGAAAATACCATGGACAACTAAGAAGAGACACGAAAATGTTCTGAAAGAGGCCAAAGAAAAAAGAGAGTTAATTTCCAATTTTAGGAAGAAACAATCATCATTTTTTGGCCAAGCAATGAGAAGGAAACAGCTGGAATATATTGTAACAATTGGGACATTTGAGGAACAAGCAGATAGAAGGAAGGAAAGAGAAAAGACACCAGACAGCTAAAGAGAATGGCTTATCAGGTCAACAACATAAATTATAAATAATTATCGAGATTGAAAGTTGTGGAGAGACATGATCACCTACGCCATCAGGCATGGTACTTGATGATAATGATGATGATGTTGATGATGAAACGAAGACTGCTTTTGTAATGTATAACTGCTGTCTAAGGCATGTGGTTGCCCACTCTGCCCCCCCCCCCCCCCCCCCCACTGTGTTGGGGAAAATAAAAGCTTGACCCATATCCGAAACTGAACCAGGTCCACTGAGAAATAACTCGTCAACAAATAACGGCGGAAAAATTGTGGTGTGTAATGTACACTCGCTGACTACGTGGTGTGTAATGTACACTCACTGACTAGTGGTGTGTAATGTACACTCACTGACTACGTGGTGTGTAATGTACACTCGCTGACTACGTGGTGTGTAATGTACACTCACTGACTACGTGGTGTGTAATGTACACTCACTGACTACGTGGTGTGTAATTTACACTCGCTGACTACGTGGTGTGTAATGTACACTCGCTGACTACGTGGTGTGTAATGTACACTCGCTGACTACGTGGTGTGTAATGTACACTCACTGACTACGTGGTGTGTACTTTACACTCGCTGACTACGTGGTGTGTAATGTACACTCACTGACTACATAGTGTGTAATGTACACTCACTGACTACGTGGTGTGTAATGTACACTCACTGACTACGTGGTGTGTAATGTACACTCGCTGACTACGTGGTGTGCAGGTTAGGACTTTTATTTGAAAATTCTCTTATCTTTCCTCCTTACCATCGCCGTCTATAGAAATAAGCCTGAGAGCTGAAAGAGAAACCCACAAAACACCCTTACTAATGTGACGCTTTGAGCTAAATGAGCTGTGTATAGATGACCCTACCCCTGCTCGTCACGCTAGTTGGGTTTTTTTTTCCAATATTTCCTTTTCAGCCCCGAGGCCTACTTCTATAGATGGCGATGCCCCTAACATCACGGACCCTAAAGTTAAAGAAAAAAAAAAAAGCAAACACGCACACACAAAAACACTATCTCGATCCGGCAAGTAAATTAATATTTTCTAAAATAACTCAGAAATACGTATACAAATAAAGAACATGTGCTACAAACACATTTATTAGTTATAGCCCTTGAGTTATTTTCTATTCCTTTTATGAACACCGCATTTTACATCTATGTCGTAAAGATACAGCGTTAGCAAAATGAGGTCTTAATTTGATCAGTCGTTCGAATATGATCACAGGTGGATGTCAATTCTCAATATTCCGTCCCGTAATGTACGCAATCTAGGTGGCACCATCGATATGTTTCAGCCTGCGATATATGTTCAGGCAGTATTGTCCGACTCCACTCACTCACTCACTCACTCACTCACTCACTCACTCACTCACTCACTCACTCACTCACTCACTCACTCACTCACTCACTCATCCCCACGGACACACCCACTCATTTACCCACCAACTCACTCGCGCACTCACTCACTCACCCACCCACTCACACACCAACCCACATTCTCACTAACCCATCAACTCAGTCACTAACTCACTCACCCACTAACTCACCCACCCACTAACTCAGTCACTCACCAACTTACGCCCCACCCACACACCTACCAACCCACTCACCCATCCACCCACTAACTCAGACACTCATCAACCTACTCCCACCCATCCACTCACTCCCACCCACTCATTCACTCACCAACCCACCCACTCACCCACACTGAAGTAATTTATTTTAATATTTACACGCCCATTCTAAACGAGCATATTTCTAGCCAGCAACAGTCAAACAAGCATTACCGTTTTAGTGCCTCAAAGATTGAAGAGATTCTCAAAATCATCCGATTTATTTGATAGCAAAATGTATAGATCACTTTATAAAAACGGAATTTAATTAACTTTGAAAAGAAATTAAATTAAAGATCCCCACACACGCATTAAACTAAAAGAATAAACTGCTGCCTAACTCTGAAATGGACACTGCAGATTTCGAAATCACACGCACAGAAGGGTTAAACTTTCTTGACAGATGTAATTACCCTTGTGGATAAAATCGAGAAGGTACAGAATATTTATCGTCAAAATGTTTTACATCTACAGGTTAAATATAGAGAAACATAAGCAATCCATCGCAAGTATTGATGGCTATACCTCATCTTGTCAAGCACCCTGCTTGGATATACGAGGGGCGTTCAAAAAGTAATGCACCACATCGGTTTTCTTAGCTAATAAAAAACATAGAATCGTGAAATTTTGCACACTTTAAACATGGAATATGTCAAATGTGTGCAACAGATTGTAGTGCAATCGGCCAAATAATACGACTGCACTAAACCGTTGAAATGGAGCATGTTAGCATCTTGTACACAGAACACATCAAATCTTGTTGACGATGAGTAATGAAAGAACACATCAAATCTTGTTGAAAGAACACATCAAATCTTGTTGACGATGGGTAATGAAAGAACACATCAAATCTTGTTGAAAGAACACATCAAATCTTGTTGACGATGAGTAATGAAAGAGCAAATCAAATCATGTTGTTGAGTAATGAAAGAGCACATCAAATCCTGTTGTCGAGAATGAAAGAGCACATCAAATCCTGTTGTCGATGAGTAATGAAAGAGCACATCAAATCATGTTGTCTATGAGTAATGAAAGAGCACATCAAATCCTGTTGTCGAGTAATGAAAGAGCACATCAAATCCTGTTGTCGATGAGTAATGAAAGAACACATCAAATCATGTTGTTGACATGATGACCAATGAAATAAAGCTTCAAATATTGTTGTCTGATGACTAATGAACGCATATTTCAAATATAATTGACTAATGAATAATGGAAGAATGCTTCACACATTAATGACCTCCACTAATGGAAGAAAACATCTATTGATGACTAAACAGAAAAAAACATCTGCTGACAACTAAATGGAAGAAAGCATCTACTGATAACTAAATGGAAGAAAACATCTACTGATGACTAAATGGAAGAAAACATCTACTGATGACTAAATGGAAGAAAACATCTACTGATGACTAAATGGGCGAAAACATCTACTGACGACTAAATGGAAGGAGACTGTATATGCTACCGTCTGAAGACTTAAAAATGAACAATTCAACTTTACTTGTACATTATACAAGAGAAATTTAAAATATACATTCAGGGCATTACAAAGATTTTGTCATTTTTCCACTCCCAAAAAAGGACAAATAAAAATATTTCTACTATGAACATGTCATTATAGACTATATGATAACACTTTATTAGGAACTATAAACTCGTATTTTTATCCCTGTGGATGTTACAGAGAAGAGACATCATCTGGAGTTGAGACTCTGTCGAGTAGTGCCCGAGAATCATGCACGGCATTTGACGAAGATGATGATATTGTCTTGAATGTTAACACCACTAACTGAAAATGACATACCGAGACCATGACGTACAGTTTATAAGCTTTTATTTGGAAGACTAGAACAGTCATCAATCAGCTGCTCTCATTACAACATGACAACGAATCGTTGCATACACTGGTTGTCCTATGATGTTTTATCTCTTTATAATTATGGTGATAATCTCTCTCCTCGAGCTGCTCTAAGGAACTTCTAAATTATGGCTCATTATCATGTGCAATACCGGTTGGCGTAGGTGATCATGTCCCTCCACAATCTTCCATCTACAGTGTATCGTATCAGTTCTTTTGTTGACTGTTTTCCATGCCATGACAACCAAGCTATCCAGTATTTTCTCTCTTTGTCGTCCACGATCTCTCTTTCCTTTTATTTTGCCAGTTGTAACCAAGTATTCCAACTTTCCGTTCTCATGATGCGCCCGAAAAATGTTGATTGCTTCTTTCTGATGTTTTTTTAAGAGCTCCATTTTTGTGTTGGCCTCTTTGAGAACTTCCTCATTGGTCTTTTTAGCTGTTCAGGGAACTTTCAACATTCTTCTGAGAAATCCCATCTCCGTGGCCTTATAATCGGTTTTTCATTTGTTTGTCTACTGTCCATGATTCGCTTCCATAGGTCTACATTATGGCTACAGATTACAAACAGAGGTGAGTGCCGTTGACTACGTTGTAACTGTTCATGCAGTGGTGTTTGTTTCAATTATAACTAAGCTCTAGCCCCTTAACAACATCTTTACAAGAGATCAAAACTGACTACATTACTTAATGAATATGTATCATGCATGGTAAGGACTCAAGTTAACTAACAATACACTTGTGGTAGGTTCTCAACTAACTTACTATTATCTTCTGATATGAACTACCGTGTTGATCTTGCTCTGATTTTGCCTCTCGCTGATTAATCTTCTGTGGAGATGTTTATATATACAGTTTTCTACATTGGTCTACGCATATTTGCTTCATTGTGACAGGAAGTTGTTAGTGTCACAGTGTTTCATCTCGCCGCTGACCGTAAGTGCGACCAGGAAACCAAAGTGTGAAACCATCTGTGATGTCCTGTTCCCCTTACGATTTGGACTACTAAAGACAGTTGATACCCTTGATCTAGTCGCCTGGCCGGATATATGCCTCCTAGAAACACTCGAACTTCCCTGTCCATCTGCAAGTTTGAGTCCTCGAGCGGATTTCTCTCTCTCTCTCTCTCTCTCTCTCTCTCTCTTTCTCTCTCTCTCTCTCTCTCTCTCTCTCTCTGCGATCAGGACTCAATCAGAGTAGGATTCCAGACTCTCACATGAAGTCAGCTGTCAGGTTAAGTGTGTTGATCGCCCCCACAGACAGAACATCACAATTAGAGTCTGCCAGATCCACTCTGACTGAACACCCGTTAAAACGTTGCACTGTGTTCTGCGCCAGTGGCCCAGTGCATCCGATTTCAGCCAGCATTTTATTCAGGTTTGCTCTCCTTAGCCTTTGATTGTCCCCAATCTTCCTGCAAGGCAGCAGATTGTCTTTTCTGTATGGGGATTCTGCCCTTAGGTGGTCGGCCCTCCCAGGTTTACGAGCACCATCTGCCCGAGTCACTAGAGGTGACTAACTCAGACATGCACACAGCCATACGAGGCATGACTAACACTGAGACACATCAAGATATGAGATATGACTAACACAGACATACACGCAAAGATATGACACATGACTAACATAGACATGCACACAAAGATATGAGATATGACTAACATAGATATGCATACACAAAGATATGACACATGCCTAACATAGACATGCACACAAAGATATGAGAAATTACTGACATATATATGCACACACACAAATATGACACATGACTAACATAGACATGCACACAAAGATATTAAATATGACTGACATAGACATGCACACACAAAGATATGAGATGTGACTAACACAGACATGCACACAGCCATACGAGGCATGACTAACACTGACACACATCAAGATATGAGATATGACTAACACAGACATACACACAAAGATATGACACATGACTAACATAGACATGCACACAAAGATATGAGATATGACTAACATAGATATGCACACACAAAGATATGACACATGCCTAACATAGACATGCACACAAAGATATGAGAAATTACTGACATATATATGCACACACAAAAATATGACACATGACTAACATAGACATGCACACAAAGACATGACATATGACTGACATAGACATGCACACACAAAGATATGACACATGCCTAACATAGTCATGCACACAAATATATGAGATATAACTAACATAGACATGCACACACAAAGATATGAGATGTGACTAACATAGCCATACACACACAAGGATATGAGATGTGACAAACACAGACACACATAAAGATATGTGGCATGATTAACATGGACACACCATTTGTATCCGAGCGGATACATATCCGAGGTATACATCGAGGGATAGATAGGATACCACCCCTTTGATCTTGCCGTTTCTCCTGAAATTTGTCTCCTGATCTATACTCTGACTGGAAGTTGTAACGTGTTAATTTGTCGCTCGCTTGTGATGTTGTCCGCAAGTTTTTGGTGGTCCCCAGCACTCAACATCTCTGCCAGTAACCCCCGGGGTAAGGGTTCCTCCCTCTTACTTAATACTGTTACACGGACAATTTCCACAAAACAAATGCTACAAGATTGTCGCCTGTACAGTTCAGAGAGTCTGAAATTCTGGTCGACACAGACTTCCTTAAAATATAAACATTTGGCTTATTGATGAAGCTGGCAAAAATGATCAAAACAAAAACAAAAAATCAGTTTAAGTGTCTAACTTCTCCAAGTAGAGACAAAGAAAGGCGCACTATCAAGGTTCTGAGTTGTAATCCTTCCGCCTATTAAAAAAAAAAAAAAAAAAAAAAAATTTTACAATCTCAGCAATTTTAGTACCAGTGTCAGCATTCTGTTTTTTAAAAAAAATGTCAAATTTGACTTCTACGGATTTCTATAGTTAACGACCTTAACCTTGTCAGAATCCGGGTCTGAGTCACTCTAATACAGTGTCATATGTTCTTAAGCTGCAGCTGAAATTTTTTGGAGGAGATAAACGGATAAAAAAAAATAGAGTTCTTTATGGACACCATGTCAGTGGGTACACAGTACAGGGGAACCATATAACTGGTCTCATTGATTATAAGGAATACACAAACAGCGTCAGTGTGACTGAATTTAGGATGCATTACTGCAGTGTCAGTGATTGATTTTAGGATACATTACTAAAGTGTCAGTGATTGATTTTAGGATACATTACTAAAGTGTCAATGATTAATTTTAGGGTAGATTACTACAGTGTTAGTGAATGATTTTAGGGTAGATTGCTACAAACTGTATCAGTGGCACATAAGAGCTGTAATTCAGCAGATTCCATCTCACAGCAATAAACATGGAAATGAAATGCTCGTACCAAATGAGTAAAAGAGGGGAGGAAACTATGTTTCCCAGATATAACGTAAAAGAACATACAACAGAAGAGTCTGAGGCAAATGTGTTAACAAATTGAATAATAAATTATAAGAGCTCGAAGGTTACAAGATGAATAATGTAAATTATCAGTTTAGTATAAACAGAGTATATAACATGTTCCGACAATTCATTTTCAACGCTTCAAGAATAGGAACTTGTAATGAATGTGACTGCGAAACTACTAAAGCTAAGTCTGTTTATTTGTTTCTGTTGAGATAGGCGTTGATGAATGAACATAATATGATGGTATTGGTTATCATCAACGCCATTCCTAGGCGTAGAGTGTGATGATGTCACTATCCCCGTAGCTCACCACTTAGCTTTGTTCTGATTAAGATCGGCATTTAAAAATGCATGCAGAAAGAAAGAGAGGAAATAATGAAAGAAAAAAAGAAAATAAAGGGGAAAAAAAGAAAAAGAAAGAAAGAAAGAAAAAAAAAAGAAGGAAAGAAGGAAAGAAAGAAAGAAAAAAGAAGGAAAGAAAGAAAGAAATAAATAAAGAAAGAAAGAAAGAAAGAAAGAAAGAAAGAAAGAAACTAATTTTCCATTTGCTACTTGCCTTGGGCTTTTCTCTCAAGTTTCAATAACATCCTCCTTTCTCCACGTCTTCCTCTATTTATACTTCATCCGCGATTCCAGAACAAGGGGCGCAAATTGCTTTAGCCGATTGTTTTTTGTGTGCATGTGCCTTGCCTGATCCATTAGTTCTATTAGGTGCCTTTGGGGCGCAACACGATGCTCTTATAAAATGATTACAGACTCCAGTTTTAATATTTTCATCCAATTTAGCAACTATAGTAGATTCTTGTTCACTATCTGCTGATCCATCTATTCATCATCATCATCATCATCATCATCATCATCATCAAGTACTATGCCTGCTGGCTTCGGTGATTATGTCGCTCCACAACTTTCCATCTCGACAGTTATTTATCATTTATATTGTTGACCTACTGCCAAGCCATTCTTTTAAGCTGTCTGATATCTTTCGCTTTGCTACCCTCTATCTCTTGGTTCCTCAATTTTCCCAGTTGTTACAATATATTCCAGCTGTTCCCTTCTCACTGCATTGCCAAAAAATGATGATTGTTTCTCCCTAATATTGGAAATTAGCTCTCTTTTTGCTTTGGCCTCTTTTTTTCAGAACGTTTTCATTATTCTTCCAGCTGTCCATGGTATTCACAACTAACCACAGTTTTACAGCTTTCAGTGATTTTCTTGTCTGTTGTCCTATTGTCCGTGATTCACATCCATACGTTAAGACTGGCTCTGCATAACATTTAAGAAAAGAACATGTTTATAAAAGAACCTACATCATCTGGTTTTGAAAGAACTTATATCCTCTGTTTATAAAAAAAGAACTCATAACGTCTGCTTATAAGAGATCTTACACCACTTTTTGCATTTTATAATCTTGCTCTGATCTCAGATTTAAATAAAGCTCTATCACAAGTTAGGATCTCCTTCAGAGACAACTGACGTATGGCTGGCGTTAAACATAGCCGTAACCTTAATGATGGGCAGTGATTGAACACCAATATACACAAGTTTTTCGCTGAAACCAATAAAACAGTGGCGTGTTTATGTCCACTTGGTAGATTCAAGTTTAGGGAGAACATGAATCTATCAAACGGTTTGTCAGTGGGAAAAATATGAGCACAGGATAATCACCAGAATTCGCATGAGCGGAACATCGACATAACGATCGAGGGCAGACAGCTAAAACAAGTAGAGGAATTTAAATATCGATGAAGTCTAGTGACAAGCGACAATTTACAAACAGCAGAAATAGACTCAAGATGTAACAAAGTTTGTTAAATCAATCCACTATTGTCAACCATCACCATCATGCAGCATACAAATAAACAAGACAAATCTGAAACAAGTGCAACGTTTGAAATACTTGGGCACAGTAATAACATCAGATGGAAGATGCAACACAGAAATAAAAAGCAGGATAGCTCAGGCCAATATAGCATTTCAGAAAGTGAAAAATATCTTATGCAACAAATCTATGTCAATAGAAATGAGAAAGAGAGTTGAATGTTGAAAGTTCCCTGGACAGCTAAAAAGACTAATGAGAAAGTTATCAAAGAGGCCAACACAAAAAGGAAGCTCTTAAAAAACATAAGAAAGAAGCAATCAACATTTTTTGGGCACATCATGAGAAGAGGAAAGTTGGAATACTTGGTTACAATTGGCAAAATAAAAGGAAAGAAGGAGAGAAGAGACGACAAAGAGAGCAAATACTGGCGGATAGCTTGGTGTCATGGCATGGAAAACAGTCAACAACAGAACTGGTACGATGCACTGTGGATAGAAGATTGTGGAAGGACATGATCGCCAACCGGTACGCACATGATGATGATGATTGTCCAACAAGGAAGTAACTCTAGAGGCAAAACAGGCACTCTACAATACAACCTTTATTCCAACGTTGTGCTACCAATACCAGTCCTGGGACCTAAATGCAAGAACAATAAGAAAAACAACCTCTATTGAGATTAAATTGTTAGACGAATGACAGGAAACAGCCTGAGAGATAAGATCAGAAATGAAGAACTGAGAAAAATCTAGGAATAACCCCCGCCATAGAATGTATAATGAAACAACAGATAAAATGGTTTGGACAGGTGACAAGGCAGAAAGATTAAAACACAACACAACGAGCCTTCAACAAAAGTTGTGAGAACACCAGACCCAAGGGTCGACCACGAAAAAGATGGATCGACAGAATATTAGACACACTAGGAAACATAACAGCAACAGAGGCAAACAGAAGAGCAAAAGATCGCAAATTATATCTCCTCTCGACGCTGAAAGGCAAATTAGGAAGGAAAGAAGAAGATTTGTATGCAGTGTGGAGTTCTGTAGAAGCAAGTAAACACTGAAATAGATAACAAGATTTACACGTCACAGCATTTCAAACGAACGTGTTGATGCGGGGGCAAAGACACGTTTGATGGTCAGTTCACATGTATCCTGTGTACAGTACGAATTGGTCAACAGCGCCCCCTGGCATGCTAATAAATATTTAATATTTGTAAAGAGCTGGCGTTGATGGTTGTAGGCCAAGTGAACCGATCCCAGAACTCAAACTTGCAGGGCCTCACTGTGCGGGACTGCAATGTTCTTACCAGCAATAGTGAGGTATTTATATTCCAAGAACTTTAGAAATTCTTTGAAACCAGTTGAAATTCCTCGAATGATTTTGTTTTGAGTTAAAGATCAGTTAAAGTACAGCACAACCCAGACAAATGGAAATGGTCAATTTGACCCAAATGGCAAGCAAACAATTCAAACTGGACTCATTGGTAACAGTTACTCGTGTCACAAGGAAATGAAAACTAAAAAAGAACAACATAGCAATAATTAAAATCAGCATCCATTAATTTCGTCTATAACAGTAAAAGTATCACTTTCCATTAAGAGAAGTGGTAATGAAAGGAAGGTTTGCGTGTTTATTCTCTTTGCGAAGTGTGTGTATGTGTTAGCAGTAGTGTCGGCTTTAAAGTGATTTTTCAGTGTTTATGTGTCTGTATGCGTGATGGTGTGTGCAGTAGGATCGTTTTTAATATGGTTGTGTATGTGTGAGTGTGTGCAGGCACACGCGTGTGTCTGTGAATAAATTCATTATAGACGTAAATTATATTGCTTTTGATAATCTGGTCGGCTTTATTAAAAAAAAAATTAATGTGATCGACTATATTTTGTTCTTAATGTGATCGGCTATATATTGTTTTTAATTAATGTGGTCGGCTATATTTTGTTTTTAATTAATGTGGTCGGCTATATTTTGTTTTTAATTAATGTGGTCGGCTATATTTTGTTTTTAATTAATGTGATCGGCTATATTGTGTTCTTAATTAATGTGATCGGCTATATTTTGTTTTTAATTAATGTGGTCGGCTATATTTTGTTCTTAATTAATGTGATCGGCTATATTTTGTTTTTAATTAATGTGGTCGGCTATATTTTGTTCTTAATGTGATCGGCTATATTGTGTTCTTAATTAATGTGATCGGCTATATTTTGTTTTTAATTAATGTGGTCGGCTATATTTTGTTCTTAATAATGTGATCGGCTATATTTTGTTTTTAATTAATGTGGTCGCTATATTTTGTTTTTAATTAATGTGATCGGCTATATTTTGTTTTTAATAATGTGGTCGCTATATTTTGTTTTTAATTAATGTGGTCGGCTATATTTTGTTCTTAATTAATGTGATCGGCTATATTTTGTTTTTAATTAATGTGATCGTCTATATTTTGTTTTCAATTAATGTGGTCGGCTATATTTTGTTCTTAATTAATGTGGTCGGCTATATTTTGTTCTTAATTAATGTGATCGGCTATATTTTGTTCTTAATTAATGTGATCGGCTATATTTTGTTCTTAATTAATGTGGTCGGCTATATTTTGTTCTTAATTAATGTGATCGTCTATATTTTGTTTTCAATTAATGTGGTCGGCTATATTTTTATTATACTGGACTTCCCTCCTTGAGATTAACGTTCAGCAACTGGAAGGCTTGTGTATCTCGATGACTTAATTTTCTAGCTTGCGATAGTCGTACTTTTCCGTCTAAATTAGACCATAATTTGGTCATACATACGACTATACCCATATTGTATATGTGCATCGTAACGTCTGATATTTCATTAATCCACCGCCTGCTAGGTCTACCTTTTCATCTACTCGCACTACCACAGGGTAGGAATTCTTTAGTGGATAACCTCACCTTTATAGATGGTCAAGTACATTAGTTATGTCACTAGAACATTAGTTGTGTCACTAGAACATTAGTTATGTCACTAGAACATTAGTTATGTCACTAGCACATTAATTATGTCACTAGAACATTAGTTATGTCACTAGACCATTAGTTCTGTAAATAGAAGATTAGTTATGTCACTAGAACATTAGTGCTGTCACTAGAACATTAGTTATGTCACTAGAACATTAGTTCTGTCACTAGTATATTAGTTCTGTCATGTATGTATATATGTGTGTATGTTTTCATTTATTTTTTTTCGCGGATGCCTTTGTATGGGCGTACAAAAGCCGATATTAAAATAGTGACCTGCATGGCATGTTTATAAGTGTAAGAGAATATTAAACCAAACAAAAGAAAGTTATTAAAATCTTCACAAATAAACAATATAGTAATAAAAAACATGTTGTTAATGAAACGTAGAATCGGCTCCCTCAATGAGATAGAACTGCTTGCACAGAACAGAGACAGATGGCGAGATTTGATAAAATATCTTTAAAAGAAAACTGCTAGAACAAAAATTCATATAGGAGAAGGTGTATCTTGGTCTACGCCCTATGGGCCGGTTACGGCTCGAAAGGTCAATAGAATAAAAAACATAACAAGTAAACGCTACTAAATAATGTATCGTAATCATCATCACCATGTGCCATACCGGTTGGCGTAGCCGATCATGTCCTTCCTCAATCTTCTAGCTACCATGCATCGTATCAGTTCTGTTGCTGACTGTTTTCCAAGCCATGACACCAAACTATGCAATATTTTCTCTATTTGTCGTCTGCATTCTTTCTTTCCCTGTATTTTGCCAGTTGTAACCAAGTTTTCCAATTTTCTCTTCTCATGATGTACCCGAAAAATGTTGATTGTTTCTTTCGTTGTTTCTTAGGAGCTCCCTTTTTGTATTGACCTCTGATACTTTCCTGTTTATTCTTTTTTTTTAACTGTCAAGGAAACTTCCAACATTCTTTTGAGAAACCCCATCACTGTGGCCAGAATTAGTATTGTAACACGGAGTGGTTACACGCCACAGTTGTTTGTTTTCATCACAAAGTGGCACTTTAGTTATAAACTTGGAAATTGTTCACCATTTAATGGATGAAGTTATCTCTTGAGCCTAGGACCTTTTCACTCATCCTTAAAGATAATTCGTGGAAGTTGTTTCAATAAGTGACAGCACACACGCACAACGTAACATTTTTTATGTAAAGTAAATATTTTTCCACGAATAATAAGTTTAGGGGGAGCCGCTCAACTCAGGGGTTAGTGAACTGGACTACAAAGGACAAGAGGTAGGGTTCGATCCCAACCGACGGCTCCGGTTCACCCAGTCTTTAATGGGTAGCGGATTTTTTTCTGGGAAAGTAAAGCGGCACGGGCGTAATACCGAACACATTACCCCAAAAATCATGTGCCGAAGGTCTGTAAAATTTATGGTCACTAGCACCATATTCCCTATACGCCACTTGGCATGATGGGGGTACTTTACTTTAAAAAAAAAAAGTTTAGTGGTTAATGCTCATAACAAAGAGATCAAAGACTGGCACATCTCACACTTCTGGGGAAGCAATAATCAATTTGTAACCATACTAGTTTTTGTTGTTGTTTCAAGTTGTAGCTTTTTCTAATCGTTTTGAATATAAAGTAGGAAAATCGTGTATATTTACTTTCCTAAAAAAGACACGATGGGGGTAAACTAAAGCATCACTGACAAACAACTTTAACACACATCGTGACAAAAAGGAATTAAATGGAAGGTAAGAATTGTAATGAAAAGGTAATTAGGACACACACATTAATTGAATTAGTAATTACTTACCCATGCCACCAAGGGTCATCCTTTATCGTGTCCCAGTTCCATCGGAAGTTGAAAAATGATGTTGGGTCCAAACTGTGATAGGAGGCCCAAAGATCTTCCCAGGGGTTGCTGGTAAGAATATAAACATTGCTTATGTCTGCGTTTGTAGTTTAGTAAAAGTGCACATTAACAAACACGTAACATACGATGGAAGTTTATGGTAACAAATTATGAGAATTTGTCCACGAAAGCAAACTAATTGTTAATGTAAATACAGGTGACTCAACTTAAATTAATCCAGAACACAGGAAACTAATTTTGTTTTTTAAATGGGTGCAAGTGATTAATTATCGTGGTAAAATTTGTTTTTTGATAGAGTAGGTAGATGTGAAGGTTGTGTGCAGTCACCAGATTTGTTTAATATTTATAGGGAGATTATTTTAAGATCCCTAAAGGGCATGCATGAAATAACATCGGAGGTCACAATAAATTTAATCTATGCTATGATTATCGGTATGCTGATGATACAGTCTTAATCGCTAAGAGTGAAAATGAGTTACCAGAAATGTAAGACATTATAGTGAAGGAAAGCAAAAATAAAGGACTCTGCCTTAACAGCAAAAAGACAGAAGTAATGGTAACAACAAAGAAAAAGACATCACCTCTGTGCAAAATAAAGACAAGTGGAACAATATTGAAACAGGTAAATGAATTTAAATATTTGGGAACTTTGTTAACCTCAGACGGAAGATGTACAAAAGAGGTGAGATGCTGAATGGCTAAGGCCATTCCAAAAACTGAGGAAGATATGCAATCCATTTTTGACAATAGAAACAAGAAAAAGAGTTCGTTCTTAAATGTTATGTAGAGCCACTCTCAACATGTAGATGTGAATCATGGGCAATAGTACAGCAGACAAGAAAATCACTGGAGTCTGTAGAAATGTGGTTTTACCGAAGAATGTTGAGAATACCATGGACAGCTAAGAAGAGTAATGAAATCTTTCTGAAAGAGAACAAAGCAAAAAGAGAGCTAATTTCCAATATTAGGGATAAACAATCATCATTTTTTTGACTATGTAATGAGAAGAGAAACGGTTGGAATATATTGTAACAATTGGGAAAATTGAGGGACAAAGAGATAGAGGGAAGCAAAGAGAAAAGATACCAAACAGGTTAAAAGAATGGCTTGGCAGAAGGTCAACAACAGAAGTGATAAATAACTGTCGTGATCGAAAGTTATGGAGAGACATGATCACCTACGCCAGCAGGCTTGGTGCTTGATGATGATGATGTGGTAGATGTCATAACACGGATAGGGAAACTATAGTAGGTGTGTTTTCTTTAACATTTGAAGCAGAGAGAAAGAGAGAGAGAGAGAGAGAGAGAGAGAGAGAGAGAGAGAGAGAGAGAGAAGAGAGAGAGAGAGAGAGAGAGCAGAAGCACTGTCTTTAATAATTAAACTGAGATTTTCTTCCTTCCTTCCACATTTGCCTTTCATCGTCGAGGAGGGGTATAGTTTATAATCTCTTGCTGCTCTGTTGGGAGTCTCCTACTGTTATATTTCCTAGTGTTTCTGGTATTCCATCACTCCATCTTTGTTGTGGTCAGCCCTTATGCCCGGTACCCTTGCGGTGTTTATTGACGGCTCGTTGTGTTCTGTTTTGATCTTTCTGTCTGCGGCCAAAACATTTTACATATTATTTTATTTTCTATTCTAAGGCAGGAATTATGCCCAGTTTTTTTCCTCTCAGTGTTTTTCATTCCTTTTATTTCATCGCAGGCTGCTTCCGGTCATGCGTCTGAGACATGTTATCACGGTAGAGGTTATTCTTCTTATCGTTCTTGAGTCCAGCGTCCAGGTCTGGTTTGGCAGCTAAACGTTTTGTCTCTAGTGATATGTCCTTGTTGGACAGTAGTGGTGACATTTGTCCGATGATTTGACGCGCTTTTCTTCATGTCGAGTCTACTTTTGATGCTTCTGAATAATTGTTTGTCATAAAATTTCCTAAATAGTTAATATCCTCCGCTTGTTTTAAAAATATGTCATCTATCATTATATATAAACTTTGATTGGTTAATGAAAATGTCAAATCCATCCTATTGTATGAAATGGAAACACGGACAACATCAACCTGGAACAAGATGATGGTGCAGATTTTTCCAACATCTACAGACAAAAATAATTCAGATCAGATGGACATAATATTTAAAATATAAGCTCTGGAATAAAACAAATCAACCGACAATGTGAAAAGAAATTACACATAAAAAGACAATAGGAAGGACAAGAATAATGCTATGAAGAGTCTGACACAAGTGTTACCAAGCGAGCAATCATCTGGAACCCAAAAAGGATGAGGAAACAGAGAAGACCTAGAAACACAAGAAGATTAATTTTGAGGGAAACAAAAAAGATAACAAAGATGAACTACAATTGGAGAAGATTGAAAGTGACAACAGATAATAAAAATTATGGCGGTGTAAGGAAAAGACATTTTAAAAGACAAGGTTGGAACAGTACAGATTAGTGCATACTTTAAAAATACGCGCACCAACGCAAACATTATCTAAAATAAATAAATATATATATATATATATATATATATATATATGTATATATTCATATGAGTATGTGTCTGTGTACGTATACATATTACGATCTTTTTGTTTGCGTCAACTTCCTTAGATGGTGACTCGTCCATCTTTCTGAAACACCTCGGAAGCAGCACTTTGATACTGAATCCAACAATCCAACAATACAACAATCCAATAATCCAATAATCCAATAATCCAACAATGCAACATTTATATGAGCTGACAGTAGGAATTTCTCCGTCAGTTTATCTTACCTGACTACGTTTCAAACAAAACACATCAAATCCCTTTAAACGGCTTTTACAATATGTTTTGTTTTTGTTCGGTGGGCACATTGTTGTCTCTTCAAATACAGGGCTTCTAGAACTACCTTGGGAATTGCCCTCCCAGACACTGTTTATCACAAATTGTCAAAGAATCAATTAACTGTTGTGTTCTGTTCTGTGTCGTTTTGTTACCAAAACAATATGAACAGAACTTTGAGTGTTCTCAACAAAACCCTGTTGTTTGCTGCGTGCATTGCAATTTATCCAGAGTTTGATGTATCTCGTCTCAATATAATCTTTTCGGAATTTTTTATGGAGAGATCACTGTCACGTAAATATTAAAGCTGTTTCATTCAGGTTAATTCTGACATATTAGTTTTGGTCTGGAAGTGATGCTGCATTTGATGTGAAGACACTTGTACAGTGTTCTTTGTTCTTAATGTTGAGTGAAAGTGTTGAGATCTGTCTCACTTATCTTGATGGCTTGATCCAGATCCTGGGACCTGTTGGGGGGGATTTATAAAACCGGAGAATAAAGGCCGATTGGTCTGTCGGGGGATTTATAAGACCGGAGAATAAAGGCCGATTGGTCTGTCGGGGGATTTATAAGACCGGAGAATAAAGGCCGGTTGGTCTGTCGGGGGATTTATAAGACCGGAGAATAAAGGCCGATTGGTCTGTCGGTGGATTTATAAGACCGGAGAATAAAGGCCGGTTGGTCTGTCGTGGGATTTATAAGACCGGAGAATAAAGGCCGGTTGGTCTGTCGGGGGATTTATAAGACCGGAGAATAAAGGCCGATTGGTCTGTCGGGGGATTTATAAGACCGGAGAATAAAGGCCGATTGGTCTGACGGGGGATTTATAAGACCAGAGAATAAAGGCCGATTGGTCTGTCGGAGGATTTATAAGACCGGAGAATAGAGACCGATTGATCTGTCGGGGGATTTATAAGACCGGAGAATAAGGGCCGATTAGTCTGTCGGGGGATTTATAAGACCGGAGAATAAAGGCCGGTTGGTATGCCTGGGGATTTATAAGACCGAAGAATAAAGGCCGGTTGGTCTGTCGAGGGATTTATAAGACCGGAGAATAAAGACCGGTTTGTCTGTCGGTGGATTTATAAGACCGGATAATAAATGCTGATTAGTCTGTCGGAACTATCATCAATAGCCAGCAAAATTGGGCTTGAGGTCAATCATGAAAAGACTAAAGTCATGAAAAGTTTAATTCCAACAAGTGACAAAATATACATGGAAAACAAACCAGTAGAAGAGATCGATCACTTTATCTATCTTGGAAGTCACATTGATCGAGAAGGGGATACGAGCAAAGAAATTAGAATCAGACTGGCTAAAGCAGCAATGTCTTTCAGAAGCCTTTAAAAGTTGTGGAAATCAAAACTCATTAGCACAAACACAAAACTTAGGCTATTCAAATCAAATATACTATCAACCCTTACGTATGCGTGTGAAAGCTGGAAAACAATAAGAGATATAGAAACAAAGTTGAACGCATTCGAAAATAAATGTCTAAGGAAAATACTTGGTATAGAATGGAACGAATTCAAAACAAACGAGGAAATTAGAGAAATCGCCAATCAACCACTAATATCTTCAGTAATAAAGAAAAGACGATGGTCATACGTTGGACATGTGATGAGAAGAGATAATAATCGAATAGCAAAGCAAGCCCTCATATGGGAAACAACAGGTAAAAGAAAAAGAGGAAGACCCAGGGAGACACTGAAAAGAACATTGATGAGAGAGGCAAGAGCAGCAGGAATCGGCTCCCTCAATGAGATAGAACTGCTTGCACAGAACAGAGACAGATGGCGAGATTTGATAAAATATCTTTAAAAGAAAACTGCTAGAACAAAAATTCATATAGGAGAAGGTGTATCTTGGTCTACGCCCTATGGGCCGGTTACGGCTCGAAAGGTCAATAGATAGATAGATAGATAGTCTGTCGGGGAATTTATAAGACCGGAGAAGAAAGGCCGATTGGTCTGCCGAGGGATTTATAAGATCGGAGAATAAAGGCCGATTTGTCTGTCGAGGGATTTATAAGACCGGAGAATAAAGGCCGGTTGGTCTGCCGAGGGATTTATAAGACCGGAGAATAAAGGCCGATTGGTCTGTCGGGGATTTATAAGACCGGAGAATAAAGGCCGATTGGTCTGCCGAGGAATTTATAAGACCTGATAATAAAGGCCGGTTGGTCTGTCGGGGGATTTATAAGACCGGAGAATAAAGGCCGATTGGTTTGCCGGGGGATTTATAAGACCGGAGAATAAAGGCAGGTTGTCCACTGCAGCCCACCCACTATGTGCTGGAATCTGAGTTTTATTTTCACTCCCGATGCATCGATAGATAACAAGTTTTGACCATGTTGGGATTAGAACCCACGTTCCCCTGGTTTGGAACCCGACAAGTTATCGATTCGACCACCTGCTTTTCAGGCCTGCCTCAACACAAAGAAAAAAGTATGAACCTGGAAGTTCATTAGTTTTTACATGGCTTGTTTTGTGCATAGAATGAGTACAATAAAATAAAGTTAAAATTAATTAACGAGTTATTGCTTTATATCACAGAATATATTATTTTTCTGCACAGTAAATATTTGCAAAATTGATTGATTTTGATCATGAAAATGACATCAACACATTAGGACAAAGAAGTTTACTTTTCTTTAGCAGAGAGCGACGATCATGCTAACTGTTCACGTCCTATTGCGCTGTTAGCACACACGACTCTGACTTCCTCTCGCATGTAATTTTTGGTTTCTCAAGCGTTTCATGTCCAATTCTTAAATTCTCACACTCTAATTGCGATAGGCCCATCAATCACAGTCACATCTTCCACCAACCGTGTAGTCAAGGCTTCAAACAATTGGTAGTAGTTAATTGTAGTTAGTCAAGTCCCCGGCATCACTGCAAACAAATTACAAATCCATAATTGCTCAACCGCCCATGCCGGTGGAATCATCCGAATAACAAGTCATCTCATTGAAGGATCAAAAAAAAAGTAAGGCAGCTGCAGTCCCCATCACATCAGCCATAGCACACGCCAAAAGACATAAGACCAACCTCCACCGAAAGTGACCGCAGACGAACTGCTTTGTTTAATTTGTTGTAATTAATCAGTAATTTATATATATATATATATATATATATATATATATATATATATATATATATATATATATATATATATATATATACGAGGTGCATAACAACGTGTCATAGTTGTTTTACTGAATTGTTAGTGCGAGACCTCTGTTAGTTCGGTAGCTCTGGTAATCCGACATATTTCTGAGAGTGCGCGCTGGAAAATCGGTGGTGATTTATCTTTGTTGACTTATTTTCAGTGCCTCATTTCCTTAGTCGATGAAAAGCTCTATATCTTCTTCCTTTCAACTACCTGTGGAGCATAAATCTTGAACAAACACTTTCTCAGCCGTTATGTTTCTTGCCATTCTTTTAAAATTATTCCATGTCTTCCCTGGCCATCTTTACCTCTGCTTCCATCTATCTTCACCAAGAATATTGTGGTCTTCCTTCCTCTTTGTTTTTCTCTTTGGGGATTCTAAAAAGGGCCTGTCGTGAAATACTCTCTGTGTCTTCCGTAGTGTGTGTCCCATCCAGCGCCATCATCTTCATCTTATTTTTCTGGTCACAGATTTCAATGGGGAAAATGTAGAAGGAATAAAATAAGACAAAGAAACTTTTGCAGCGTGAATAAACAGAGTATACAAGAAATCTTACCGATGTGGATTTTGTAGTCGTCTGTATAGCTGCCCTTTCTTTTTATTTTTGTGTTCCTTTTTCTCGCCGTTATCATTATCGAGGTTCTGGCGTTTATCTCGCAAACGCTTATCTCGTGACCGACCTTCAACTTCGGTCAGCGTTGACAAAATAAAGGCTGCTGCCACCAAAACTAACGCAAAGGTCAGTCTGGCCATAGCTGAAAAGGGACAAGAAACGTAAATTGTAATATAGTTAACATTAATATATAGTAGATAAATATTAATAATAAATAGTTAACCTGCAGGTAATAATTATTTTTATGGGTTAGCGGGGAAAAAAACATTAGAGTGTCCCATGTGTACCTTTAGGTCTTCCTTATCTTACAGGGGACGATACGTGAAAGATGACTGTAGATAGAGCAAGGAAGCATGGCGGAAAGGTGGACAGAATATATCAAGAACTACAATGACGATTAACAACCAGAAGTAACACTTACGATAATGATCGAAAGTACTCACACAAGAAGTTGGGGGGGGGGGGGGAGAGAGATCCTGCACAATATAAAATTAGGAAAAAATTACAGGGACCAGTAACATCAAAGAGGAGATTGTAGATATGAAGAGAAATGGAAAAGAATAAATATTTGTGTATTCATAGTTCTACAAAAGAAACGTGATCCGATAGAATGTGAGGATCATTGTACAATAAGTCTTATGAGTCACATGACTACAATATTAATAAGAATCGACATGCAAAAAGCGAGAAACAAAATCAAAAGAGAAATTAATTTGTACGAGCGTGGATTCGTTGGAGGTAAAGCTACAAACAATGCCACATGCATAATAAGATAATATGTAGAAGAGCCATGTACACGATAACAGATCTATACTTATGTTATGTAGATTGCACCAAACGAAAGAGCATTTGACAAGGTAAAGCATCAAGAAATAATCAAACTTATTCAAACTTAAACATTGCCTGCAAAGATCTAAGTCATAAAAATAATCTGCACAGCAAAGAAATGCAGCCATAAGAAATAGAAATCAGTTAGGAACGTAACAACATAAGACAATTGTGTGTGTGTGTGTGTCTGTGTGTGTGTGTGTGTGCGTCTACTGCCATCAGATGTGTTTATATGTTTAGTGCAATGATTGCTAAGATCCAGAAAGATCATATCTGGAATATCAGTCGGCGGTCACAATATAAATAATGTAAGGTATTTAGCTGATACCGTCTTGATCACTAAAAGTAAAAGTTGCTAAACGTGAAAGTGAGTTACAGAAAAAAAAATGAATACTATAGTGATGTAAAGTTAAAAATTAAAAGCTTTTGTCTCAACAGCAACCCGACAGATATGACAGTGACAACAAAGAAATAGAAAGGTCCTATACGCGGAATTAAAGTAAATGTGACAGTACCAAAAAATGTCAATGAATGTAAAATATCTGGGACAGTTATTATTAACACCAGACCGTAGAAATATAAGAGAGGTGAGTTTTAATATAGTTCAGGAAAAGACGGCACTCCAAGAATTAGAAAGACATTATGCAATCCATTTTGGCCAATGGAGGTAAGAAAAAAAGAGTTCTCTAGTGTTATATGGTGACAATTCTGTCGTTTGGAAGTGAATCATGGACAAGATGATAATCCAAGAAAGTTGATGGAGACCAAAAAAATGTGGTTTGACAGAAGAATATTGAGAATGTCATGGGCAGCTAAAACGAATAATGAGGAAGTTCTAAAAGAGGCCAAAGTAAAAAGAAAGCTAATTTGTAATATCAGTAGAAACAATTTTTATTTTGTCCATGAAATTAGAAGGGAACAATTAGAGTATATTGTGACAAGTGAAAAAAAGGAGTAAGAGATTGAGGAAAACAGAAAAAAATATTCAAGACAGCTTAAAAGAAAGGTTTGGTAGGGAAACAGAAAATGAACTGATAAAGATCTGCAGAAATAGAAAGTTGTGTGGAAACATGATCACCTACGCCAGCATATATGTGCTGGTGATGATGATGATAAATATAATGCAATATACAGTGATGGATCGAATAGGCAAAATTGTTACACATTTACTTTCTTGGTTACAGTGGGAATGAAGTATGTGGCTGTCACGCCTTGGGGTGTAATGCCATAACAAAGTTTTCTCATTTTGTGTCATCCTTCACAGTTAGTCAGGGTCGACCCATACTGTTCTTCTCCTTCCACGTTCTATGCCAGGTTGTCCTCAGTCTGTCTATCTTTCATTTTCCCCCAGGAGAACACTGTTATGTTGATTTATATATATTTTATAATATGTGACCTATCTAACTCCAACATCTGCCAGTTATCTCCTTGCACATTTCTTCTTGAATAGTTCTTGACTGATGATTTATAGAAATTGTGTAATATGTGACCTATCTAACTCCAACATCTGCCAGTTATCTCCTTGCACATTTATTCTTGAATAGTTCTTGGCTGATAATTTATAGATCTTTTATAATATGTGACCTATCTAACTCCAACATCTGCCTGCTATCTCCTTGCACTTTTCTTCTTGAGTCGTTCTGGGCTGCTAATTTTGTTTGACCAAAATATTCGAAGCATTTGTTTAAATGGAATTTGTATGAAATAATAAAGACCTGAAGTTATCCCATCTGTTATTCGTTTGCATTCATTTATATGGGGAGAGAGGGTGGTCAAATCAATAACTTGTACTTCAAACCAGAACAACGCGGGTTCTAATCACAGTTGGAGTATGAGTGTAGTTCTACAGGAAGTGAAATAAAAACCGCAGAGCCAAATACGTAGTGGTGACTGCCCTGGGCATGTGGTCTTTATTCGCTTGTTCTGCAAATCTCCCCGACAGATTCCAAAGATGGATTAGTGCGGTAAAGATAGATAGCTAGCTAGACAGACACATAGTTAGATATACAGACAGACAGAGAAACAGACAGGCAGACAGACCGACTGACCGATCGACAGATGGACGGACAGATAGACAGATAGCTAGTTTATTCATGTACATATAGTTATAGGCTTTTTATCTCGAGAGATGAATTAATGCGTTGTAGTAGATCACCTAAAAGCGTTTGATGTAACAAAATAGTACTATTCTAGAATGGCAATCATTTCCATATATGGTATATGTATAATTGATTGATGGGGTTGATGTTGGGGCTCCAGCAACGTTTTTAATCTTGTGTCTTCTCCTTTCTTGCCAAGTATTTTGCTTCTATTCGCCTTCAATCTTCATATCAATCTTTTTCAAGGCGCGCCAGTTCTGTCTATCTGTAACGCATATCTCACATCACATATACAGGCATTGAAAGTAGCCAGCTGTCATCCTGACGCACATTCTGAAACTAATCATTTCGCTCGCTCTGCCCTTATCATATTAATTATTATAGTCACATGCTCATTTACTCGTAGATTGCAGCATTACCTCATTTTGATGATAAACAATTATATTTTATGGAATGAATTCAAGACTAATACAGAGATTAGAGAAATGACAAAACAATAAACGAATTATCTACAGTTAGGAAGAGAAGATGGACATATGTCGGACATGTGTTGAGAAGAGGCAACACGAGAATCTCAAAAAAGGCTATTCTATGGGAAACATCAGGCTACAGAAAAAGAGGTAGACATAGAAAGACACTGAAGAGAATACTTATAAGAGAAGCAAAGTTGGCAGGCATGGACTTATTTGATAAGATCGAATATCTCACCCAGAATATCTCACCCATAAATGGCAAAAATTCGACGAGCCCTATGCGATGTCTAGCAGCATTAAAAGGATCAAGAATCAATGATAATGTTTTAGATAGGAATCAACTTAATGCTCCTAAAATTCCGATATGGCATCAATTCCATATATTTTTTTTGTATAATTATCATGGCTATCACCCAGGGCACATAATCCTTCTGTCACGCCCCTGTTTAAAGGTAACTCATATGAATAAACAATCACCATTCTTCCAGGTTCCCTTCATGACATCCACTCTATTGATTCTGAAGAAGTAAGCTCGAGAGTGGGACATCTCTTCACAGCTTTCGATATAAATAACAAACATTCATATCACATAATTAATTAGAAGGTAAATCCACCACCACCATCGAGTGCCATCTCCGCAACGAAGGTTGGCTACCATGGATCGCCATTCCACTCTGTTTCTTGCTTTGATGGTGCAGGTTGTCATACATTGACGTGTCCATCTTTTGATGTTACTCGTCCATGTCAGTCTTGGTCTGCCTCTGCCTCTTTTACCTTGTATTTTCCCTTCCAATATTACTTTTAGTAGGCTGTTGTGTCTTTTAACGTGTCCCAAAAATGTCATTTGTCTTGTCTTAATTGTATTTAGTAGTTCTTTTTTTATTTTTAGTTGTTTTAAAACTTCATCGTTTGTTTTCTTTTCTGTCCACCCAATTCTACTTATTCTTCTATAAATCCACATTTCAAAGGCTTCAATTTTCTGTTCTGTTTTCTTGTCTAATGTCCATGTTTCTGCACCATACAGGAATATTGAGAAGATGTAACATTTTGCTATTCTTAGTTTCAGCCCTGATGTTATTTATTTTGCTGTTAGTATATTTTTCATGGCATTAAAATTACTTTTTTGCCGTGCCCATTCTTTTGTTTATTTCAATTTTACATTTCCCATCATTGGTTATAGTATGTCCATGGCTTTTCTTTGGAGTGTTACGTGATTGGGCTCCAATCCCTTTCACGGTGGTCTGCCATATTTGTCTTTCGTGTTCATACGTAAATAAAACAAAATAAATCTCAGAGCATAAACATACAACCACAGATGAAAGTACACTGAAGGCTTTGGATAAAGCCTTAACATTACTTCAATCAAATCGCAAAGTAAATTTATAAATGACATTAACATAAAGCTCGAAATTAGCTGCCTCTGATATCAACCAGGAAAGTGTATTTACTATTTGTGGTATTACATTTTTGCTGCCTCTAAAGCTTCCACAGCAAGCGTGAAAAATCGATTTTCTACTCTCGTGCAGATTATTTCAGTGTAAAATAATGAGAACCTGAAATAAAGTGAGCCTGGACATGGAATGATAATTTGTTGCAATAATCTGTAAAAATGAAAGGGAGTCCTGAATGGATAGAATACGTGGAGCCTCA
Source organism: Megaustenia siamemsis (assembly GCA_032433765.1). NCBI lineage: Eukaryota > Metazoa > Mollusca > Gastropoda > Stylommatophora > Ariophantidae > Megaustenia > Megaustenia siamemsis. The sequence continues at coordinate 31,117,984 of JAVIAB010000139.1, read as the reverse complement.
AATCTTCAGGATATTGTGGCATGGGATTCTAGCAAATGAGAAAGCTGATGGATTAGGTTCAAAGGCAAATATAGTGGTTTTATTTGTGGAGAATAATTGTTGGTGATGGATGGGAGGAAAAGTGAGGTTATCACTAGTGAAGTTATCGATAGTGAAGTTATAGATAGTGAAATTATTGATAGTGAAGTTATCGTTAGTGAAATTATCGATAGTGAAGTTATCGATAATGAAGTTATCGTTTGTCATTTGCAAACACAGAAACTGAGGATAGATACTACAAGTTAAAGTCTGCAAAGGCCCGTTTGGGGTGGGGTGGGGGGGGGGGTGTGTGTTTAAATCAAGCGTGGTGTGAGTAGGAAGGAACGATTGAGAGGACGAACGAGCGAGAGGTCTCTATGACCCATGAAGTTAATGAAAATTATCCCAGATTCCCTTATAAAATAAGTAGAATGGCGCTGTGTTGTACTTAACTCTCTTATTGTAGACCGATGAGGTTGCTTTCTCTTATTAAACAATCAAAACTCCACAACACCACTCCTGCAAGATTTAGTGCATGGCTTGCTCTGATTTCTTGAATGCACCAAATGAGAATTGAGACGAGTTTGTCCCTTTCATAATGTCAAACATAATGTTGAAGTCGGATGTGTTTGTGGGGTATACACCTTTGATATAGTCTACAACTCGGTGGCTGAAGAGATCCCCAGACGTGACGCGAATTTTTTTTTTTTCGGACCGACAAGTCTTCGGGGTTTCACCCAAAACCTAAAAATGGATATCAGAGTTTTTTGTTTTTTTTTCTGGGAAGTAAAGGCGGCCCGGTGTGGTATCGACCACATCACCCATAAATGTCCTGTGCTCATAGAAAAATATGATCCATTAACACCATATTCCCCATACACCCAATAAGGCGTGAAGAGGCCATAGAAAAACATTTGAGAGATGAACAAGCAGATTTTAATGAAGAACAGATCATGTGCTGATCAAATAACTACTCTACGTATAATAGTTGAACAAAGTTTAGAACTACAGTCCCCACTTTATATTCGATTCATAGATTACGAAAAGACATTTGCTAGTTAAGACAGAGGAATGCTTTCGAAGTTGCTGAGTCATTACGGAACCCCATAAAGTTTATTGACCTGATAAAAACAATGTATGAAGGAACGAAATGTAGTGAGGTGCATGTTGAAATAAGAACAGGAGTAAGGCAGGAAGGAGTAATACCTTCTGAAATGGAGACAGAAGGAGTAATATCTTATGTCTACATTTATCTTTTTACTGGCCATAGATTGGATTATGAAAACAACTCAAAACATCGGAAATGGAATCGAGTGGTCACTGAGCAAGCAACTTAATAATTTAGACTTTGCTGATGACATATCTCTCCTATCACATAGCCATCAATACACATTTGATATAGTCTAACATATCTCTCCTATCACATAGCCATCAATACACATTTGATATAGTCTAACATACCTCTCCTATCACACAGCCATCAATACACATAGGATACAGTCTAACATATCTCTCCTATCACATAGCCATCAATACACATTTGATATAGTCTAACATATCTCTCCTATCACACAGCCATCAATACACATTTGATATAGTCTAACATATCTGTCCTATCACACAGCCATCAATACACATTTGATATAGTCTAACATATCTCTCCTATCACACAGCCATCAATACACATTTGATATAGTTTAACATATCTCTCCTATCACACAGCCATCAATACACATTTGATATAGTCTAACATATCTCTCCTATCACACAGCCATCAATACACATTTGCTATAGTCTAACATATCTCTCCTATCACACAGCCATCAATACACATTTGCTATAGTCTACAACTCGGTGACTGAAGAAAAGGGTCTGAGTTCGATCCCGAGACGTGACAGATTTTTTTTTTCCGCGACAAGTCTCCGGGGTTCACCCAAAATCTAAAAATGGACATCAGAGTTTTTTTTTTTTTTTTGGGGGTGGGGGGGGGGGGTGGGGGGAAGTAAAGGTGGCCCGGTGTGGTACCGACTACATCACCCACAAATGTCCTGTGCTCATAGACAAATATGATCATTAACACCATATTCCCCATAGTCCTAATAAGGTGTGGAAGAAACCTTTATTTTCTACTACAGCTTTTGAGTCCGTTTGAAGAAATGAAGCATGAGTGGTTAGCCGAATGGGTTAAAAATCAAACAAAGTGAATGTGAGTTTTATTTGCGGTATGGTCTCAATGTTGTTATTATTTATTTGTATTTATTCCCACATTGTGCTACCAACGCCAAACATGGTCACTTACGACTAAGCATAACAGAACGTTTATCACCGCAGAGGAGCGCTTTGAGTAACCAGAAACAAAAAACAGAAACAGAAACGATGTTATTTGAGAAAGAGTAGTCATTGAACCAATCTCAAGCTACGCACATAAACGATGTTATTTGAGAAAGAGTAGTCATTGAACCAATCCGAAGCTACGCACAGAAACGATATTATTTGAGAAAGAGTAGTCATTGAACCAATCCGAAGCTACGCACAGAAACGATATTATTCGAGAAAGAGTAGTCATTGAACCAATCCGAAGCTACGCACAGAAACGATATTATTCGAGAAAGAGTAGTCATTGAACCAATCCGAAACTACGCACAGAAACGATATTATTCGAGAAAGAGTAGTCATTGAACCAATCCGAAACTACGCACAGAAACGATGTTATTCAAGAAAGAGTAGTCATTGAACCAATCCGAAACTACGCACAGAAACGATGTTATTCGAGAAAGAGTAGTCATTGAACCAATCCGAAACTACGCACAGAAACGATGTTATTCGAGAAAGAGTAGTCATTGAACCAATCCGAAACTACGCACAGAAACGATATTATTCGAGAAAGAGTAGTCATTGAACCAATCCGAAGCTACGCACAGAAACAATAAATAAACTGGTTTGCCCATCTAGAAAAAAAAATTATTCATTACCATACAAAGCATATATTAAAAAAGGAAAAAGGAGAAGAACAGGAGGCAGATCATAAGTAAGATCTACAAACAACATCAAAGAAACGTTACAACAACATCAAAGAAACGTTACATCAACATCAAAGAAACGTTCACGTTACAACAACATCAAAGAAACGTTACATCAACATCAAAGAAACGTTACATCAACATCAAAGAAACGTTACATCAACATCAAAGAAACGTTACAACAACATCAAAGAAACGTTACAACAACATCAAAGAAACGTTACATCAACATCAAAGAAACGTTACAACAACATCAAAGAAACGTTATATCAACATCAAAGAAATGTTACATCAACATCAAAGAAACGTTATATCAACATCAAAGAAACGTTATATCAACATCAAAGAAACGTTATATCAACATCAAAGAAACGTTATATCAACATCAAAGAAATGTTACATCAACATCAAAGAAACGTTATATCAACATCAAAGAAACGTTACATCAACATCAAAGAAACGTTACAACAACATCAAAGAAACGTTACATCAACATCAAAGAAACGTTACAACAACATCAAAGAAACGTTACAACAACATCAAAGAAACGTTACATCAACATCAAAGAAACGTTACATCAACATCAAAGAAACGTTACATCAACATCAAAGAAACGTTACATCAACATCAAAGAAACGTTACATCAACATCAAAGAAACGTTACATCAACATCAAAGAAACGTTACATCAACATCAAAGAAACGTTACATCAACATCAAAGAAACGTTACATCAACATCAAAGAAACGTTACATCAACATCCATTGACAATGGTTGAGGCCGCCTGAAGGGTGAGAACCAGAATTGTGAATCTGCCCGGACGTCCCAATTGGTATAAGGAGAAGTGAAGAAAGAAAGAAAAAGAAAGAATTATTTTCTAAATCTGTGTTGAGTTAAAAACTCCCCAACACAAGACCCCAACACATTGTTCCGTCTGCATTGGACATGCAGCCATAATTCTCCAGCCCCACAGGAAATACTCCAAAAATTGTATACAAGATTTGTTGTTTTTTTGTTGTTGTTTTTTTTTTAAAGATGGCTGGATACAACTTGTTTCCAGAAATAATCGTGACCTCTGTAGTCGTACATAATGTCAAGTCGACATACAGACGTTGAAACAGGTCACAGAACATATGCGTCTACAGAGACCCTAGCTCCTTTCTTCCCCAAATCTTCTTATCTCTCGTTTCTTCACTTTCAACATTCTCTTATTCATTTTCTTATATCGCTTTCTTTTTTTATATTTCATTTAACGTCTTTTATCCACACAATCTCATATCATATTTTATGTATTTCTTATTTTCGTGTAGTTTTTTTCCTTCTTCCGGTGCCTCTCTCTCGCATCTTCTCAATTTTTCATGTTTCTCCATTGCTCACACTCTCTCTTGTATCACACTGTTCATATTGAAAAAAAAAAAAAAGATCATTTTCCCCGATCCTGTCTGTCAATTTTTAGCAAGAGCTACACACATACACACACATATTCCCCACAACCCGTCTGTCAGTTTTATCAGGAGCTATTCATACACACACTCACACACATGGGAATAATCTTCAAATATTATTTTCGGAACTCATTTATCTCCCCTAGTTTGTGCGCCCTGCTTGACGCGATAATGTCTTAATGACCTTCAGAACTACACCGATGGTAGTGTTTAAGTAATCCCCCATCCCTACTCCCCCCCTCAACTGATGGAGAGAATAGTTCAAAAAGAGGCTTATTTTAAAACGAGACCACACTTACGGCAGAGATTACGTCTGCAATATGTCAGGAAGACAATCTACGTATGTACATAGGAGAAAGGTTAACAGAATGCCAGACGTCTAAGTGGAGTATTAGAAAACAAACAATGTTATTTCTAGACCAGATATTACATAACAATCCAAGCCAATTACAGGAGCAAATTTATTTTCTGACATGACTCATTGATACTAAGACGAAAATATGAATCATTATTTGAAGACGTTGTTTTCGCTTCTGTGCCCTGTTGCGTGGATAATAGATTCGTTTTTTTTTTTCTAATTAGTAAGGGACTCATTACAATCCGAAGTTTCTGACTTGTCTGTGTCAACGTCACGTTGAATGTCTAAGTCTAAAGAGCACACTGACCACTTTTAGAGTAAAGTCCATGCACACTTCAGCGCTGCGGATAGGTGCAAGGATATCTAAAGTTTAGTTTTGTCATTGCACTAAGGACATAGCAGAATATCAAAGATCTACAACAATTACTTAATGTAATAAACATGACAGGTAAAAATATATGGACTAGATATGAATATAAACAAGACTAAAATTATGATTATAAACAAAGAAAATTCTCAAGGCCTACAATTAAATATCAAAGTTGGAGGAAAACATCTGGAGACAGTTCAGAGCTACAACTACGTGGAACACACTATAACCAGTGATGGAAAATGTACAACTGAAATAAACAAAAGAATAGGTATGGCAAAAAGTAATGTTAATGCCACGAAAAATATAGTAACATCAAGACAAATAACAGCAGGGCTAAAACTAAGAGTAGCAAAATGTTACATCTTCCTATATGGTGCAGAAACATGGACATTAGACAAGAAAACAGAACAGAAAATTGAAGCCTTTGAAATGCTGATTTATAGTAGAAAAGGTAGAATTGGATGGAAAGAAAAGAAAACAAACGATGAAATTTTAAAACAACTAAAAATGAAAAGAGAAATACTAATCACAATTAGAACAAGACAAATGACATTTTTAGGGCATGTTAAAAGACACAACAGCCTAATAAAAGTAATATTGGAAGGGAAAATACAAGGTAAAAGAGGCAGAGGCAGACCAAGACTAACATGGACGAGTAACATCAAAAGATGACATGTTATCCTATGACAATCTGCACCATCAAAGCAAGAAACAGAGTGGAATGGCGCTCCATGGTAGCCAACCTCTGATGCGGAGACGGCACTCAATGATGATGATGACTAAGGACAAGTCCATAAATGATAAAAATAGAGATACCAAAACTAATCTGATGAAGTCTATGAAAATCTATAATAGCCCGACAGTAATTGAAACTATAGCAGTACTATGAATTAATGAAAATCTATAACAGCCTGGTAGTTACGAAATATATAGCAGTAAACTGTGAAATGTACTATCAACCCTTACGTATGCGTGTGAAAGCTGGAAAACAACAAGAGATATAGAAACAAAGTTGAACGCATTCGAAAATAAATGTCTAAGGAAAATACTTGGTATAGAATGGAACGAATTCAAAACAAACGAGGAAATTAGAGAAATCGCCAATCAACCACTAATATCTTCAGTAATAAAGAAAAGACGATGGTCATACGTTGGACATGTGATGAGAAGAGATAATAATCGAATAGCAAAGCAAGCCCTCATATGGGAAACAACAGGTAAAAGAAAAAGAGGAAGACCCAGGGAGACACTGAGAAGAACATTGATGAGAGAGGCAAGAGCAGCAGGAATCGGCTCCCTCAATGAGATAGAACTGCTTGCACAGAACAGAGACAGATGGCGAGATTTGATAAAATATCTTTAAAAGAAAACTGCTAGAACAAAAATTCATATAGGAGAAGGTGTATCTTGGTCTACGCCCTATGGGCCGGTTACGGCTCGAAAGGTCAATAGAAACTGTGAACTAAAAACTTTAACTGCTAGAAATAAAAATTTAGATAAGAGAAAGAGTATCTGGGCCTATGCCCTATGGGCCGGCTACGGCTCGAAAGGTCAATAGATAGATAGAAACTGTGAAGTGTATGAAAATCTATTAACGGTCTGGCGAAGTTTATATAATATTTAGCCGTCACTTGTTTTATCGTTGACGTGTTATTACTGCGGATAGGAGAGGGGGCAGACGTTTTACTATTTTAGGCGAAAATAAGTTTTGAAAAGGCTGTATAATCATCGAGGTCATTTGTTCAAGACGATGAATACATTTAGAGTTTGAAAGACATGAGATCTGCAGACAAATATACTTCACAAAGCAAACGAACAGTTACAGCCTAAATATGAACGAAACAAATAAAATTACTAAAATTGTGCATTGCAAAAAATAAATGTTATTTAAAATCTGCAATTCGTTGGTGGGTTATTACTAACGAGAAAATAGAACATCAGTGGTTTAAAGATGGGACAAAAGTTGCAGTTACAGCGGCATAGCAGTTTACTGAGGACAAGAAATGGGGTTACATTTCTAGTCTAGTTTACTAAGGACAATAAATGGGGTTACATTTCTAAACTAGCTTACTAAGGACAATAAATGGGGTTACATTTCTAAACTAGCTTACTAAGGACAATAAATGGGGTTATATTTTAAACTAGCTTACTAAGGACAATAAATGGGGTTACATTTCTAAACTAGCTTACTAAGGACAATAAATGGGGTTACATTTCTAAACTAGCTTACTAAGGACAATAAATGGGGTTACATTTCTAAACTAGCTTACTAAGGACAAGAAATGGGGTTACATTTCTAAACTAGCTTACTAAGGACAATAAATGGGGTTACATTTCTAAACTAGCTTACTAAGGACAATAAATGGGGTTACATTTCTAAACTAGCTTACTAAGGACAATAAATGGGGTTACATTTCTAAACTAGCTTACTAAGGACAAGAAATGGGGTTACATTTCTAAACTGGCTTACTAAGGACAATAAATGGTGTTAAAATTTTTAACTATCGGGGGACAATAAAAGGGTTATATTTCTAAACTAGCTTACTTGGGACAAGAAATGGGGTTATATTTCTAAACTAGCTTACTGAGGACACGAAATGGGGTTACATTTCTAAAATAGCTTACTAAGAACAAGAAATAGGGTTACATTTCTAGACTAGTTACTGAGGACAATAAATTGGGTTATATTTCTAGACTAGTTTACTGAGGACAATAAATAGGGTTATATTTCTAAACTAGCTAACTGAGGACAATAAATTGGGTTACATAAATTGGGTTACATAAAGTAGCTGACTGAGGACAATAAATTGGGTTACATTTATAAAGTAGCTAACTGAGGACAATAAATTGGGTTACATTTCTAAAGTAGCTAACTGAGGACAATAAATTGGGTTACATTTCTAAAGTAGCTTACTAAGGACGATAAATGGGGTTACATTTCTAAAGTAGCTAACTGAGGACAATAAATTGGGTTACATTTCTAAAGTAGCTTACTTGGGACAATAAATGGGGTTACATTTCTAAACTAGCTTACTTGGGACAATAAATGGGGTTACATTTCTAAACTAGCTTACTTGGGACAATAAATGGGGTTACATTTCTAAACTAGCTTACTTGGGACAATAAATGGGGTTACATTTCTAAACTAGCTTACTTGGGACAATAAATGGGGTTACATTTCTAAACTAGCTTACTTGGGACAATAAATGGGGTTACATTTCTAAACTAGCTTACTTGGGACAATAAATGGGGTTACATTTCTAAACTAGCTTACTTGGGACAATAAATGGGGTTACATTTCTAAACTAGCTTACTTGGGACAATAAATGGGGTTACATTTCTAAACTAGCTTACTTGGGACAATAAATGGGGTTACATTTCTAAACTAGCTTACTTGGGACAATAAATGGGGTTACATTTCTAAACTAGCTTACTTGGTACAATAAATGGGGTTACATTTCTAAACTAGCTTACTTGGGACAATAAATGGGGTTACATTTCTAAACTAGCTTACTTGGGACAATAAATGGGGTTACATTTCTAAACTAGCTTACTTGGGACAATAAATGGGGTTACATTTCTAAACTAGCTTACTTGGGACAATAAATGGGGTTACATTTCTAAACTAGCTTACTTGGGACAATAAATGGGGTTACATTTCTAAACTAGCTTACTTGGGACAATAAATGGGGCTACATTTCTAAACTAGCTTACTTGGGACAATAAATGGGGCTACATTTCTAAACTAGCTTACTTGGGACAATAAATGGGGCTACATTTCTAAACTAGCTTACTTGGGACAATAAATGGGGTTACATTTCTAAACTAGCTTACTTGGGACAATAAATGGGGTTACATTTCTAAACTAGCTTACTTGGGACAATAAATGGGGTTACATTTCTAAACTAGCTTACTTGGGACAATAAATGGGGTTACATTTCTAAACTAGCTTACTTGGGACAATAAATGGGGTTACATTTCTAAACTAGCTTACTTGGGACAATAAATGGGGTTACATTTCTAAACTAGCTTACTTGGGACAATAAATGGGGTTACATTTCTAAACTAGCTTACTTGGGACAATAAATGGGGTTACATTTCTAAACTAGCTTACTTGGGACAATAAATGGGGTTACATTTCTAAACTAGCTTACTTGGGACAATAAATGGGGTTACAATTCCCAACTAGTTTACCGTGGACAAGAAAAGGGGTTCCATTACCAGACCGGCCGGCCTCGATCTGGATTCACTCAACTTTGATTGGATACCAATCTTTTCTGAGAAAGAAAAACGGTCCTGGAGTAATGTTAATTAATTGACCGAAAAACAAGTCTAAAAGAAGGGGGGGGGGGAAGGCTAGGGTCGCCGTTCTGCAAGCTGTCAGTAAACAATAGCTGATGGTTTACGCCAGGATCGGTGACGCAGAACTATTCAGATCTTACGCCACCTCTTTGAAGTGCCCACAGAAACAGACTAATCAGTCTAGTCTGCTTTGTGAGAAGGGATCGAGCTGGAAGGCAACCGGGTGCTCGAAAATGTCGGATGTGTTAGACCAAAAGGCGCAAATATCATAGTTCTACTGCAAACAAAAACACAACGCATTTACGCACACTTTACGTCCTCTTAGGGGCGGACGACGAAGAAGACTAAGTCGCTGATCAGAATTGAACACAAGCCTAGAAGTCACCGATCAGAATTGAACACAAGCCTAGAAGTCACCGATCAGAATTGAACACAAGCCTAGAAGTCACCGATCAGAATTGAACACAAGCCTAGAAGTCACCGATCAGAATTGAGCACAAGCCTAGAAGTCACCGATCAGAATTGAACACAAGCCTAGAAGTCACCGATCAGAATTGAACACAAGCCTAGAAGTCACCGATCAGAATCGAACACAAGCCTAGAAGTCACCGATCAGAATCGAACACAAGCCTAGAAGTCACCGATAAGAATCGAACACAAGCCTAGAAGTCACCGATCAGAATCGAACACAAGCCTAGAAGTCACCGATGAGAATCGAACACAAGCCTAGAAGTCACCGATCAGAATCGAACACAAGTCTAGAAGTCACCGAAGAGAATCGAACACAAACAAGCCTAGAAGTCACCGATCAGAATCGAATACAAACAAGTCTAGAAGTCACCGATCAGAATCGAACACAAACAAACCTAGAAGTCACCGATCAGAATCGAACACAAACAAATCTAGAAGTCACCGATCAGAATCGAACACAAACAAGTCTAGAAGTCACCGATCAGAATCGAACACAAACAAACCTAGAAGTCACCGATCAGAATCGAACACAAACAAATCTAGAAGTCATCGATCAGAATCGAACACAAACAAACTAGAAGTCACCGATCAGAATCGAACACAAACAAGCCTTGAAGTCGTCGATCAGAATCGAACGCGTCCTCTTAACCTCAGCAGCACGCTAGTTATTTATGCACTTCTCTACTTCCATTTCAAAGTTCCTTATATGTTACCACTGAAATCTCTTCTGTTTATTCTCTAGACACTCTCCACAAGGTGCGCTAAGTATGGCCCATGTCGTTCAATTCTGCTTCTGTTTTCGCCCGCCAGATTGTCATTTGTCATTAAAATGCAGTATCACAAATAAACTTTGTGTTTAGATGGAAAATGCAAAAATAAACTTTGTGTTTCGATGAAAAATGCACAAATAAACTTTGCCATTAGAATGAAGTGACACAAATAAACTTTGTCATTAGAATGAAATGTAACATATAAACTTTGTTATTAGAATGAAGAGACACAAATAAACTTTGTCATTAGAATGAAATGTAAGAAATAAACTTTGCCATTAGAATGAAGTGGCACAAATAAACTTTGTCATTAGAATGAAATGTAAGAAATAAACTTTGTCATTAGAATGAAGTGACACAAATAAACTTTGTCATTAGAATGAATGTAAGAAATAAACTTTGTCATTAGAATGAAGTGACACAAATACATTTTGTCAATAGAATGAAGTGACACAAATAAACTTTGTTATTAGAATGAAGTGCTACAAATAAACTTTGTCATTAGAATGAAATGTAAGAAATAAACTTTGTCATTAGAAATGAAGTGTCATATATAAACTTTGATATTATAATGAAATGTCATAAGTAAACTTTCTTGAAAAGTATAAAACACATACAAATAATTAAGGTCATCCTCAAGGGTCAGTTCCATGAACAATGGAAACGAGAACACCCAAAGCATAACGAGAGGGACGGATACCACCAACTATCAAGGAGGGATCAAGTCATCATACTTCGCCTACGCACTGACAACAATAGAATGAGAAATCACATGTTCACCAAATTCAAAATAGGTACAACCAGCTTATGCCACTGTACACTGGACAATATGACTGCAAAACATGTTCTACAGGATTGACCCCAGTACACAGACCTGAGAAGAGCAATGTGGTCCACACCCACCTTCCTGGAAGAAAAACTTTATGGGACAATCGATTCGCTTACACAGACAGCTGACTGTATGAGAGAGTCTGGAATCCCACTATAATTGAGTCTTGATCGAGAGAGAGAGAGAGAGAGAGAGAGAGAGAAATAAATGAAGACAAACCATTCTTGTACGCAGTCTGTTTAAAAATGTCTACACAAGCATGTGAATACATGTTGCTGTATCTAAGAATTCTTCGTGACTTTCAAATAACCTAGTGGTAATTTCAGTCTCTGTGGGCCAATACACATTTCCCTAATTGGCTAAATTTGTGGAAATCCAAATATAAATAAATAAATAAACTAAAGACAGGATTCTGCAGAAATTATCGGCTTTTTAACGTCCTATGTGTTTCTTTTATTTTAATTTTCAGCGTGATCAAATGTCTCTCTCTTTACTTAACTGTCTCTATCTCTCCTTATATATCTTTATCTCTTTATATGCCTATCTCTGTGTCTATCTCTATATCTAAATCTCTCTATTTCTATACCTACCTCTTTCTATCTCTGTATCTCTCTATTTCAATCTAGCGCTTTCTATCTAACCATATCAATATCTATATATCTTTCTTTCTCTATATATCTCTTTCTATCTCTCTCTATCACTTTCTCTCTCCTTATATCATTATCTCTCTATATCTCTTTCTTTCTCTCAATATCACTTTCTCTCTATATATATATTTTTCTCTCTCTCTCTCTCTCTATATATATATATATATATATATATATCTTTCTATCTCTCAATATTACTTTCTCTTTCCCTATATCATTACTCTCTATATCTCTTTCTTTCTCTTTATATCACTTTCTCTCTATATATATCTATTTCTCTATCTCTCTCTCTCTCTATATATATATATATATATATATATCTTTCAATCTCTCACTATCACTTTCTTTCTCCATATATCATTATCTCTCTATATCTCTTTATTTATCTTTATATCACTTTCTCTCTCTCTCTCTCGCTCTCTCTATCTCTCTATATATATATATATATATATCTCTTTCTATCTCTCTCAATCACTTTCTCTCTCCCTATATCATTATCTCCCTAGATCACTTTCTTTCTACCAATATCATTATCTCTCTATCTATCTCTACCTACCTCCTCTCTATACACTTGATCTTACAACCTCTTCCTCATGCTAGCATTGCTCCAGGATGTTCTGACACATCTCACTCCTCTACAAATCTAACAACGCAGCCGTTGCTTGAAATGTCACCAAAATGGCCTCCTTCCAAAATCCTGGAGATTCTCTTACCGCTTTGTCTAGCACTTCCAAACTGTATCCTACCCAACTCCATCGTCTGCAGTTATCATTGCCGGTATTTCCTCTTAGACACGCTTCAATCCTAGACAAATCCAGTCTGGCTATGTTTCTCCCCACCAAAACGTCGACAAAAATCTCTAAATCAAGGGAGACGTAAATACGTCTGATATAAACCGGAAGTAGTTTATTGATCTGATAAGCTCCACCCGGTCAGCACTTCACCATATTGTAGTGATTGTCGTTACTAGTAGAAATTACGGCCCTTTCCCCTCAAGCAATACTTGCATGTGGGGACGCGGATTTCCATTGTGCCTATTTCATTAGTTACATTGAGTGAGTGATTGAGTGAGTGAGTGTGTAAGTGAGTGAGTGTGAGAATGGGTAATTATATTGTGACAGCAATACAATAGATATAGAAATATAATACTCAGAGCTCCCTTTGTATTTGATGTTACAGAATTAACACATGCCTTTGGAATATTATCATTAAAGTTATAGTCGTTTTGTAATGTATTCCGTGTGTAAGGCAGGACATAGACGGTAACTTTGTGTAAACAGAAAATAATAAAGCTTGGTCATTATTTACTGAGACCAGAGGTTGTCGTACTTGTAGTGAATTAACTTTTCACGGTTAACCTCTAGCCTTACCCTTTTGCTCTTTCCTTGAGGACAATGTCTGCCTTGTTATATAGATAGAAAATGGAGATGTTCGCCGTGCTACGAAGTTTGTGTAAATCTGAACTGAGACTATCTTCAGTGCTTTCGTTTACATGTGTGGCAGACGTGATGATTCATCATCAAGTACCGAGCCTGCTGGCGTAGGTGATCATGTCTCTCCACAACTTTTGATCGACAGTTATTTATCATTTCTGCTGTTGACCTTCTGCTAAGCCATTCTCTTAAGCTGTCTGGCATTTTTTCTCTTTGCTTTCCTCTATCTCTTCGTCCCTCAATTTTCCCAGTTGTTACAATATATTCCAGCTGTTCTCTTCTCATTACATGGCAAAAAAAAAATGATGATTGTTTCTTCCTAATATTGGAAATTAGCTCTCTTTTTGCTTTGACCTCTTTCAGAACGTTTTCATTACTCTTCTTAACTGTCCATGGTATTCTCAACATACGATTCATGATTGTACAAAGAAGTTACGACGGTGGTTTTCTGTTGCCTTCCGCCGGTATGTTCACGGTTGACTCCGCTAGCCTTTGACTAAAAAGTCTCATCAACAAGGCAGTAGGGTTGTTTTACTTTGGGATACCCTCCCTTAGCCTTTTACTCTCCCGAGCTCACCTGCAAGGCAGCAGGGCAGCCACATATTGTACTATTTACTGCATACAGTAGCAGGTAAAATTACCCGACCTGACAGTAACGCATGAGGCCCGATGGCCGTGGTAACCCTGAGCAAATAATTTGTCATTCATGTAAACGTGATGATTACTGAGATCGTAATCGAAGCGAGTGATGGTGTTGGGGATTTGATCATTATGGGCTTGACTTATGTGCAATGAAGATGATCTGTCGACTAAACTAAATTAAGAAAATCTGATCAAAATATACTTGTAAAAGGGGGGTAACAGAGCAGAGTAAGAAAAAAAAGTATAACAATGAGTGAGTGAGTGAGTGAGTGAATAAGGAACACCGTGAAAGGGTCACGAGAATAGAAGGGAGAAATTAGTTTTGAAATCAGCTCAGGGCACTAAGTGGTTCTTGGGATTTTTGGAGACTTCACGGGTGACGATTGGTTGAAGACAAAGAATATAGATTCAGGAGAGAGTTGCTCAAGCGGTGGACCTGTGAGCAGGTGTTCGCCGGAAGGTGAGCCAGTTGGCTACCAACCTTCGAACAGTGAATATAGTACACAGTTGTTAGTGGTGTGAGCCAGTTGGCTACCAACCTTCGAACAGAGAATTTAGTAGACAGTTGTTAGTGGTGTGAGCCAGTTGGCTACCAACCTTCGAACAGAGAATTTAGTATACAGTTGTTAGTGGTGTGAGCCAGTTGGCTACCAACCTTCGAACAGAGAATTTAGTAGACAGTTGTTAGTGGTGTGAGCCAGTTGGCTACCAACCTTCGAACAGTGAATTTAGTAGACAGTTGTTAGTGGTGTGAGCCAGTTGGCTACCAACCTTCGAACAGTGAATTTAGTAGACAGTTGTTAGTGGTGTGAGCCAGTTGGCTACCAACCTTCGAACAGTGAATTTAGTAGACAGTTGTTAGTGGTGTGAGCCAGTTGGCTACCAACCTTCGAAAAGTGAATTTAGTAGACAGTTGTTGGTGGTGTGAGCCAGTTGGCTACCAACCTTCGAACAGTGAATTTAGTAGACAGTTGTTAGTGGTGTGAGCCAGTTGGCTACCAACCTTCGAACAGTGAATTTAGTAGACAGTTGTTAGTTGTGTGAGCCAGTTGGCTACCAACCTTCGAACAGTGAATTTAGTATACAGTTGTTAGTGGTGTGAGCCAGTTGGCTACCAACCTTCGAACAGTGAATTTAGTAGACAGTTGTTAGTAGTGTGAGCAGTTGGCGACCAACCTCCGAACAGTGAATTTAGTAGACAGTTGTTAGTGGTGTGAGCCAGTTGGCTACCAACCTTCGAACAGTGAATTTAGTAGACAGTTGTTAGTGGTGTGAGCCAGTTGGCTACCAACCTTCGAACAGTGAATTTAGTATACAGTTGTTAGTGGTGTGAGCCAGTTGGCTACCAACCTTCGAACAGTGAATTTAGTAGACAGTTGTTGGTGTGTGAGCCAGTTGGCTACCAACCTTAGAACAGTGAATTTAGTAGACAGTTGTTGGTGGTGTTAGCCAGTTGGCTACCAACCTTCGAACAGTGAATTTAGTAGACAGTTGTTGGTGGTGTGAGCCAGTTGGCTACCAACCTTCGAACAGTGAATTTAGGAGACAGTTGTTAGTTGTGTGAGCCAGTTGGCTACCAACCTTCGAACAGTGAATTTAGTAGACAGTTGTTAGTGGTGTGAGCCAGTTGGCTACCAACCTTCGAACAGTGAATTTAGTATACAGTTGTTAGTGGTGTGAGCCAGTTGGCTACTAACCTTCGAACAGTGAATTTAGTAGACAGTTGTTAGTGGTGTGAACCAGTTGGCTACCAACCTTCGAACAGTGAATTTAGTAGACAGTGGTTAGTTGTGTGAGCCAGTTGGCGACCAACAGTAGAGCAGGTTATTTTAGTGTTCAGTTTTTAGTATGCGAGCAGTGAGCTCTGTTGAAGTTAAATTGCTGGTGGAATAGTTACCATGTTTCCTGCGATGCCATGTGACTCGGCCAGGACTGAAGGAAGTATAGAAGTAAACATGTTCTATTTTATGTGTAAGTCAGGGACTTGTAGGAGGCGGACCTCGGTAGCCTAGTTGGGAAACCACCCGACTAGACTAGCGACGTTCGGACAACCCGTGTTCGGATCCCGCTGGAGCAGTGTGTGTACTCGTGGTTGGAAAAAAAATAAAAATATCCCCACGGTCGACCCAGCCGTTGGCAGAAATGGGTACCAGGGTATTATCCTGGGAAGGTGAGGAATGTCGCATCGCATCTAAGTTTCGATGCTTGAGGCGACACTATACAGAAATATCCGAACATTTCTGGATAGGCGGCCGAGCACATATGGGTGTAAACTCGCGTGCTAAGACGCCGGTTCAAGTCTCGTACTTTACCTTACCTTTAAGTCATATGGAGAAGTTAGGAGGTGGAGACATATTTTATAGAAGTAAACATGTTCTATTTTATGGGTAAGCCAGGGGCTTGTAGACTATTCCTAGTTTCCTGAAGAACAAGTCATATGGAGATAATTGTTAGGAGGTGGAGACATATTTTATATAAGTAATCATTGCATATTCTTATAGGAGTCGACGTCAGAAGTAATTGAATGGGCAACGACGTCTAGCTGTCATGACCAAGAGAGCCTAATTGTTTGCCTGTGTTTAGGTGTGTAAGCAGATTGAACATTGTCACAGACATGAGTGTGTCTGCTGTGCGTCAAAATTGTCCCGCTCGAATGGCAGAGTGGAATGTGACAGCTGAATAAAGTTAAGTCTATTTTATAATTGCACTGTCTTGTTCAGTAAATTATGACTTAATAATTAAGCAACGAACGAGTTTGGGGTCGCATATCAGTCTAGAGGTCGGAAGATCGGCCTGACTGATCATCAGAAACCTCGCGAAGTACTACTATCACCAGGGCAAGATCAAAGCAGCAGCAGAGCTAGAATCGGTCGTCTGTCAAACCAGGGTATATTATAAGCAGGGCAGACATCGTTCACTGCTTTGGTGAACGTGAACAAAGAAAGAAACACAAGATAAGAATTTACATACTAACATCAAAACAATATCACCAGGGCTAAAACTAAGAATAGCAAAATGTTACATCTTCTCAACATTCCTAAATGGAGCAGAAACATGGACATTAGACAAGAAAACAGCACAGAGAATTGAAGCCTTTGAAATGTGGATATATATAAAAGAATAGGTAGAATTGGATGGAAAGAAAAGAAAACAAATGATGCAGTCTTAAAACAAATAAAAATGAAAAGAGAACTACTGAACACAATTCAAACAAGACAATTGCGATTTTTGGGCCATGTTAAAAGACACAACAGCCTACTAAAAGTAAGGCGGGGGGGGGGGGGGGGATACATATGGTAAAAGAGCAGAGGTAGACCAAGACTAACATGGACGAGTAACATCAAAAGATGGACAAATCAGCCTATGACAACCTGCACCATCAAAGCAAGAGACAGAGCAGAATGTCGCTCCATGGTAGCCACCCTTCGTTGCGGAGATGACCCCCCGATTATAATGATGATGATGTGCAACAGTAGGACAAGCATTGTCATGGAACCCTTAGGGAAAGAGTAAAGAAAGAAAATCTGAGAACATACGTAAAAAAGTCATGGAAACTATCAAACTCGTTAAATGGCTGTAAATAGAGGAAATGTCCAGGAATAAGATTGACTGATAAATCTTTTCTGTGGTCTTTGCTCTAAAGGCTGGCGAAGAGGTCTATTATGTAATCTTTACTCCAAGTATTGGCGGAGAGATCTTTTCTGTTGTCTCTGCTCCAAGGATTGACAGAGAGATCTTTTCTGTTCTCTTTGCTCCAAGGATTGACAGAGAGATCTTTCCTGTTGTCTTTACTCCGAGGAGTGACAGATAGATCTTTTCATTAGTCTCTGCTCCAAGGATTGACGCAGCAATCTCTTCTGTTGTCTTTGCTCCAAGGATTGACAGAGAGATCTTTCCTGTTGTCTTTACTCCAAGGAGTGACAGATAGATCTTTTCATTAGTCTCTGCTCCAAGGATTGACGCAGCAATCTCTTCTGTTGTCTTTGCTCCAAGGATTGATAGAGAGACCTTTTCTGTTGTCTTTGCTCAAAGGAGTGACAGAGAGATCTTTTCTGTGGTCTTTACGTAAAAAATAAACCTGAGGGCCTTGATGTGATTGGTTGATGACTCATAATTGACTAACGACTCAAGATCAGCAAATCAGAGCTGATAAACGCTACCAACCATCATCGTATTGATCCATGGAG
Source organism: Megaustenia siamemsis (assembly GCA_032433765.1). Lineage (NCBI taxonomy): Eukaryota > Metazoa > Mollusca > Gastropoda > Stylommatophora > Ariophantidae > Megaustenia > Megaustenia siamemsis. The sequence goes on along the minus strand of JAVIAB010000139.1, from coordinate 31,099,490 downwards.
CAGATTAACCGTCCTGACCAACTGAGTATGGACCAGAGAGGGAAGGCAAACCAGGTCCCAGAATTAAACACTACAAACTTGGATGCGCCGAAAGATGTAAATATTACAGCATGGATGTAAACTGCGACATAATGCAACATGCGCTCTATTCACGACCGACGAGGCAGAAGAAGAAGAACTAAACGATACCAGTCAATAGAATTAAAACAACAGATAAAAAAGGTAGTTATAGGCATCTCAAGCATTAATTTACTACATTTATGTTAGTTAAAAAAGTAGTTATAGGCATCTCAAGCTTTAATCTACTACATTGATGTTAGTTAAAAAAGGTAGTATAGGCATCTCAAGCTTTAATTTACTACATTTATGTTAGTTAAAAAAGGTAGTTATAGGCATCTCAAGCTTTAATTTACTACATTTATGTTAGTTAAAAAAGGTAGTTATAGGCATCTCAAGCTTAATCTACTACATTTATGTTAGTTAAAAAAGGTAGTTATAGGCATCTCAAGCTTTAATTTACTACATTTATGTTAGTTAAAAAAGGTAGTTATAGGCATCTCAAGCTTTAATTTACTACATTTATGTTAGTTAAAAAAGGTAGTTATAGGCATCTCAAGCTTTAATTTACTACATTTATGTTAGTTAAAAAAGTAGTTATAGGCATCTCAAGCTTTAATTTACTACATTTATGTTAGTTAAAAAAGGTAGTTATAGGCATCTCAAGCTTTAATTTACTACATTTATGTTAGTTAAAAAAAGGTAGTTATAGGCATCTCAAGCTTTAATCTACTACATTTATGTTAGTTAAAAAAGGTAGTTATAGCATCTCAAGCTTTAATTTACTACATTTATGTTAGTTAAAAAAGGTAGTTATAGGCATCTCAAGCTTAATCTACTACATTTATGTTAGTAAAAAAGGTAGTTATAGGCATCTCAAGCTTTAATCTACTACATTTATGTTAGTTAAAAAGGTAGTTATAGGCATCTCAAGCTTTAATCTACTACATTTATGTTAGTTAAAAAAGGTAGTTATAGGCATCTCAAGCATAATCTACTACATTTATGTTAGTTAAAAAGGTAGTTATATGCATCTCAAGCATTAATCTACTACATTTATGTTAGTTAAAAAGGTAGTTATAGGCATCTCAAGCTTTAATCTACTACATTTATGTTAGTTAAAAAAGGCAACTGTGCAAAGTCAACCCAAGGTTCCACTTGAAGAATCCTGCGCCCATGCTACGGTGTTCATGAATCTGGCTGCGATCGTTAGAATGAATCAAGCCTTCTGGGTGCATCCATTGTTTGCAAAATGTGTTCGTTCTGCGTCATAATGATGGACAATCGTTTATCACTAACCCGGCTGTATGCTCGAAAGAAAGATGAGATGATACAGATTTCGATGCTGTTCGTGAATCTGCAGCCCTGGCGCGACTTCCGGATCTTCATTTTAGTCTAGAGGGATGTTGTCTAAATTCAGGGGAGCCACGAGCAGAACGGCGGAGAACTTGTGAATTAGTTATCGTTTAATTATGTGGGATTTGCTGGGGAAGAGATCTGATCGCTTACGGAAGGTTCTACGTGCGATCAAGATAATCCCACGACTAACTTTCTGTTTTACTACTAAACACAATTAGAACAAGACACATGACATTTTTGGGCATGTTACAGACACAACAACCTACTAAAAGTAATATTGGAAGGGAAAATACAAGGTAAAAGAGGCAGAGGCAGACCAAGACTAACATGGACGAGTAACTTCAAAAGATGCACAAGTCAGCCTATGACAATGTGCACCATCAAAGGAACAGAAAGAGTGGAATTGCGCTCCATGGTAGCCAACCTTCGATGCGGAGACGGCATCCAATGATGATGAAATTTCTAGGCAACCTGATGACCAGACATTCATGCACATCTTGTTTTAGTGAAAAGTGCATTAAAGGTCTGATTAGTATGAACATTCATTATCATCATCATCATCATTATCATCATCATTATCATCATAATTATCATCATGATCATCATCAATCATCATATACCATACCGGCTGGCGTGGCGATCATCTCCTTCCACACAAATTCTATTCATCGTGCAACGTATCAGTTCAGTTGACTGTTTTCCATGCCATGACACTAATTTATCTAGTATCTTCTCTCTTTGTCGTCCGCGATTTCTCTATCCCTCATTTTGTCAGTTGTAACCAAGTATTCCAACTTTCCTCTTCTTAATATGAACAATCACTATTATTTCCTTATTTTTGTGTCTTATTTATAACAACCGAAGTTATACTTTTGAAAAGTAAGGATAGCGGGCACGCTTGTCTTGTTGCAAAGTGCTGAGTGGAAAGCACTGACTTTGACCCACTTCAAACTGCGCATTATTTATTTCTGTTCCCATGTTATGCATGTCTTTGTGCAGTCTCCAGCAAAGAACTCAAATACCTGTCTGTGTTAGATTATTATATCTGTAGTGCAGCTGTACCTTACCCTATCTTTGTTCTTGCCAATACCTTTGTTGTGTTAGTGAAATGTAGTCCATAGAACGCAAAAACGTTGCATTGAAACTCTTGAAACACCCATCTAATGGAGGCAGAGATGAGGCAGGTTAGGTCCAAACATCTTTAGCGACCATTTATTGGTCAGGACACACCCATCTAATGGAGGCAGAGATGAGCAGGTTAGGTCCAAACATCTTTAGCGACCATTTATTGGTCAGGACACACCATTTAATCAATACAGAGATGAGGCAGGTTAGGTCCAAACATCTTTAGCGACCATTATTGGTCAGGACACACCCATCTAATGGAGGCAGAGATGAGGCAGGTTAGGTCCAAACATCTTTAGCGACCATTTATTGGTCAGGACACACCCATTTAATCAATATACAGATGAGATAGGTTAGGTCCAAATATCTTTAGCGTCAATTTAATGATCAGGACACACCCATCTAATGGAGACAGAGATGATGCAGATTAAGTCCAAATATCTTTAGCGACAATTTATTGGTCAGGACACACCCATTTAATCAATATACAGATGAGGTAGGTTAGGTCCAAATGTCTTTAGCGACACTTTATTGGTCAGGACACTCTCATATAATGGAGATAGAGATGATGCAGATTAGGTCCAAATATCTTTAGCGACAATTTATTGGTCAGGATACACCAAACTAATCAATACAGAGATGAGGTAGGTTAGGTCCAAATGTCTTTAGCGACACTTTATTGGTCAGGACACACCAATCTAATCGATACAGAGATGAGGTAGGTTAGGTCCAAATATCTTTAGCGACAATTATTGGTCAGGACACACCCATCTAAACAATACAGAGATGAGATAGGTTAAGTCCAAATATCTTTAGCGACAATTTATTGGTCAGAACACAGCCATCTACAGATTCGCCAAGGCCTGCGAGCTGACAGGACAGGTCCGGGAAACCTCCGACTAGCGTGACTTTTTCACCTTTCCGAGGAGGAGCGGTTGTGGATTGAGTGACGTCAACTGTCTATAGCTCCAATAGCAGATAACGTCACGCTGATTGATGGTTTTTCCAGTTTCATGTTCTGCCACGTTCCTTTATTAATCCATAGTTGGCTGTTGTCAGGCTGTCCTGAAATCTAGGGAGGAGAAATACCTGAAGTTTGCCGTCCCTGATTCTGACTAGTAGCACGACTTAACAAGCCGCATTTGTGCATCACAAGTAATGCAACTCGGATTCATATTTTTAGAATCTGTCTTTCTGCTTTCGTTCGTTCGTTCGCTTTCGGCAGCTTTGACCTCTGACGAAGTCCCACCCACTCAATTTTGTGGGACTGAATTTTTGCGTGTAAAGTCTGTTTTATCCCATTACAGGATGCCCCTCGCCATGCAGCAGATTTACTCCGACTCAGAGGTACTAATTTTTAGGGAATTAGTAAACCCAGGTGTCCTCGCCAGGGTACGAACCCGGCTGTTGCCGTGGTAAGCCAACCGCCTATCGATTGCGCTAACCGGACACCCGTGCTGCTTTCGTAAAGTGATTTTTTTCCCTCTTCATCGTACGCTATTGAAAGGTCGCCCAACTGACGTAAAGACATTTTTTTTTAACGGTTTACAGAAATGTGCAGTATCTGCACGTGTTTGCCTGGAACATTCGACTTTGTCCTGGCATTTGTGGGTAACAGGCTGCCTTCACCCTTGATCCTTACGCTCCTGCTTCAATAGTTTGTTTATGCCAATAAAGAGAGGGTAGAGTAGGATCTTGATAGGTTTGTTTCCTGATCCTGACGTAAGTGATCCGCTATGAGTCGCTCAGACTAGGTGTTGTTGGGCGTATGAGATCCCTTCCAAATACAAATTGCTGTACTCGGGCACTTACTGCATCCAAAAATTATTTAATTCAAATGCTGACGATATGCTTGCTGCTTGCGTTCGTCCGATGACTAAAGTATTCTAGAGTATTCTTGTAGACTACAGAATTAATCTTCATCATCCGCCCTTAAAAGGACGTTAAGTGGGTGTGTCTGCGTTGTGTTGTGGCTTACAGTATAAATGTGATATTTGCGCCTTTCGGCCCAACACATCCGACTTCAGCACGGCTGACGATATGATTCCGGTCATTATTTTGTATTTTCTTTCATTTTTTGGTATATCAGGTATACATTTACAACGTTGTTGCCCACAATAAAGGGCGCTCCATGTTCTTCTTAGAGCAAGAAATGGAACTCTCTAGTTTGGGAAGACATTCAAATCAATTATAATAAAATAAACCTTTTGAAAGAGTTCAAAATGATAACAAAACTAAATATATCCAAAAATCAAGTGATAAAATGAAGTTATTAATATTGTAACCATTCATACTTTACTGGTTAGTTTAAAGGTTCTCTCTGTCTCTCTCTCTCTTCTCACTTGATATTACACTATCTTCCAAATTCTGCTATTAACTAAGTTATGGTAATATAGTTAGTCCTTACAGCTCCAACAACAATACCGTTGATGGGAATGTTACTAGAAGAGTGTCCTACCAAGATTGAAGGACAACTAAAGGATTGTGATCACTGGACCAAACATGCCCAAATCAGTTGTAACGGATATTTGAAACCCACTCGCTCTTCAATTTTATCTTTTTAAACTTCTCATTCTCCTTTAGGAGTGCGAGTGGTCGAATCAATAACATGTCGGGATTCAAACCAGGAGGAAAACGGGTTCGAATCCAGGTAGGTTAAACATTTTTTTCTAGCGGGTGGGGAAGGGGGGGGGAGATAAAACTCAGACCCAAACACCGTGCGATTACTGTCATAGGCAAGCGGCCATTATTCTCCGGTCCTATATGTCCTCCCCCCCCCTCCCCCTCCGCCAAGCAGACCATAGTAAGTGGAAAATGCAGTAAGGATATGTTTTTCTTTTTTAAATTCTCCTTTAAGAAGACAATGGACCAATATTTGAAAATCTGCAGTAACATTTCAGCGCAAAAATTCAAATGAGAAAGAAGACAGTAGTGGATCAATATGACAGAGCAGCACGATACATTAACTCTTTCAGTACGGAAGGTTTTATTCCATTTAGTGGTAGAGATTTCAGAGACAAATTTTTCATGTTTTTAAATTTCAACCTATCTATCTATCTATTGATCTTTCGAGCCGTAACCGGCCCATAGGGCGTAGACCAAGATACACCTTCTCTATATGCATTTTTTGTTTCTAGCAGTTTTCTTTAAAGTTCAATACAGGCTTTATATTTATCTAACACATAACTTATCATATGTGAAATTTTAGATAATTAAACAAGGAATTAGATTTCACCAATACCGAGATGATACAAGACATGTAAAATGAATATGGTTTGATGACAGTTAACACTAATCAAATTGAGAGTGACGCACTGTGCGGCTAAACGTACGTGACCGAAATGGGCATGGTGTATGGTGCGTCGAAACGTACTGAAAGAGTTAAGAGCATGCTTACAACAATGATAGGTACAGGCTTTAACATTAAAGTAACACTTTAGCTACAAAAATCTTGCTGCTTTATAGGTAAATATGATTGTTTTTCTTTGGGGGGGGGGGGGGGGGCTTCGGTAGCCTAGTTGGGAAACCACCCGACTGGACTAACGACGTTCGGACAACCCGTGTTCGATTCCCGCTGGGGGCAGTCTGAAGTGTACTCGTGGTTGGAAAAAAAATACCCCAACGGTCGACAGTTGGCAGAAATGGGTACCAGGGTATTACCCTGGGAAGGTGAGGATCATTTCTGGATAGGCGGCCGAGCACATATAGGTGGAAACTCGAGTGCTAAGACCCCGGTTCAAGTCTCGTACTTTACCTTTACCTTATAATTGTTCTTATGGAGCCTTGGTGACCGAATGCTGCGCTCACTTCCTGATCAGAAGGGTTAAGTTCAATTTCCAGAAGTGGCTAACTTTTTTTGGATTGACAGGGCTTCGGGACTCACCTAGCCTAAAAAAAATGGGTACAAAGGATTTTTTTTTTGAAGTAAATGAGGTCTGGCGTGATACCGTCCACATCAGCTAAAAATGTGTCGTGTTCATAGAAAAAATATGATCACTAGCAACATATTCTCCATATGCCGAATAAGGCGTGAAGCGAATCTTTTATAATTGCCCACTACAGTCACCTTATTCACAACAATAAAATGTAATAGGAGTGGTCCAAATTGTGACACCTCAAAAGGAAAGAGAGAACTTTCTAGATTAAAGAACGTGTGTGTGTGTATGTTAGATATATTTAACAGATTAATATTTGTCTGCTGACAGACTGATATTTGTTACACTATCTAGTTTCCTGTATTCATTTTTCCCACCAGGCACGCCATTACAATTAAAACTGCAACTTCTTCTAATCAACGTCAATGTACCAAAGAATAATCATATTCCAAATAGAATAAACGGCAAGACAACAGAAATGCCGTTGATAAACATCCATGCATGACATCATTTTAATTAGCGCTTTATCAACATTCGTTCACTCTCATCTCTCGGCAAATACTGAAAGCTATTCAAATCAATATTGCTTCTAACTTTCATAATTATTCTCCTCATTCCAGCTAATTATTTGGTTACAAATGTACATTCCTTAGGGGATGCTTGGCATCGAAGGTAAAGTCCCAGACATTGATTCAAAACATCATACTCTCCTGTATGTAGTTAAATATTAAATATTTCCTTAGAAAACACTCAGGGACTCAACAGGCAATGACCCAATAGTTTTCTGTGGAAACGAGAAATGACGACACTGTTTTCCTTGTCATGTACTTCTGTAATACAAACAGAACGAGCGGTGGGTAGAGAAAGTTAAACGAATCTACTATCACAAACAATAAGGTAGATAATCTGAATTCTTTAATCCCACTCACGAACATTTGAAAGAATTGTAGCCAAGTACTATTACATCCGTTTGACAATATTCTCATGTTATCCACTTATGTTATCGTTTTTATATTTCATGTTATAAAATTATCTCTCCGTCATTTGCATTTATATAAAGACGGGTTTTAATTATGCACAAAATGTAAAGATGATTTAATCTCATGAGATGAAGCTGACATTTACAAGTCAGATAATCATGTCAAAACCAGCCCACTATTCTACAGTTAAGAAGATATTTATGTTGTGTGTGTGTGTTTGCACGGTCGCTGTTAAGGAACCAATATGAATGTGCAAACAATGGCTTTGTAGAAGGTCAACAACAGAAATGACAATTAACTGTCGGGATCGAAGTTGTGGAGAGACATGATCACCTCCGCCAGTAGGCATAGTACTTGATGATGATGATGATGATGATAATGATAATGATGATGATGGTGATGATATGTATATCTTGGGAACCTTAAATCCTGATAGTTTACAATAACGAGCTCCAGTCGTCATGGCTAAACAAAATGTCCACCCCTCTACAAATATACGCACACAGACACACAGACAGACACAGACACGAATCTCAACTAGTGATTGCGTGTCCCGACCAGTCGACCAACATAGCGAGTGCATTAGCCACTTGGACACAACAGGTTTCATTAGTCTTAATTAGTCTGACCTAAAACCAGCATACAAATCTCATATTTCGAGGGTTAATCAATCAAGAAATAAATTACGAGACATTCTCGAATATCCTGAAGAAGTTTCCAACTAAATACATCTGAAATGTACTTTAAGATAACAAAAATATAACGCTATAAAAAGCTATGGGGAAGACAGGGTGTGTGAAAAAAAATAATAAAAAAATATATAACAGGAGCAGCTGCAGACAGAGGTATCCTTCCATTCAGTTTTAAAACTCAATGTAAATCCTTGAACAAATCAGTTAATGTACTCTTGAAACTCATTAATAATAAAAAACAGTCATCTTAAAGCATCATTCAGTCAAATATACTCAGAAGACAAACACTTACATTAAAGTAGCTCTGACTCAACTCAACTTGACAGTCTGAGTCAAGAGGTTGGTTGTCCTATGACTCATAGGTCATATTTCTCTTCTTTTTCTACGTTCAACTGACACCTAGAAAGAATGCCGTGTGATTCCTTACAATACCGAGAGTACATTAAAAGAGGAGAAAAGAGAATAGCGTGAAGCAGACCCAGAGTAAGATGGACGGACGACATCAAAGAAACGTTACAACATTAATTGTCGATGATTAAAGCGGCCAAAAAGGCCAAAACCAGAACCTTGAACTTTGTACCTCCTCGACATGCGACTGTACACATGAAGAAGTGAGGAAAGAAAGAAGAGAACCGACGCATATTTCTCTTATATGTTCGCCTTTAATAATGATAATAATAATGTTAATAATAATAATAATAATAAAACAAAATGTTAAGAGGGCGACATCGCCAAGTTTGTTCTTTAAGAGAAGAGAACGAGAATGGGTGGAGCATTGATGTTTATATTGAGAGACTGATGAGCCTAAAGGTGGAAAAGGGATCTGGTTGATCCGGAGTTCTTAGTGGGAAAAGCAGATGTATCTATAATGAACATCATACATGAACAGTCAACCTGCATACGCTTCAAGAAACTTCCGGGAAATATGGTGGCTGGGTCCTTGGGTTTTTCTTCAGAAGACTCATAAATAAGTACTGATTTTCATTGATCTCTTCTGTTTGTTTGTTCGATTTTATGTTTATTGGAAGAGCTCATGTGATAGTAAGTACTTTCTATTTAATGGAAGTCACTCGGAGTCGTCGCCTGTGCTGAAGAATTTAGCGTGCCCGAGTTCGACACGGTCCTCTGCCACTGAGTGTGGCCTTATTATGAACAAAGAGGACATCGCCAAGTTTGTTCTTCATTTTACAGACCTTTGGCACATGATTTTTAGGGTAATGTGGTCGGTATTACGTCCGTGCCGCTTTACTTTCCCAGAAAAAAATCCGGTACTCATTAAAGACAGAGTGAACCTGGAAGCCGTTGATCAGGATCGAACCATATTGTCGTCTGCAATCTAGTTCACTAATCACTAAGCTATCGCGGCTCCAATCAATCTGCATATACTTTGAGAAATGCTGAGACAGACGGTAGACCGGATACGGGAATGCCCGGACTGCAATGAAACTAATTCCATGAATAGAATAGAATACATTAAATGGTGGTCTGGTTGGTCTCGAGGCAAGGCGCCGGTCTCAAGACAAAGAGGTTGTGATTTCAAATCTCAGCTGCACCAGTTGGGATTTTTGTTTATGATTTCTCTCTGCGGCAACTACCCCTGGTCTCAGCAGCGAGGCCCGGCTTGAAACCTCAGTTACTCATCGAGGAAAAAAATATGAGTACCTGCGAAGACGGAGTTATCTGCTTGTGCGGCGAGGGACCTCTGTGCGCGCGGTTTCCAGGGAAAAAAATGGATTAACACGCAATGTTCAGTTACTAGTCTCTAGAAACTTCGTCAGAGATTAAAACTTTCGAACGCCACTAACACACACACACACACACACACACACACACACACACACACTTAGAATAAACGCTTCGAGAAATGCTGGAACGGGCGGTGAAGCGGATACGGAGATGTCCTGACTTGAATGGAAGTGATTCCGTGACTAAAATATAACAGTTCTTCAACATGACAGTTTTGAGTATCAGAGTGCTTTCCCATTCGATCCCTGCGAGCTGGCCAAGATGGTAGCTAGTACAGCAAAGAGATCTGGATAGTTGTGATTCGACGATCAGTCAGAACAATCAGCTATGAGTCGCTGACAAATTTCAGTCTTATTGCTGACAGATGCCTCCGACCCTAGAGGTCACATAAAATTAGCTTACCTTTCTTTATAATGATCACATTTCGCTCAAACATCCTTAGTTGACCGATTATTAATCTTCAGACGCATTATTACAAAAAAGCCAAATTTTCGGCTATTAAGTTTATGAATAATCAAATGAGGTTAAATGCTAGACTTGAACCGGCGTCTTAGCACGCGAGTTTACACCCATATGTGCTCGGCCGCCTATCCAGAAATGTTCGGAGATTTCTGGATAGTGTCGCCTCAAGCATCGAAACTCACGATGCGAGGCGACATTCCTCACCTTCCCAGGGTAATACCCTGGTACCATTTCTGCCAACGGCTGGGTCGACCGTGGGGTATTTTTTTTTCCAATTCGGGAATCGAACAGGTTGTTTGAACGTTGGTAGTCCAGTCAGGTGGTTTTCACAACTAGGCTACCGAGGCCCCCGAATAATGAAATCATTACAAGAATACGTATCTGAGAGAAAGAGAGACGTTTATCAACGCTGGCATTACGATATCTACAATCTTTCCCCACATTCTCCTTCTACTTCTTTTCCATTTCTTTCTCCACCTACTTGTTCTTTCTTGGGAGCCGCGATAGCTCAGTGGTTAGTGAACTGGACTACAAAGGACAAGAGGTAGGGTTCGATCCCAACCGACGGCTTCCGGGTTCACACAGCCTTATATCACCGGATTTTTTTCTGGGAAAGTAAAGCGGCACGGCCGTAATATCGACCACATTACCCCAAAAATCATGTGCCGAAGTTCTGTAAAATGTATGGTCACTAACACCACATTCCCTATACGCCACTTGGTTTGACGGGGGTGCTTTACTTTATTTACTTACTTCTTCTTTCTTACCACTTCATATGTCGTGGCGCTAGATAGTTCTGGATTTTGCTTTCATGTCAGCCTCATCCATTGAAGCTTGAGGCTGATCTAGAGTTTATCTAATGCGGTCACTCCAAAGTATTCTGGGTCTGCCTCAAGCTATATAGTCGACACACACCCTACCCCCCCCCCCCCCCCAACTCTCTCTTTCCATTTTTTCCTCAAAAAAGAAAGAACAAGAAAAAGAAAAAGTTAGAGAAAAAGAAAAGTAAACAAGTAAGGGTTCTCTCACCATTAGTGATGTTTACGGTAAACTCAAGGAAGCTCTGCAACGTAGTCAACGTGCGGTCTAAACGATACGGGCTAGCTTGTGAACGAGGGTTCAAACGCAGCCTGACACGCTCCATTCGACCTAGTTAATTAAGGAATGGATACCTGGCTCACAGGGTTAAGGACGAGAATCACGTCCAAATAATGTGGCCTAGCATGATATCATCATCACTGAGTGCCGTCTCCGCATCGAAGGTTGGCTACCATGGAGCGCCATTCCGCTCCGTCTCTTGCTTTGATGGTGCAGGTTGTCATAGGCTGACTTATCCATCTTTTGATGTTACTCGTCCATGTTAGTTTTGGTCTGCCTCTGCCTCTTTTACCTTGTGTTTTCCCTTCCAAGATCACTTTTAGTTGAGCTGCTGTGTTTTTAACATGCCCCAGAAATCTCATTTGCCTTGTTTGAATTCTGTTTAGTAGTTTTCGTTTCACATTTTGTTTTTTTTTTTTCTATCCAATTCTTCATATTCGTCTATAAGTCCACATTTCAAAGGCTTAATTTTTTTTCTTTTCTGTTTTCTTGTCTAATGTCCATGTTTCTGCACCGTACAGGAATATTCAGAAGATTTGCTCTTAGTTTATCTATCTATCTATTTCTATCTATTGTCTTTTCCAGCCGAAGACGGCACATAGGGCAGAACCACAATCTCAAAAGCAGAAACCTTGCGTGCCAAAATGCACATATTGCAGAGATTACTGCTTCTAAAATCTATGGCTCTGTTTCCATAACAATACTTTTTACAATGACAGTTTGTCAAGCCATTGATCAACCTCCGTAGTCGCCTCTTACGACATGCCTGGAAGGTCACAGTGTCACTATTCTCTACTTATCTCATAATGAAGCCCCGTAACACACAGGATTTCTCAGTATTAGCGCTGGTTTTATTTGCTTTGATATTAGCATATTTATTATGGCATTAAAATTACTTTTTGCCTTTCCTATTCTTTTGTTTATTTCAGTTTTACATTTTAAATCACTGGTTATAGTATATCCCAGGTAGTTGTAGCTCTGAACTGTCTCCAGGACTATTCTTTCAACTTTGATATCCTCTTGTAGATTTTGAGTATTATCTTTGTTTATGATCCTAGTTTTAGTCTTTTTTATATTCATATCTAGTCTATATTTTTGCTTGTCATGTTTTTTTAATTATGTAATTGTTGTAGATCTTTAGGATATTTTGCTAGCAATACAGTATCATCAGCATATCTTAGGTTATTGATCCTTACATTAATGTTTAGACCTGGCATCTCTGTGATGTTTTTAAAGATTTGCTAAGTGATTGAACAAGCTTGTGATAGGATGCATCCCTGTCTTACTCCTCGTTTTATATCAATGGGTGTAGAGTTCTCTTTGTTATATGTTATTATTGCTGTTTGCTCCCAGTATAAATTACATATTAGTAATATGCCTGTGTCATCTAGATGTATATCTTTTAGGTAGTCTATAAGTTGTTTATGGTGTATTCTATCAAAACCTTTGGAGTAGTCTATGAAGCAGGCATATATTGATTGGCTTGTTTACTTCTGTGTATTTTTCAATTAATATCCTCATGCAGAATATGGCTTCTTTTGTCTCACTGTTTTTTTTCTAAACCCAAATTATTGTTCCTCTAATTAAATATTGATTTTATTCTGAATCCTTCCTTGTATAACTTTTTGAAGTATGAAAATATTATATTTAACCCCTAACGACAGAATAGCGCCGATATTCTTCATTTTTAATAACAACCACCACATTTGTGTCTCAGAAAAAAAAAATATACAGTACCTATTTGCAGAGGTGAGTTTGAGACGTGTAGGCCCAGATTATAAAAAAAAAAAAAACTCGTCATTTACCGAATTTGAACTCTAACCCTTGTGATCAGCAGATGGGAACACGAACCATGGAGGCCTTCACTTTAAAAAAAAAGTACCATCATTAAGTACTAGACTGAGAACTAGCCACAGAAGGCGACACGTGATCCAGATATCTCTACGCAGAAATAGTTCTCTGTCCTTGTGGCAAGTTTCCAGAAATGCGGGAAAATCATCTCCATTTGTAGTCTGTACAAACAGTGAGAGAGAAATATTGGTCATCTGAGACTTCTAGATGATAACATATTCGGCTTTGCTCTTGTACACGCCACAGACCGTTTTATTTCCAACCGCGGGCAAAGTACTATTTTTAACAGATTACAATGGGTGGAGAGGAGAGAGAGAGAGAGAGAGAGGGGGGGTAATAAGAAAGAGAACAAGAGAGTGAATAAGAGACAGAAATATGGTAATAAGAGAGAGAAAACGAGAGAGAGAGAGAAGTAGAAAGAAAAAGTAATAAGGAAAGAAAGAAAGAAAGAAAGAAAGAAAGAAAGAAAGAAAGAAAGAAAGAAGAGAAAGAAAAGAAAAAGAAAGAAAGAAAGAAAAAAAAGAAAGAACGAAACGAAGGAAAGAAAGAAAGAACGAAAGAAATAAAGAGACAAATGTATATTTTCAAAATATACGACAAAGACAAGCACCAGTTAGAGCTTACCCCGAGATCATGACAAAATCAAGACAGATGACAAAAACAGTTATTGTAACACTATTGTTGTTAATATTCAGAAATACCTCGTCTTTCCGCCCCTAACGTCCACCCCTACCACCCCGCCCTTTCATTTAATCCTGGAAATATTCCTGGAACATTCAGGCGGGACGGCGGGGGGAGTGCAGTGTATCTGGCAATAACACTGGCACCAAGGCAAGACATCAGGGAAGAGAACACTTGTCAGTTGGTGATCGTATGATATATCATTACTGTGTTCATCTCATTTCTGAGGTCTTTATGAATAGAGAATGCAAGCCGCATAACTAGTGCAATAGTAACAAGTTTCGGGTCTGTGATTTTAGTTAAATTCCGGTTTTAAAAATTGACCCTACCGTGGATAGAACCCATGCTGATTCCCATATTTACAAAAACAATGGTTTGTCTACTCTTGCTCACCCGCTCTCTGGTTTCAAAAGTCCTAAACAAACATCTTCTTCTTTCTTTCATTCATCATCTGCCTTTTATCGTCAAGGGGAAATATAATTTGCGGTATTTTTTCTTCTTCTAGCCTCTGCTGCTGCTATGTTTCTTAGTGTTTCTAATTTTCTATCAATCCATCTTTTCGTAGTCGACCCTGAATCAGTCTTAGTTTTTCCCCTTTAAAAAGCTCTATCTACGGTCCCGAAAGTGTCCTTCCTTTTTCCCCTTTATAAAGTCATATCTACGGCCATGAAAGAGTCTTCATTTTTCTCCCTTATAAAGTCCTATCTACGGCCCTGAAAGGTCTTCATTTTTCCCCTTTATAAAGTCCTATCTACGGCCCTGAAAGAGTCTTCATTTTTCCCCTTTATAAAGTCCTATCTACGGCCCTGAAAGAGTCTTCATTTTTCCCCTTTATAAAGTCCTATCTACGGTCCTGAAAGAGTCTGCAACATTTGTTCTCTTCTATAAACTGTCAACTGTCCTGATTCCAGCGTAAAAGTCTGACGCCCTTGAGACTAGTACAATGAGCCCAATGTGAGACGAGACGTGTGGGAAGTGCTGGTATACAACCAATTGGACAAACGGAAAATATGTCGGAAGTAGGGGACAGGGTCAGACAAAAGAAAAATGGCCGTCAAATAATGACGTCTGAAAGAGAGAAAGTGGACAAGACTACGTGGCTTTCAGAAGAAAAATTGACGTTAGTGAAATTTGTATAAAAATGGGAATCGAGGAATTACTTAGTTAAATTGATTTAAACAATCTTCCATATATTTTACACCCCTTGAAAATGGACTGACGACTAATCAGTAAATGGTCTACGTTACATATACATTTTTGCAGTTTAACAAACAAAATCTATCTATTTTTCTCGGTCAGTATCCGACATAATTATCCTCAGGTTGCCTGTTCTTTACGGAACGTTGCACTCATCACAGCCCGTCGGAAAGAATCTCAGATTCTAGCCAGATCTCCCACAGAACGTTGCACTCATCACAGCCCGTCAGAAATAATCTCTGATTCTAACCAGATCTCCCACAAAATCTGTCTTTAATGTATGACAACGACTTTCTTAGTACACACTTTACATAAATCTTTCTTTCAAGTATGACTCAATAATTTTCTTAGTATACAATTTAATAAATCTTTCTTTCATGTATGACTCAACAATTTTCTTAGTTCACAATTTACATAAATCTTTCTTTCATGTATGACTCAACAATATTCTTAGTTCACAATTTACATAAATCTTTCTTTCATGTATGACTCAACAATTTCCTTAGTTCACAATTTACATAAATCTTTCTTTCATGTATGACGCAACAATTTTCTTAGTTCGCAATTTACATAA
The DNA here is from genome assembly GCA_032433765.1 of Megaustenia siamemsis. Taxonomy (NCBI): domain Eukaryota; kingdom Metazoa; phylum Mollusca; class Gastropoda; order Stylommatophora; family Ariophantidae; genus Megaustenia; species Megaustenia siamemsis. The sequence goes on along the minus strand of JAVIAB010000139.1, from coordinate 31,083,793 downwards.
ATCTTTCTTTCAACGATTTTCTTACTCCCACTCATCACAGCCTGCCTGAGAGAATCTCTGTATCTTAGCCAGATCTCCTCCTTCTTCTAGTGTCATATTCAAACTCTCCTTGATGTCGTGAAACCAACTTTTTCTTCTTTTTGTTGTTCCTGTGTCGTCTTTTAAGACCCAAACTTTCTATTGTTGTACTTCTCCAGCCCACTATGTCCTTTGGCGTGATCATAGTATTTTAATTTCCTCTGTAATATGTTGTTTATAAGCCAATTCTTTTAAAGGTCATTTAATATGTCTTCAGATTCTTCTTGAATCTTCTTCGACAAGAACTCAGGAACTTTTCTTCCAGCATTTACATTTTTGCATTGCTGATCTCTGACACGGGTGTTCTGGTTGGTCTACTGTTTGTGTGGTTAGAGACCATTGGCTACAAAGTCAATCAACTGAACGGGATGTGTCAAAGTCTCGTTTTTCGCCACCTACGTATTTAGCTTTCTGTCCGTATGGTACGTTGTGCGCATAACAGTGGAGAATTACATCACCATATGTCATCCAACAAGCTTTGTGGTTGTGTGCACAAGGCGACGCGCCAGTATCGTGGTCATGTACATTCTGGTCTTGTCGTTGTTGCTGTACATGGAAACAGCTGTTGCTGCTGAGGTGACGCCAAACGAGATAGGTCTTGAGAAATGCTTGCCAAGTCCAAGGCTGATGTTCTTGCACATAATAACCTACATTGACTCGGTAGTAACGTTTCTACTACCGCTGATCCCCATTGCTGTCATGCTCTCCACGTTCGTTCTGTCCATCATACACAAGACCCTGTGGAAAGAGCTCAATGGCCTGCCGATGCTGGAAGTTTCCGAGCTAAAACCGATCAACGATCCTAGGTGGAGCTCATTGCGAGCTAGCACCCAGGTTCGAGTGGATAGGATGCCCTTTGCCTTGTCTCTGTCTTACATCATCATGAACGCACCCAGCCACGTGGCTAAACTGTACTATCTGATGCGGACTCAAGACTCAGGGGACATGAAATTGACATTCTCTGAAGGTCTTACCCGACTGATCTTCCAGCACGCCAGCCACGCCCACCATGCCTGCAGGTTTTGGATCTTCGTGGTCGTCAGTAGAAACTTTACCGGGAACATCAGACAAACTTTGGTGGACGTTACCCAAGTGTATATGTTAGTCGTGGCTTATATATTGGTGGTTGTCTGTGCTAACCATGGCTCATATCTTTGTGTGTGTATGTGATAGCCATGGTTCCTATCTTGGTGGGTGTCTGTGATAGCCATGGCTCAATTCTCGGTGTATATCCGTGCTAGTCGTAGCTCATATCTCAGAGGGAGTCTGTGATAGACATGGCTGATATCTTGGTGGGTGTATGTGCTGGCCATGGCTCATATCTTGGTGTGTCTCTTGGCTGGCCATGATTTATATCTTGGTGTGTGTCTGTGCTGACCATGGTTCATACTTGGTGTATATCCGTGCTAGCCATGACTCATATCTTGGTGGGTGTATGTGCTGGCCAAAATTCATATCTTGGTGTGTGTCTGTGCTGGCCATGGTTCATATCTTGGTGTGTTTCCGTGAAGCCATGGCTCATATCTTAATGTGTTTCTGTGCTAGCCATGGCTCATATCTTAGCTTATGTGTGTGTGTTAGCCATGGCTCATATCTTGGTGCATGTCTATGTAAGTCACATCTCATACCTTTGTGTGTGCATGTCTATGTTAGTCATGTCTCATATATTTGTGTGTATGTCTATGTTAGTCACATCTCATATCTTAGTGTGTGTGTGTCTGTGTTAGTCATATCTCATATCTTGGTGTGTGTCAGTGTTAGTCATGCCTCATATCGCTGTGTGCATGCCAGTGTTAGTCACATGTCATGTATGTGTGTGCATGTCTGTGTTAGCCACCTCTAGTGACTCGGGCAGATGGTGCTCGTAAACCCTTGAGGGCCGACCATCAAAGGGCAGAATTCCCCTACAGAAAAGACAATCTGCTGCCTTGCAGGAAGATTGGGGACAATCAAAGGCTAAAGAACGCAAACCTGAATAAAATGCTGGCTGAAATCGGATGCACTGGTCCACTGGCGCAGAACACAGTGCAACGTTTTAACAGGTATTCAATCAGAGTGGATCTAACAGACTCTAATTATGATGTTCTGTCTATGGGGTCGATCAATTCACTTAAACAGACAGCTGTCTTCATGTGAGAGTCTGGAGTCCTACTCTGATTGAGTCTTGATCGCAGAGAGAGATGTCTTCGTTTCTTTTTTCATTATCTAAAGTATATGAAGAATTTTTCTATAGCATTTTGTTTTGAATAAACAAATTTCCTTCATTATTATTTGCGCGATTATCCACGACTCACAAACATATTTAGCTATAGGGAAGATACTTGTTCTCAATAGTTTTAATGTGCATGTTTGTTGGTTTTGTGCCATATGTTCTTCATACCATTTAATTTCTGTGCTGCTGTTGCTAGCTCCATCCTAGTGGGACTTTTAAACTCTCATATTCTCTGGGTTCTATTAAAGCACTTTACTTCCCCTTTTCCTACGGATAAGAGAGAGAGAGAGAGAGAGAGAGAGAGAGAGAGAGAGAGAGAGAGAGAGAGAAAGAGAAGGATGGGAGAAACGATTCAACCAAGATCTCTGATGGTAGTTTCTAAGACACTTGTTCTTATCATTATCATCATCTTGTGCCATCTTTACCTCAAGGGTTAGGTTGAGCAGAAGCGCCAGCGGCCTGCGGTCGCAATAGCTGGGTCGGCGCACCATCGGCTGGCCAAGACCTAGCAGTTCTACCTCTTCGTGGTCTCCCCTGGTAACAGTCTGCGTCAAAACAGACTGGCCAACAGAAGCTAGGATATCCGTGTTCCCTGTAGTGGTGGCTGTTACTGATATAGAAAACCCAGTATTGCAGTACCTCTGATCTGGACTAGTAGTTTCCTAACATAGCCTGGGATAGACGAACTCCATCTTCTCCTGTAAGAGCCGGGACTGTCAAGAAAGCCATTACGACCCGCCACATCAATGAGTCAAAGGGCACCCTGACCGCGTTAACTCGTGGCATTACATCAACAACAACCACAACCTCGAAGGCTGACTACCATGGAACTAGCACCATTTTTCTTTGTCTCTTACTTTGATGGTGGTACACGTTATTATAATCTGTTACGTCCATCTCTTGTGATGTCAATTCACTGTTGCCCATTTTTAGCCTATTCTGCTCTTTCTGTATTCAAAATCCTAACCTGTTGCCCCATTTTGAAGCTTCAAAAATTTTCTTATTACACAATTTACATAAATCTTTCTTTCATGTATGACTCAACGACTTTCTTAGTACCCAATTTTCATAAATCTTTCTTTCATGTATGACTCAACGACTTTCTTAGTACCCAATTTACATAAATCTTTCTTTCATGTATGACTCAACGACTTTCTTAGTACCCAATTTTCATAAATCTTTCTTTCATGTATGACTCAACGACTTTCTTAGTACCCAATTTACATAAATCTTTCTTTCATGTAGGACTCAACGACTTTCTTAGTACACATTTTACATAAATCTTTTTTTCATGCGTGACTCAACGACTTTCTTAGTACACAATTTACATAAATATGTTTTTACTGTATGACTCAACTACTTTTTAGTTCACAATTTACGTAAGTCTTTCTTTAATGTATGACTCAACAATTTTCTTAGTACACGATTTACAAAAATCTTTATTTCATGTATAACTCAACGATTTTCATAGTTCACAATTGACATCAATCTTTCATTAATCTATGACTCAACAATTTTCTTAGTTCACAATTTACGTTAATCTTTCTTTAATCTATGACTCAATAATTTTTTTAGTTCACAATTTATTTTTCCTTTATTTCCATGCACGACTCACTAATTTTCTTAGAACACAATTTATATAAACCCCTTCTCCGTGTACAACTTACAGGTTATCCTAGTACATCATTTATATAGATCTTTCTTGATGTACAACTCCCCACCTGTTTATGTTATTTCCCACAACTTTGCCCACAGTTGTAATCTGTTATTGATTTCTGGTCTAAGGCAACATTAATTTCCCTTCATTCATCCATTTCCCCCATACGTAATCAACTCCCTACCCTCCTGTCCCCGCCACCTTGATACAGATCAATGAGATTTCACTTCACATTTCATAATTACGATTTTTCATTCCATCTTATTTAGCTCGTTAAAGGAATCAGCCGAGGTTCGTCGAGGGCTCTGCTGTCTGGGATCTTGGATAAATGACGTGTTTTGTTGCTTGTGTCTATCAAGCGGTGCCAACAAAACACTCGAACAGACTCACAAACCCACTCATTGCCAAATCGTGAATATGAGAAGATAAAAATTCAGCCACGCCAATTTACTCATCGAGAAGATTAAATCTATTTTGTCATTTACTTTCATCTCAACAATGTGAATCTTTAAGCAACGTCGGGATATGCAGTTTCTGTGTTCACTTCTTTTTCCTTCAAAGCAATTTGCATGAGTAATGTCCAGGAAAAATGTCTGTCGTGTACTTTTATTTAAAGCTCTTTATGCACACAGCTTGAAGCCGGTGATATTTTTGTTGTCTTGCTCTCTTTTGAAATTCCCAAATAATAAATGTATTTATTCATATTTTTGTATATTTCATATTTTACTTTGGGTAAATGCGGTTAGCAATGAGATAAATATTTATATAGCTAATTATATGTTCAGTGCCAAATAATTATAAATTAGATTAATTTGTTATCACCATCATCCAGTGTCGTACACAGGCGTGTAGACAAATATGTTTTCTTTCTCGGTATTTCTATTGTTTGTCTCCAAAGTGTGCCAAAGTGTTTTTATCTGCCGTTGTTTGCAGGCTGTTGTTTTCTGATGCAGTTTTCTGCCGTTGTTTCCTGTTGTTTTCTGCCGATGTTTACTGCTGCTATTTACTGGCGCTGTTTGCTGCTGCTGTTTTCTGTCGCTGTTTTTGTCGTTGTTTATGTTGTTTCCTGTTGTTTTCTGCTGCTGTTTCTGATGTTGTTTGCTGCCGCTGTTTTCTGCTGTTGTTTTCTGTTATTTTACGTTGTTTGCTGCTTTGGTTTTCGACCGTTGTTTTATGCTATTGTTTTCTGTTGTTTTCGACCGTTGTTTTATGCTATTGTTTTCTGCCGTTGTTTTATGCTATTGTTTTCTGTTGTTTTCTTCCGTTGTTTTATGCTATTGTTTTCTGTTGTTTTCTGCCGTTGTTTTATGCTATTGTTTTCTGTTGTTTTCTGCCGGTTTTATGCTATTGTTTTCTGTTGTTTTCTGCCGTTGTTTTATGCTATTGTTTTCTGCCGTTGTTTTCCGCTTTTGTTTTCCGCCGTTGCTCTGGCAAGGTGAGGAATGCCACCTCGCATTGTGAGTTTCGATGCGTGAAGCAACACTATTCAGACGCCTCCGACCACTTCTAGATAGGCGGCCGAGGACATATGGATGAAAAACTCAAGTTAATTCAAGTCTCGTTTAAAATCTCGTACTTTACTTTATCTTACCGTTACTTTTAATCTAAACATTTTTCTATGAAAACATATTTTTGTTGCTTTTGTTGAATATGGAAATGTAACTTCAGGACATACAATCACATACAAACAATGGTAATTTCCTAGTCTAATTCATCATCATTGAGTGCCTTCTCCACAACGAAGGTTGGCTACCATGGATCACCATTCTACTGTTTCTTGCCTTGATGGTGCAGGCTGTCATAGATTGACTTGTCCATCTTTTGATGTTACTCGTCCATGTTAGTCTTGGTCTGCCTCTGCCTCTTTTACCTTGTATTTTCCCTTCCAATATTACTTTTAGTAGGCTGTTGTGTCTTTTAACATGCCCCAAAAATTTCATTTGTTTTGTCTTAATTGTATTTAGTAGTTCTCTTTTTATTTTCAGTTGTTTTAAAACTTCATCGTTTGTTATCTTTTCTTTCCATCCAATTCTACCTAATCTTCTATAAATCCACATTTCAAAGGCTTCAATTTTCTGTTCTGTTTCTGGTCTAATGTCCATGTTTCTGCACCATACAGGAATATTGAGAAGATGTAACATTTTGCCATTCTTAGTTTCAGCCCTGTTGATATTTGTTTTGCTGTTAGTATATTGTTCATGGCATTAAAATTACTTTTTGCCATACTTATTCTTATGTTTACCTAGTCTAATTACATAAATTGAAGTGATCTCTCCTCAGGTGGTGCCATAACAAAAATATAGAGTTCTCAAATACCAGCAATTATCTCTATGTTCATCAGTGTTCTTCGTTAAAGCATTTGATTTTGTTTTAGAGTTAGGATTTTGGTTAGTGTTAGGATACAGGAAATAAAACATAGGACTTCACCCTCTCGTTGTTTCTTTTTCCCCACAATTAGGGGTGTTCAAATGGACAGAATAGAGAACCACCGATTAATGTGTAACGTTACTCTTCCAAACTAAAATCGAGCTTATAAAATTTATTTCTATCTATCTATCTTTCGTTGGCTTGAAGTATTGTCTATATTCGCAATGTCGTTTCTTGAATAAATTTTACTGTCTTTTGTAATTCTTACAGTGTCCCATATAGTTTAAAGAATGTTTGTCGTTAACAAGGACTTACCAAAAAAAAAGTGAAATATCCGCATATTAAATATGTGAAATTAAGCCTACATTCTCAAAATCTAATTATCCGCTTTAAGCCAACATTCTCAAAATCTAATTATCCGCTTTAAGCCTACATTCTCAAAATCTAATTATCCGCTTTAAGCCTACATTCTCAAAATCTAATTATCCGCTTTAAGCCTACATTCTCAAAATCTAATTATCCGCTTTAAGCCTACATTCTCAAAATCTAATTATCCGCTTTAAGCCAACATTCTCAAAATCTAATTATCCGCTTTAAGCCAACATTCTCAAAATCTAATTATCCGCTTTAAGCCTACATTCTCAAAATCTAATTATCCGCTTTAAGCCTACATTCTCAAAATCTAGATATTGTTCTTCATGATTACATACATCGTGTAAAAGTAAAGGTTCCCTCTATGTCTTGGTAGCAGCGTGGAGAATATTGTGTTAGTGATCATATTTTTTCACAGCTACATCACATTTGTGAGTCATGTTGTCAGTATCACTCCAGGCCGCCTTTACATCTCAGAAAAATCCCTGGTACTCATTTTTAAAAGCTGGGTTAACCCCTGAGAGTTGTTGATCCCTCCCCCCTCCCAAAAAATTCTGGGGATCGAACCCGGACCTTTCTGATCAGGAAACGAGCACACTAACCATTCAGCCACCGAGGCGAGCACAGTAACCACTCAGCCACCGAGGCAAGCACACTAACCAATCAGCCACCGAGGCAAGCACACTAACCAATCAGCCACCAAGGCGAGCACAGTAACCACTCAGCCACCGAGGCAAGCACACTAACCAATCAGCCACCGAGGCAAGCACACTAACCACTCAGCCACCGAGGCGAACACACTATCCACTCAGCCACCGAGGCGAACACACTATCCACTCAGCCACCGAGGCGAGCACACTAACCACTCAGCCACTGAGGCGAGCACACTAACCACTCAGCCACTGAGGCGAGCACACTAACCACTCAGCCACCGAGGCGAGCACACTAACCACTCAGCCACCGAGGCGAGCACACTAACCACTCAGCCACTGAGGCGAGCACACTAACCACTCAGCCACCGAGGCGAGCACACTAACCACTCAGCCACCGAGGACCCGACTAAATTCATGTGGTAGCTCAATAAATCTGAGAGTTAACGATGTGGACATAACTTTTATCTTTCTCGTTTATAAATCGCTAAAAGTTCAAAATAAATAAATATCACGGTCATATCTGATTCTAACATAATATTGACCAAACAAACTTCTTGTAATTCAATCTAATTCCGCCTGTCACGGAATGTCAAGTTTGAATTCCAATTTCATATTTTCACCAATGCTGATCGATGGAAATGAAGCACTGATTATAAATAAATAACTGAAAAGAACACGAAAGGTCACAGAGATGTTTCTCGGAAATATTTGTTAGTTCTATGAAATAGCCAAAATGACCAACAAAGAAATTCTTAATGAGATCTCCAAACACAAATCAGAAAGAAGTAGTGAACCATTTTTTCCTACGCTTTGAGAAGTGAGAAATTGGATAACCTGAGGAATTCTGGGGGGAAATGCGGGGAGACGGGGGATGAGGTGGAGAGGAATCAGGACAGCTGGAAATTGTGGTATAGCAGATGGATACTATCGGATATGATGCACGTTAGTAGAATAAAAGGTTGTGGAACGATATGATCACACACACAATCCAGTGTTGAAAGATATGATACCTCACACCAAACAGTGTAGAAAGATATGATACCTCACACCAAACAGTGTAGAAAGATATGATACCTCACACCAAACAGTGTAGAAAGATATGATCACGCACACCAAACAGTGTGAACAGATATGATCACACACACGAAACAGTGCAAAAAGATATGATCACACACACGAAACAGTGTAAAAAGATATGATCGCACACACCAAACAGTGTAAAAAGATATGATCGCACACACCAAACAGTTTAAAAAGATATGATCACACACACCAAACAGTGTAGAAAGATATGATCGCTCACACCAAACAGTTTAAAAAGATATGACCACACACACCAAACAGTTTAAAAAGATATGATCACACACACCAAACAGTGTAAAAAGATATGATCACACACACGAAGCAGTGTAAAAAGATATGATCACACACACGAAACAGTGTAGAAAGATATGATCACTCACACCAAACAGTGTAAAAAGATATGATCACACACACCAAACAGTGTAAAAAGATATGATCACACACACCCAACAGTGTAAAAAGATATGATCACACACACCAAACAGTGTGAAAAGATGTGATCGCTCACACCAAACAGTGTAAAAACATATGATCGCTCCCACCAAACAGTGTAGAAAGATATGATCACACACACAACCAGTGTAGAAAGATATGATCACACACACCAAACAGTGTAAAAAGATATGATCACACACACCAAACAGTGTAGAAAGATATGATCGCTCACACCAAACAATGTAGAAAGATATGATCACTGACACCAAACAGTTTAAAAAGATATGATCACACACACGAAACAGTGTAAAAAGATATGATCACACACACCAAACAGCGTAAAAAGATATGATCACACACACGAAACAGTGTAAAAAGATATGATCACACACACGAAACAGTGTAGAAAGATATGATCACTCACACTAAACAGTGTAAAAAGATATGATCACACACACCAAACAGTGTAGAAAGATATGATCACACACACCAAACAGTGTAGAAAGATATGATCACACACACCAAACAGTGTAGAAAGATATGATCACACACACCAAACAGTGTAGAAAGATATGATCGCTCACACCAAACAATGTAGAAAGATATGATCACTCACACCAAAAAGTGTAAAAAGATATGATCACACACACCAAACAGTGTAAAAAGATATGATCGCACACACCAAACAGTGTAAAAAGATATGATCACACACACCAAACAGTGTAAAAAGATATGATCACACACACCAAACAGTGTAAAAAGATATGATCATTACCACCAACCAGTGTAGAAAGATATGATAGCACACACCAACCAGTGTAGAAAGATATGATCACACACACCAACCAGTGTAGAAAGATATGATCACACACACCAACCAGTGTAGAAAGATATGATCATTAACACCAATCAATGTAGAAAGATATGATCATTAACACCAACCAGTGTAGAAAGATATGATCATTAACACCAACCAGTGTAGAAAGATATGATCATTAACACAACCAGTGTAGAAAGATATGATCATTAACACCAACCAGTGTAGAAAGATATGATCATTAACACCAACCAGTGTAGAAAGATATGATCATTAACACCAACCAGTGTAGAAAGATATGATCATTAACACCAACCAGTGTTGAAAGATATGACAATCCACACAAGCCAATGTACATTACCCATACCAACCAGTGTAGAAAGGTATAATCACACACACACCAACTAGTGTAGAAAGGTATAATCACACACACACCAACCAGTGTTGAAAGAAATGATCGCACATACCAACCAGTGTAGAAAGGTATAATCACACACACACCAACCAGTGTAGAAAGATATGATCGCACATACCAACCAGTGTAGAAAGGTATAATCACACACACACCAACCAGTGTAGAAAGGTATAATCACACACACACCAACCAGTGTAGAAAGGTATAATCACACACACACTAACCAGTTTATAAAGATATAATCACACACACACCAACCAGTGTAGAAAGATAATCACACCACACACACCAACCAGTGTAGAAAGATATAATCACACACACACCAACCAGTGTAGAAAGATATAATCACACACACACCAACCAGTGTAGAAAGATATAATCACACACACACACCAACCAGTGTAGAAAGATATTATCACACATACACCAACCAGTGTAGAAAGATATTATCACACATACACCAACCAGTGTTGAAAGAGAAGAGACAACAAGAAAATTCCAATCAGGCTCTTCTATGGGAATCATCAGTATACAGAAAAAGAGGAAGAAAAGAACACTTATAAGAGAAGCAAAATTTGTCAGGCACAGACTTATTAGATAATATGGAACATCTATCTTAGAACAGAGAAAGGTGGTGAAAAACACCACAAGCCTTATGTGACGTCAAACGGTGCGAGAAGGATCTAGGTCAGGAAGTTGAGTCACGGTTAATTATAGATTTACTAAGGCCAGAGGACGGACAGAAGTATTTATCGGACGTCTCCAACAAGCGTGACGTTTTCAGCTATAGAAGCTATAGACGGCTGACGTCACTCTAGCCACGTCCACCTCTGCTCGCAAAGCTGAAAACGGCACACCAGTTGGAGATTTTTTTTTTTCGAGGAATTTCTTCAATTTACACATTTTTTTTTTTCAAGCGGCTGGGTGAATTACAGGAGTTATTTGCAAACATCAAAACAAATATACACCAGGGCTAAAAACTAAGAATAGCAAAATGTTACATCTTCTCAGTATTCCTATATGGTGCAGAAACATGGACATTAGACCAGAAAACAACAGAAAATAGAAGCCTTTGAAATGTGGATCTGTAGAACAATATGTAGAATTGGACGGAAAGAAAAGAAAACAAACGATGAAGTTTTAAAACAACTAAAAATAAAAAAGAGAACTACTAAGCACAATTAGAACAAGACAAATGAAATTTTGAAGGCATGTTAAAAGCCGGGAGCCGCAATAGCTCAGTGGTTAGTGAAGTGGACTACAAAGGACAAGAGGTAGGGTTCGATCCCAACCGACGGCTTCCGGGTTCACCCAGCCTTTAATGGGTACCGGATTTTTTTGGGAAAGTGAAGCGGCACGGGCGTAATACCGACCACATTACCCAAAAATCATGTGCTGAAGGTCTGTAAAATGTATGGTCACTAACACACATATTCCCTATACGTCACTTGGTGTGACAGGGGTACTTTATTTTTTTACTTTTTTTATGTTAAAAGCCACAACAGCCTAATAGAAGTAATATTGGAAGGGAAAATACAAGGTAAAAGAGGCAGAGGCAGACCAAGACTAACATGGACGAGTAACATCAAAAGATGGACAAGTCAGCCTATGACAATCTGCACCATCAAAGCAAGAGACAGAGTGGAATGGCACTCCATGGTAGCCAACCTTCGATGCGGAGACGGCACTCAGTGATGATGATGACGATGATGATGATGATGATTTGCAAACATCTGGTGATGTTACTGCCACCACAATCAGAAATCTGGCCAGGGTAGCCCGTCAGTTGAACGCTTTCGCAACTACACCACTTTCTCTGCCAAGTAGAGCCATGTACAATGAGTGTATGGAGGATATATGAGTACAATAAAGATGGTTCTAGTTGTATACAAGAATATAACATTACCTTCATGTTAATGTTTGCATATTTTCAACATATCTACGCGGACACCATTTTCATTTCTGGATTTCACTTTTAATTTCTAGTGCTTCAAGAATTTGTGCATATATTGTTTTATTATAACTTCTTCCTCCTCTTGTTCCTCATAATTTCTTCTTCTTCTTCTAACTCCTCTTGTTTTTCTTCTTCTACTTCTTGTTCTTCCTTTCTTCTTCCTCTATTTATTTTTGTTCTTCCTTCACTTCTTCTTATTTTACTTTTCTTGTTTGCCGTTTACTCCTGTCCATTGTTTACCATAAAAAGACATTAGGAGGCGAAGGCGCGCCTGCCACACCAGAGCTGGAAGTTGTCAGCGACCCATAGCTGATGGCTTGCGCCAGGATCGGTGAACCAGAACCATCCAGACCCTGATCCACCTCTCCGCGGTGCCTCTAGTAACAGATTATACTGTCTAGTCTGGCCAAGCGAGCAGGGATCGAAGAGGGAAGACAACCCGGTACTCAAAAAGTCGTGTTGGCCGAAAGGCGCATATATCACAGTTATACCGCAAACCACAACAAAACGCAGACACGCCCACTTAACGTCCTTTTAAGGGCGGATGATGAAGAGGAATATTCTAGTCTACCAAAATACTCTAGAATACTTTAGCCATCTGGCGAACGCAAGCAAGTAGGCAAAAAGGCATTAAGTGCACCTCAATTAAATTGTTGGGGTTTACCAGAAGCAGCGAGGTAGGGTTCGATCTCAAACGACGGCTGCCGGCTCACCCAGCCTTTAATTGGTACCAGATTTTTTTCTGGGAAAGTAAAGCGAAATGGACGTAATACCGACCACATTACCCCAAAAAAATATGTGCCGAAGGTCTGTAAAATTTATGGTCACTAACACCATATTCCCTATACGCCACTTGGCGTGACGGGGGTGCTTTACTTTTTTTTTTAACACAAGCAGCGCTATATGGACTTCAAGCTCAAACGCATCCGATTTCAGCAAAGCATTTTACATTCAGGGTTTTCTTCTCCTCTTTAACCCTTATTCTTGCCCATTCTAATTATCCTCCTTCAAGGCCAATCACTGGGTATAGTTGTATGTCTTAATCAACTACTAATCCAATCATAAACGATCAGTTATGAGTTGCTGACCATCTTCAGCTCACAAGTTATTACCATCTTGATTCTGTTTAATTTTAACATTTATCATAATCACCTACACATTCACATTTCGTGGGCTTCAATTTTTGTCTTTTAACACCATATTCATTATCAATTTCTCATCGCCCTTCGGTAATGAATAATGCAAATAAAGCCTGTCAACAGCCACTGTCAACGTGTATTTAGCTGCTATGATATTTGAATAATTCAAAGCGGTATGTCTGAGCTGTTGAATTAAATATAGAGATGCAGATTAATATAAACATAAAGACGTGCAAAAACAGCTCTATTTATAGAATTAACATTCGCGATTTGAAAAAAATGTGTGTGCTAATTCAACAGATATATCTGTTTATTATTGAAGTTTGTCTTTTCTCAATGTTTTATCATAATCTCGAAATATTTTGTTACATTAAAGCGAAGTGTACGTTGTCTGTGGAGCTTTACAGTTATCATGTTGCCAACATGGTTTCTAGATATAAAGATGTGCTCTTGCTCTGTATACTTATCATTGGTTCATTTAATGACCAAAAGTTCAGTGACATAAGGCCCTCCGAGATGTGGCAAGGGCACAGGACTTCGATAACCATGAGTCCACTTCACTCCTTCGGATGATAAAGATGGGAGTTAAGATGGGCATAGCCAGAAATTAAAAAACTTAGTGGGCGTGTAAGAAGACTTATCAACCAACACAGAACTGGAGTCGTCAGTCGCTGGACACTGCAGGACTTGCTGAAGAAGGGATCTGAGCATCTATTGACATGTTCGGAGTGCAATGATGATGACCCGCAAATAACTCACTAACTCAGCAACATAAATTATTTTTCACATTCAAAGTTCTTACCAAGAGGTCAAAGCATCTAAAACCTATATGGTATGATTGTTTTAGGGTAACATTTATGCCAAATGTTTTGTCGGGTCGAAAGACGAATATCTTGCAGCTTGCAGTAAACTATCAACACAACACATTAGCGACAAAGGAACGTCCTTTTTTAAGGGAGCAGATGAAGAGGAGATAACACCAGGGCTAAAACTAAGAATAGCAAAATGTTATGTCTTCTCAACATTCCTAAATGGCGCAGAAACATCGACATTAGACAAGAAAAACGAACAGAGAATTAATGCCTTTGAAACGTGGATATATAGAAGAAGAGGTAGAATTGGATGGAAGGAAAAGAAAACAAACGATGATAACTAAAATGAAAAGAGAAGTACTAAAACAGTTCAAAGAAGACAAATGCGATTTTTAGGCCATGTTAAAAGACACAACAACCTACTAAAAGTATATCATGGGGAGGGGGGGGGGTGGAAACAAGGTAAAAGAGCTGAGGCAGACCAAGACTAACATGGACGAGTAACATCAAAAGATGGACAAGCCAGCCTATGACAACCTGCACCATCAAAGTAAGAGACAAGAGCAGAATGACGCTCCATGGTAGCCAACCTTCGTTGCGGAGATGGCACTTAATGATGATGATGATGAGATGAAGAGGACTAATCGTCAGGTGAAAACAGCAAAATAAAAATAAATGGTTTCTTATACTTGAACTATAGGTACACATTTTCAGCACTGGTTCAACTGAGAGTGTCTAACGAGGTAAACCAACTTAAAGACTTTTGAACATTGAAGCCATCCTGAGAATCCTATTCAAGCTGAAAGTTGCAGGTATTAAAAGATAATGGGAAATCATGAACGAAATCGGTGAGACCAATCACTTCTACGACATTCTTCCTCTGCTTGTCGAGATGTCAACCGTTTGCTTGAAAGAGACAGCTTTCTGATCTGAGGGCGGAGGAAGGATTTTTTTTTTTATTTGAAGAAACTTTCTAACAATGGAAGAAGATTTTTGATAATTGAGGAAACTTTCTAACAACGGAAGAAAGATGATAATTGAGGAAACTTTCTAACAACGGAAGAAGATTTTTGATAATTGAGGAAACTTTCTAACAACGGAAGAAGATTTTTGATAATTGAGGAAACTTTCTAACAATGGATGAAGAATTTGGATAATTGAGGAAGCTTTCTAAATATGGATCAAGATTTTTGATAATTGATGAAGCTTTCTAACAACGGAAGAAGATTTTTGATAATTGGGGAAACTTTCTAACAACGGAAGAAGATTTTTGATAATTGAGGAAACTTTCTAACAACGGAAGAAGATTTTTGATAATTGAGGAAACTTTCTAACAATGGATGAAGAATTTTGATAATTGAGAAGCTTTCTAAATATGGATCAAGATTTTTTATAATTGATGAAGCTTTCTAACAATGGATGAAGAATTTTGATAATTGAGGAAGCTTTCTAAAAATGGATCAAGATTTTGATAATTGATGAAGCTTTCTAACAATGGATGAAGAATTTTGATAATTGAGGAAGCTTTCTAAAAATGGATGAAGATTTTTGACGATTGAAAAAGCTTTCTGACACGGGGCAGTTATCTATTATCAGAATGGTTTCCTAAAGCAATCATCATTATCATCGTCGTCGTCATTATGATCACCATCATCATCAAGACTGTCTACGTCATTCATAATGTTTCCCCACAACATTCTATCTCTATTTTGTATACTAGGAATATTGTTGGCTTTCTAGCAAACCTTTTCTTATACAGACGAAACATTTTCTGCCTGCTAACCTTTCTCTCTGTAACCCTCTATTTAATCTCTCTTCAGTGTTTACTACTATTACTATACTATTTTCTAGCTATTACTATATACTTCAGCAGTTGCCCTCTCATTACACGTTCACAAAAAGATGGATCTTTCCTCCTTATGTCGGTAACACATTGCTTTTGCTGTGATCTGTTTTAAAACAGTTTCGCTATTAAAAAAAAAAAAAAAAAATTAACTGTATTTTCAGAATTCATCTTTAAAGCCATCGAGAGTTTCTTCAATGTGTTAAGACTAAAGAACACATTTCATTTATTTCATTCATTGGGTGTTGTCTCCACATTGAAGATTGGCTACCATCATCATCAACATGTGCCATAACGGTTGACGTAAGCGTCATGTTATTCATATCTATCTACAAAGCGATCAATTCTTGCATGTTGATCATAATCTGTTCAATCTACAAAAGATTCAGTTCTCGTTGATTGATGTTTTGCAATGTTAGGACTGCCTGCTCTTGATGCCATGACACCAACGTCTTGTCTTGATGGTGCACGTTGTTATAGGTCACCGTCCACCTTTTATATTATCTGTCCACTTGAGTCTGGTTTGCCTCTGCCAGTCTGCCTTGTATCTTTCATTTCAAGTTGATTTTAGAAGGTTATTATGTGTCTTTACATGTACAAAAGATTTCGGTTCTTCTAATTAATTCTTTTTTCTATTTTCAGCTGATTCAGAACTTCATTGTTTGTCTTTTTTCCCTTTCACCCAATCCTCTCTATTTTCTCACAGATCCACATTTCAAAGGCTTCAATTTTGTGCTCTGTTTTCTTATTTAATGTCCATGTTTCTGCACCTTACGGGAAGGTTGAATAAATATAGCATTTTGCAATTCGTAGTTTTAGATCTGATGTTATTTGCATTAATATGAGTATATTTTTCATGTTAACATTGCATTCATCCATTCCTATTATTCTGTTTATTTCTGTCCTAAATTTTCTGTCATTTGTTATATATCCAAGATATATATATTCTTGAACCTTTCTATGCTTTTTTCCCATCTACTTCAATATTTCCTGTTTATTTTGTGTCTTTTCTCTGTAACAATCAGAGCTTTAGTCATTTTAATATTTATTTCCAATCCATATTTTTTGCTTGTCCTGTGTATTTTGTTCATTACCTGTTGAAGACTGCTGGATTTTCTGCCAAAGAACACAAATGAACATGTTTTCTCACTTCTATTGTCAAAAAAAGTTGCGTAATATCTTGAATTTTTTTTAATGTATCCGTTGTCTAAGCTATCTACAACTCACCACTATTCTGTTGGACACCCACTACCGTTGTCTAAGCTATTCTACAACTCACCACTATTCTGTTGGACACTCACTACCGTTGTCTAAGCATATTCTACAACTCACCACTATTCTGTTGGACACCCACTACCGTTGCCTAAGCTATTCTACAACTCACCACTATTCTGTTGGACACCCACTACCGTTGTCTAAGCTATTCTACAACTCACTACTATTCTGTTGGACACCCACTACCGTTGTCTAAGCTATTCTACAACTCACCACTATTCTGTTGGACACCCACTACCGTTGTCTAAGCTATTCTACAACTCACTACTATTCTGTTGGACACCCACTACCGTTGTCTAAGCTATTCTACAACTCACCACTATTCTGTTGGACACCACTACCGTTGTCTAAGCTATTCTACAACTCACCACTATTCTGTGGACACCCACCTACCGTTGTCTAAGCTATTCTACAACTCACCACTATTCTGTTGGACACCCACTACCGTTGTCTAAGCTATTCTACAACTCACCACTTTTCTGTTGGACCCCACTACCGTTGTCTAAGCTATTCTACAACTCACCACTATTCTGTTGGCACCCACTACCGTTGTCTAAGCTATTCTACAACTCACCACTATTCTGTTGGACACCCACTACCGTTGTCTAAGCTATTCTACAACTCACTACTCTTCTGTTGGACACCCACTACCGTTGTCTAAGCTATTCTACAACTCACCACTATTCTTATGGACACCCACTACCGTTGTCTATGCTATTCTACAACTCACCACTATTCTGTGAACACCCACTACCGTTGTCTATGCTATTCTACAACTCACCACTATTCTGTTGGACACCCACTACCGTTGTCTAAGCTATTCTACAACTCACCACTATTCTGTTGGACACCCACTACCGTTGTCTAAGCTATTCTACAACTCACCACTATTCTGTTGACACCCACTACCGTTGTCTAAGCTATTCTACAACTCACCACTTTTCTGTTGGACACCCACTACCGTTGTCTAAGCTATTCTACAACTCACCACTATTCTGTTGGACACCCACTACCGTTTGTCTAAGCTATTCTACAACTCACCACTATTCTGTTGGACACCCACTACCGTTGTCTAAGCTATTCTACAACTCACCACTATTCTGTTGACACCCACTACCGTTGTCTAAGCTATTCTACAACTCACACTATTCTGTTGGACACCCACTACCGTTGTCTAAGCTATTCTACAACTCACTACTATTCTGTGGACACCCACTACCGTTGTCTAAGCTATTCTACAACTCACCACTATTCTTATGGACACCCACTACCGTTGTCTATGCTATTCTACAAACTCACACTATTCTATTGAACACCCACTACCGTTGTCTATGCTATTCTACAACTCACCACTATTCTGTTGGACACCCACTACCGTTGTCTAAGCTATTCTACAACTCACCACTATTCTGTTGGACACCCACTACCGTTGTCTAAGCTATTCTACAAACTCCACACTTCTGTTGGACACCCACTACGTTGTCTAAGCTATTCTACAACTCACCACTATTCTGTTGGACACCCACTACCGTGTCTAAGCTATTCTACAACTCACCACTATTCTGTTGGACACCCACTACCGTGTCTAAGCTATTCTACAACTCACACTATTCTGTTGGACACCCACTACCGTTGTCTAAGCTATTCTACAACTCACTACTATTCTGTTTGGACACCCACTACCGTTGTCTAAGCTATTCTACAACTCACCACTATTCTGTGAAACAACCAATACCGTTGTCTATGCTATTCTACAACTCACCACTATTCTGTTGGACACCCACTACCGTTGTCTATGCTATTCTACAACTCACTACTATTGTTGGACACCCACTACCGTTGTCTAAGCTATTCTACAACTCACCACTATTCTGTTGAACACCCACTACCGTTGTCTAAGCTATTCTACAACTCACCACTATTCTGTTGGACACCCATACCATTGTCTATGCTATTCTACAACTCACCACTATTCTGTTGGACACCCACTACCGTTGTCTAAGCTATTCTACAACTCACCACTATTCTGTTGGACACCCACTACCGTTGTCTAAGCTATTCTACAAACTCACCACTATTCTGTTGGACACCCACTACCTGAAGCTAACAGCCTATTCTATTACAATGCCCTTCCATACAGAGCGTTTCTTTTTAGGAAGTTGTGAGGAATTAATTATGTTTGTGGTTTACTCAATGCTACTCTTCATCTCGTATCAACAGGTGTTTTCCGAGCGGTGGCCGAGGTAAAGTATGTGAGTACAAACAGACCCTTGCGAAACACAATAGCGATATTGGCACGTTTACATAGCCCAGTGAGAGACATTAGTACAGCGAAATTTGGCGAACAATCTAGGTTTTCACCGAGAAAAATATGTGTTTGGTTCATGAGTACCGGGGTGAAAGTTCATGTGAGAATATTATTATAAATATGTATGGAGTGGGGGTGGAAGATGAAGAATATAAAATAGAATTAGATATATGCAGAGGCAGACAAACACAACAAAGTTTTAAAAAAGTTAGATACACAGACCAGCTCTAGAAAGACAGGGGGACAAAACAGACAGACTGCAAGCAGACAGATATATAAATGGATGTAGGAAGTAGGAATAGATTGATTGTTAGACAGACAGATAGACGGACGGACAGACGGACAGACGGATGGACGGATAGATGGCTGGATGTATGGATGGATGGACTGGATGGATGGAATGGATGGATGGATGGATGGATGGATGGATGGATGGAATGACGGATGCACAGACGTGGTTAGATGGATGTTTTGATGCATGAATATATATGTATATATTTGTGTAAATCTAAGATAGAATGATGATATTGTCGAATTATTAACTAAAACCATCTAAAGCTTACTTATTTGGGCACTGATACATGGACAATTAGAAGACTACAAGAACACTTAAATAGACTCAACAGCACAGGCACACAATACAACATGAAAAATCAACATCAACAAAATAGAAGGCAAGAATGTCGTAAAAGAAAAACAAAACATCAACATAACTGTAGAAGGACAGGCTACTAAAAAAGTAGAGAAATTTAAATACATAGGAAGTCTTAGACAAACGACAATTCACAAACAGCAGAAATAGATTCAAGATGCAACAAAGCTTGTCAAATCAAATAAAAGTTATCACCACTATTGTCCAACAAGGAAATCACTAGAGGCTATACGGGCACTCTACAATACAATCTTCATTCCAATGGTGTGCTACAATGCCAGTCATGGACCCTAGATGCAAGAACAATAAGAAAACTAACCTCAACTGAGACGGAATGTTTTAGATGAATGACAGGAAATAGCCTTAGAGATAAGATCAGAAATGAAGAAACTGAGAAAAAAGCTAGGAATAACACCACCATAGAATATATATGGGAGCCGCAATAGCTCAGTGGTTAGTGAACTGGACTACAAAGGACAAGAGAGAGGTAGGGTTCGATCCCAACCGACGGCTTCCAGGTTCACCCAGCCTTTAATGGGTACCGGATTTTTTTCTGGGAAAGTAAAGCGGTACGGGCGTAATACCGACCACATTATCCCAAAAACATGTGCCGAGGTCTATACAAATTATGGTCACTAACACCATATTTCGTATACGCCACTTGGTGTGTCGGAACTCTTAACTTTACATTACTTATAGAATATATATATAAAAAACAGCAGATAAAATGATTTGGCCACGTGACAAGGCAGAAAGATCAAAACATAACATAGCGAACACTTCAATGAAATGTCTGGAGAACACCAGACCCAGGGCCGACCACTGAAAAGATAGATTGACGGAATAATAAAAGCACTAGGAAATAACAGCAGCATAGGCGAAGTAATGGTTATATCAAACAAAACAATCATCACCATCATGCAGCATAAAAATAAACAAGACAAATCTGAAACAAGTGTAACGTTTGAAATACTTGGGCACAATAATTACATCAGATGGGAGATGCAACACAGAAATAAAAAGCAAAATAGCTCAGGCCAAAATAGCATTTCAGAAAATGAAAAATATCTTATGCAACAAATCTATGTCAATAGAAATGAGAAAGATAGTTCATCGATGCTATATAGACCCAATTCTGTCCTATAGAAGCGAATGATGGACAATAGACAAACAAATGCAAAGACGATTAGAGCAACAAAGATGGGATTTCTCAGAAGAATGTTGAAAGTTCCTGGACAGTTAAAAACCAATGAGAAAGTTCTCAAAGAGGCCAATACAAATAGGGAGCTCTTAAAAAAACATCAGAAAGAAGCAATCAACATTTTTGGGCACATCATGAGAAGAGGAAAGTTGAGATACTTGGTTACAACTGGCAAAATAAAAGAAAGAGAGATCATGGACGACAAAGGGAGAACATACTGGATAGCTTGGTGTTAAGGCATCGAAAACAGTGAACTACAGAAACTCATACGTTGCATTGTGATAGAAGATTGTGGAAGGACATGATCGCCAACGCCAACCGTACGGCACATGATGATGATGATGATGATAGGCGAACAGAATAGGAAAAGACCGCTAATTATATCTCCACCTCGACGCTGAAAGGCAAAAGAGGAAAAAAAAGAAAAGAAAAGAATCTAATGCTGTCAGATATGACA